>VZTN01012382.1:0-171908 GCA_013400515.1 Erpornis zantholeuca
TTGGCCAGTGTCAAACCGTGACATATAGTTATGTGGAAGCCAGGAAGAACTCCAAACAATTCTAGAAAGCACCAATACCATGTATTTGGGATAGTTCTCTACACTAAACCATTCAAACTCTAAATCATTCAGCCTTCAAAAAAGATTTTGCCAATACAGCACACAATGATTTAGCTTGTAGCACCAAGAGAAACCTGATGAGCAAACAACCCTTTCAGCATTTCTCTGTGTTAAAATAAATAAGATTTACATCAACAAAAAGCAAATAACAGTACAGTTCCATGACGGAACATGAAGGACTGGTATTAAATGTAGCTACAAGGAGCAAGTCAGATGAATTGATGATGAATGAGCAAGGACTGCAGATCCATGAGGATCTGGTGCAATGTTTTTAGCACTTCCGTAGTGTGTGGGTGGAATTTAAGTAAAAATTTTGGAGCACACTACTTCGAAGAACTTTTGTAATTTTATCACAAGCCTTGTGCTTTTTGGTTTTCCACTGAAGAGCTTCAACACTTGAAGTCAAATGAAAATTTCCATTTTCATTTCTTCATAAAGTATCTAGCTCTATTGCTTGCCAAGACAAGCTTGAAGAGCTATCAAGGCACCCAAGACAGCACATGTACCACAGTCATTGTTTCTGAAGGCACTTTGTGGAGGTCATTGTTGTGATTCTGTCCGTGTTCTCTGCTGACAGCAGCTAGGCTGGGAGAACTATTGCAGGTTATTAGCTTCTTGTGGAAATTCCCAAGCTCCCTTCAGCTTTTCCTTCTCTAGAAGGTAATCAATACATACCCAGGCAACTGTGTGTGGTGTCTGAAGTCCTAGAAGAAATAACTTTTCCCTGAGACAGGTGAAGACATGCCCACAATGGCTCTGCCTGCACAGCTGGGCAGGATCCCTTGGCCCACATCAGTCTTACACTGAGTTCCTGGGGCTCTTCTCCAACCTGTGCAGCAGACAGTGGAGCATCCATAATCAGCTCTCTGCTTTCCTGACTATCCTCTTGGCTGAATGAATCTCAGTTTCAACCGTCACCAAGCGCTAAATATACATAAACTACATAAACTATCCAGTGGGAAAGGGAAAATGTAAGATTAAAGAGGTAATACTTATTGAAGACATGCTGCTGAAGCAAAGCAATGCAGGCAGAACGTGCATGGGAAGCGGATGCATGCACCGCATTGAGCTGCATCATTTTCTGGGATTGCGTAATTCAAACCCCTAAGCAATGCACAGTAAGGGTAGGTACCTTAGTGTTACCATTTCCTGTCTTCAGTCTGCAAAATTTCTCAGGCTTTAGCTACAGCAACTGATTTCTATTTTTGTGACACTAAGGGTGACCACTTGTTTTTTCCTTCAAGAGGCTGTCCCTTATTTCATTCAGTTACTGCAAACCCATATTCAATCAGCTGGAAGCCCTGAGCCATAGCTGCTGACCTGGACAGATAGAGAACACAGCCTCAAGGAGCACCATCATTTAGCAAAACTAACCACAAAACTAAAACCAGAAAGAAAACACCCTTCAAACCCTCTCCTTTAATGTCCTCCCCTGAACCGCACTTCTGGAATAAAAATAGAGGATGTTACACATTTTTTGTTACACTTTGCCCCCTAAAACTGGATTCAGGGTTTCTGGGTTTGCATGCACAGGAATGTACAATGACAACAGGCTGCCCAGTGCCCCCGTGAGCAACCTGTGCCTGGCCGTGGCTCCTGCTGTGTCTGATCACAAGGACCACTTGATAAAACAGCACAGGTCACTACAGCCCCATCAAGTTTTGGAGAATAAGGCTTACTGCAGAGTTACCTGGAAATTTTAACTCAGGCTTATCAGTCTGCTAGCAGAGAGCAACCCCACCCACAGTGAGTTTCACCACCCTTTGTCCATGGGGCTTGCTGAACCCAGCTGTGCTGCGTTTTAAAATACTGCAGAGAGACAGCTTCAGAACCCTGGGATGGAACAGAACACAACCAGTTTAGACCTTGAGAGGAGAACCAAGACTGAAAACTCTGACAGAAGTACAAACTGAAGACATAAGAAGTCAGACAGCAGGGCAAAGGTCTGGGAAGAACCAGAAGCTGCATTGGGACTTCATTCTTTCAGAGGGACTGAAACAACTGAGTCTCAGCTATCTTTGCTAAAGTCTGTTTCATTTCCCTAAACCATTTTGTCATTCAAAATCAAGCCTTGCATGCATTTATACAGCAATCTAAAAAGTCAAGGATGCTAAATTTCATTTAAAAGCTGTAATAAGTTCAACTACCAAAAGGTAAATTTGAAGAGTATTGGTGAAGTAGACCCCACTTACATAAAACAAGTGCAACCAGGACAATACTTCCAGCTGATATTCAAAGGTGATTATGTCTTTATATTTTATATTATGTCAGCAATAAGCTAAAGCCCATGTAGGGTGTATTGGTCCCATTCCCCACAGGCACAGTAAACGAGATCTAACTGGAGCCTAAGTGTCACTTGTGCTGGATGAGTTCCATGTCTGCATGGAAATGAATGGAGCCTGCAATGGTTCATCTTATCAGCAAATCAAGGTAGATCTCTGAAGAAGACAGGACATCCTGCTGAGTGGAATCACACTGAAAGGACATCACTTTCCAAAAGTGTGGAAACAATTCTGTAGTGATGACAATATTTGCCATAAGCGTCACTGTAAACAAATCTAGTATCAGTGTTTTCCAAGACTCATTCCTATCTTAAATGATCAGGACAAAAAGCCCATACAACACCAACAATATAACTTCTCTTTCTTTGAGAAAACAAGTCAAGACTTGCCTGTAAATGAGCACTTTCTTCTGTGACCCATCGTCCCTCAAAGCACAGAAGCAATAGAACACAGTGTTTCATTACCACACAGCTGAGAGGGAAATAATCTATCGTTTCCCTGAATACCTGAAATTGAGTTATTTATCTTAATCAGAAGAAATATAAAATATATAAAGGATAAGACAATCATATGGATTGAACAATATGTGACTGATAACATAAAAGCTAATATCCACCGAATTACTGCAAAATTAGAGTATTTTCTTGTTGATAATGTTGGTTGCATAAGTTTTCAATTGTTTTTTGTCATCTGCCACAAGAGTTTCAAAATTTCAGGAAAATTTTCCTTTTGCTAGTCCAGGAGACATTGAGGTGGGTGTGTCTCACGGGCTCATCTCAGGGTTTGTAACTCAATTGTTTGCACACCCGAGCTCTTGTAACAGAGTCGGAAGATCCAGTGGGGTGGGAAAGAGCTGCTGGGTATGACATTTTGGGTGGTCAAAGCCTTTCCATAGCATAACAGGTGAAACAATTACTCTCCTAAACCAGTAATTGTTAAACTGCTTACTGTATAACAGCCCTAATCCTTATCTTCTGAATCTAGAATGATTTTGCAGCAGGAAGCTGCTTTGTACCTTCAGCGAGGATTGGTTATTTGCAATTTTCAGCTGTTTGAGTGTGATGAAGGCTTTATGCCATAAGACATTTACTGGAGGGCAAACAGCAAAAGAAATTAATGACATTCATTCACCATTTCACTCGTTAGAGGGAGATTTTATCTAATTGCACATCCAAATAAAAGGAAAAGGGATTTCACATCATGGCATGCATTAGCTTCCAAATTACTTGATTACATTTTTTGAATCTTGAAAAACAAAATAAAATCACTTTAACTTGATTTAAACCATATCCTCTGTTTTGGGCTTTTTTTTAATATTTCAGGAAACTGGAAACATTCTGGAAGGGTTCAAACTAGACAAAAGCTGGATATGGTTTGTTTGTATGAAGAATTTTATATACTGAGAGATTCAGTAGCAGGAATGTGCCTGTTTCAGGAAATACCTGGTTCTCTAGGTAGGAAATACCTGCTTCTTTCAGCTTTCTAAAACCTGTATAGTGCATTAAGTTCATTCATATCCAAGATGCAAGAGTGGAAAAACATTTTCCTTGTATCAACAGATTTGGATAGTTTGCAGAAACATGAAATATATGGATTTGCCACGCCCTGATTGTAAATTATTTTCAGTCCTACATGTAAAGTGCTTTACAAACTGATTTAAATCCACATTAAACTATATTGAAAAATATTTAAATTTGAATATCTAAAATTTTTGGTAATAAAATGAAAATATAATTTAATTATGGTTTTGGACATACTAGAAATGCGCTGCCCTAACCATGTTTCAATACATTGCTTATAAGTATTGTCTGATTGTCCACTTGTCCCTTCTCTCTATTCAAGAAAAGTGATCACCCTAATTATCTCTCAGCCCTGCAGTGCCACCACCACAGTGAGTTTTCTGTGGTAAGAACTAACTCAGATGAAATCCGTTTCATTCTCATAATCATCTTTTCTTGAGACAGCCTCTGTGCAACCTGCAAGTGGCATTTTGGCAGACCTGTGCCTGCCCTGTCTTCACTGGAGCCCATGAGGTTGTGCCATCAGAGTTGAGCAGGTACAAACCCCTTGTACAGCAGTGACAGAAGGTGTAAGTGGTGGATGGCTGAGCATCACGTGAAACATATTATTTTGCTTTATCACCCAATGAAACCAGCTCCAGAGCAATTTGGCAGTAGAAAGGTCTTAATCAGATATGGATAGATTAGCAAAACCCACAGCAAATCACAAAGTCCTTTTACAGAAAACCTTTTTGTGGCCATATGTGCCAGAGCAGCACAGCACCCTGAGATTACAGTGCAGCAAGAGAACAATGAAAACTTTGCATCACTCTGCAAAGGGCTGAAAATGGACTTGGTACTGCACATGGCACAGGCAGTGTCTCTGACGTTGGTGACAGCAGCAGTGACACCAGGAATGCAGGAACTGATCCAAACTCATAGTTCTTATCAGATGCTGCTGGCAGGACAGCAGCCTGCGCTGCAGAGCGGGTTTGCACACCGGATGGGGCCTCTGCCCCAGCTCCACCCTGCAGGACTCATAAACAGAAGCCAGAACAAATCCTGCTCGGGGGCAGGCACAATCCTGCCCACAGTGACATGACAGGCAGCCCTCTCGTTGTACATCTTGCCCATCCCAGGAGAGAAAAATTAATTTGTTCTGGCATATTTATTTACATATTTACCCGTATACAGCATATAAATCAAGATGATTCCAAAAAAATGTGTTTCTAGGAGTGCACTCGGGAGTGAGGGTTTCAGCAGAAAACCCTATACAGTGTTTAGGGCTTCTCCTACCTGCTGGGAGCTGCAGAGCACACTGGTGATCTGCACTTGGTGTCAGTAGGCACAGTGAGTCACAGCTGCTGGCCTGCTTTCTAACTGTTCACATAGCACCATTTGTTTCCTGTTGCACAAAGCCCCATGTCGCACTAGGAGAAAATTACCAGAAAAAGAAAAAAAAACCAAACCATACGATCATTCACTGTAAAACAGTGCTGCCAGGGCATCTGTAATTTTCACAGAAGTCAGCAAAACCTACAAGTAAAAAGGGTCACGCCCTCCCTTTGCAACAGGTAGTAAGTATAAATGTAAGTAATTTTTTTAAATAGTGGATTTCAGCAAAATTCAAGGAGTGCTCATGCACACAGGAATGATCTGGCACTATGGCTGCAAAATGAACACTTCTCATGTGTCCCCACAGAGAGCAGGAAGATGCACACACACTGCTGCCTTCTGTCAAAGAGCTGGGCAGCTAGGACAGCCCAGGGAGGGGAAGAGGAAAGAAAAAGACATGCTGTGACTTTAAAAACACTGATGTTTTCCTTACTGTAATACAGTCTCTTATACAGCATGAGAAGAAGGCAGCTTTTCGTGATCCCTTCTCACAACAAGGTAATCCACAAAGCTCTGGCATTGGTCAAACAGTTTTGCTCAAAGCAAAAAAAAAATAAGTTAGTTATAAAAAAAATTAAGGAGCTTGGAGAATGTGCTATGCAAGGCAGAGTCTTTTGTTCAACACCCTTTCTTCCTATAAACAAAAGGTGATGTTGGAGGTTAGGATTTTTCCTTTTCTTTTTTCTTTCTCTCAGGGAATTTTCTCCCATTTGTTGCCTAAGAGATTATAATGATGATACTTAAGAGAGATAAAAGATGTAGCCAAGGAGGAGGGGGAAGAGTGAAGCTGGCTGCAGTCTCTTAGCTCAGGGGCTTTCTCTTTGGAAGTGCAGAAATACTGCAAGATTTTGGCTAGGGGTGAGGGGCTGAGCTCAGCTCCTCACTCTCTCTCACTCTCGGGACCAGAGAGGAGATAGTGCTGCTGTTGCTGTGGAGAGAATTCACTGCCACCACAAATTCCATCCTTTACTGCTTCTTCCTTACCGTGGGTAAGCCTCTGCTCGTAAGAGTGGCCGTTGAACTGGAACCTTTTCAACACCCGATCTCACTGGGAAGGATCCTCAGGTACCTCACAGGAAAACTCCTCCCCACTCCGAGGGAGCATCTCCCAGCCGCTTTCGAGAGCCCGACTGCCGCTGTTCAGCCCCGCTGTTTTCTGCCGCTGCTTCGGGCTNTTTTCTTTTTTCTTTCTCTCAGGGAATTTTCTCCCATTTGTTGCCTAAGAGATTATAATGATGATACTTAAGAGAGATAAAAGATGTAGCCAAGGAGGAGGGGGAAGAGTGAAGCTGGCTGCAGTCTCTTAGCTCAGGGGCTTTCTCTGGAAGTGCAGAAATACTGCAAGATTTTGGCTAGGGGTGAGGGGCTGAGCTCAGCTCCTCACTCTCTCTCACTCCCGGGACCAGAGAGGAGATAGTGCTGCTGTTGCTGTGGAGAGAATTCACTGCCACCACAAATTCCATCCTTTACTGCTTCTTCCTTACCGTGGGTAAGCCTCTGCTCGTAAGAGTGGCCGTTGAACTGGAACCTTTTCAACACCCGATCTCACTGGGAAGGATCCTCAGGTACCTCACAGGAAAACTCCTCCCCACTCCGAGGGAGCATCTCCCAGCCGCTTTCGAGAGCCCGACTGCCGCTGTTCAGCCCCGCTGTTTTCTGCCGCTGCTTCGGGGTTTTTGCTACACTTTAGCCCGACACCCAGAGCCTGCCGGGACCTCCTGCTGCTTCTGCCTCTGCCTCTGCCACTTCTTGGGGCTTAGTGCACTTGAATTAGTACACTTGAATTCGCTGCTCCTGGGGGCGTGGTCGTCTCTGGCGTTCCTGGTGCAGCCGATTTGGCCGTGCGGAGGGGCACGGGCCCGGCTGCCCCGGCGGTGCTGAAGGAAGCTCTTTTCCATCCCTCCGCCGCCCGAGCCCCCGAGCCGTGTGGGGAGAGGCGGCCGAGCTCGCGCCACAGCGCCCCCTGCCGGCGCGGGGCAATCACCGCACCCCCTGCCCGGCCGGGAGCCACCAGCGCCCCTGGCGGCCGCGCCCGGAACTGCGCCAAGGGGGAAGTGCCCGCGGGGAGAGGCTGGCGCTGGGTTCTGCTCTGCTCGGTGCTGCTGCCCGGGCTGCTGCTGCTGTGCCTTGCTGTCCGTACACACACTAGTAAAGGGCTGCTATTCCTTCTCTCCTATCTTTGCCTGAGAGCCCCTCAATTGCAAAAATATAATAATTTGGAGGGTAGGGGGTCATATTTTCCATTCCAAGGGAGTTTCCTGCCTTCTTTGGCAGACACTTGTCTTTCAAACCAAGACAGGTGACAAGTTCAAAATTGCTTATCTGGACATTTTCAAAAGGGTGATCCAGTTTTTCCATGTGAAACAACACTTTTCTTCAACATCCTGGCAACTTGTGGTCACTTCTGAAAAGTTCAAAATCAAAATGAAACATTTCACATGGAAGAGGTTTTTTCTAAAAAAAAAATCAATTTTCCTCAAGAATATGACGTGGTTCCTACTTTTGCTCCAGACCAGCTCTGTTTCTGCCCTCTCCTCTGGGGCAGACAAAAGATACAAGCAGCATTTAAGGCACTGTGGGTGGCTGGAGCCTCTATCCTTAGCAGCCCACAACATTTTAAGACGACCTGACCTGAAGCAAGAGTTCAGCTGGCAGCATGAATGGAAGGGCAGACTTGACTGTAACAGAAGTAAAAAATCAAACCTGCTCAAGTACCAGGTCATGCCCACAGGAAAGCACCATGAGGCTGCATCTTCCTCAGGCTGGGACCAGACTCCGCCACATGGCATAGGAGACAGCACATGATTATAGAACCAGAGAACCATGGAATATGCTGAGCTGGGAAGGACTCAGGATCATCACTCCTGACCCTGCACAGATACCCCACTCTGTGCCTGGGAGCGGTGTCCAAACGCTCCTGAAGCTCTGGCAGCCTTAGGGCTGTGCCCATTCCCTGGGGAGCCTGGGCAGTGCCCAGCACCCTCTGGGGGAAGAACCTTTCCCTGATACCCAACCCGACTCTCCCCTAGCACGGCTCCAGCCATTCCCTCGGGCCTTGCCACTGGTCACCAGAGTGAAGAGCTCATTACGTGCCCCTGCTCTTCCACTCACAAGGAAGTTGTAACTGTGATGAGTCTCCCTGCAGTCTCCTCTGCTCCAGCTGAACAAACCAAGTGCCCTCAGCCACACCTCATATGGCCCCTCAAGACGCTTCACCATCTTCATGGCCTCCTCTGGGCACTCTCCAATAGTTTCATGTCTTTTGTATATTGTGGTACCTGAAACTGCCCATAAGGCTCAAGGTGAGGTTGCACCAGCTACCAAAAGGCTGCTTTGCAGGTGCCCCAGTTTCTTAAGGAGACTCCACCTTTATCCACAAGCCAGAGCTGCTCCTGTAACTACTAGGTTCACTCTCGCAGTGGCTTTTACAAAGGACATCTTTGGTGCCAGCCCTGTTTCTGCAGTGTTGCCATCAGTCCATCAGGAATTCTCCCCCACCCTTCACACACTGGAATGAGGCCAGTGCTTGATCCTACAAATTACCTAAGAATTGTTCTGTCAGACTACGAGCAGAACATAAGATGCAATCTAGCTGCCCCTGAGAAATGACTGATTTCACTGCACCAGCAGATAAGACAAGCTGTCAACTCCCGTTGGAGATGCATCAGAAATCAAGAGACATCAAAGTCCACACTACCCTGTTCCAATCCATATTCACTGACCAGCCAAGGCCAGTGTCTTGTTCCTTCTCAGCGCCTCTTTCAAGCATCCTCACTCATGAGGCAGGTTATACTCTTGGCAGTGCCCCTTTGAAGGTGAACTATACAAAGGCAGTAGAGGGTAAAGCATTAGGCAAGTAGCACAGGTTTTCAACAGCAGCTCTTGACCTCAGAGCCTTCTTGCATGGAACAAGTCAGTTGGGAATATCATCACTCAACTGCAGCCTCTTTGGCAAATTTAGCAGTTTAAGGGGGTTATCTTTAGGTAAAAGAGACAGGACCAGCCAAGGACAGATGTAGGAAATGCAAAAGGTGAGAAGGCTCTTAGGTGGAGTGAGAAAAACAGGGCACCCCATCCTGTTCAGTTTATACTCCAACAGACAGATGAGCCCACCCAGATGAGAAACTGGTTTCTTTCCCACTGACTACAGATACAATTCAGCTTTGACTGTGTGACAGCTTTGACTGCACGTCCAAAATGAGGAGGGATGAATACTGATGTATCACATGCATCCTCTGATCCTGGTAAGGTCAGCCAGGGATGGATGTTTAAAATTATTTTCGGTAACCTAATCCTTGACTGGGCCAAATTCCCCATTTGTTGAGGGGATGTTAAGTCATAAGGAATGCAGAGTGGGCAATGATGAGGGTCATACTGACACCTCAGCCAGTTGAATAAGTGAGGTGCTTACAGTGACAGCACAGGAAAGTTATATCTTCTGTGAATCTGGATGGCAAGAACTGACCATAGATGCCTAGTGGAAAAAGACAATTTTAGTGTCCTTAGGTTGTCTCCGGTGTTTAGATTGATCCTGTGATGTCCAAGGATGCCTTTGCTTCTTCACCTCTCTTTGCACAAACATGATTACATTCAGTTAATCCCCAAATATTCAATAACTACACATTAATTATGGCTCCCCGTTGGAACAAGGGAAAACCATATTTGTTTTCACAGAGAAGGAAGTGAAGTACCCCGGATGTGACTTGCCCACAGGCAGGCAGCAGCTGAGCTCACTCAGGGGCAGTTATTTCCAGCCTCCTGTCCATGGATCTCTGTGTAACTGTGTTTTTTGCTCTCTTCCTGTTCTCTCTTACTACAGCAAGAGTCTGCAGACTGGCAGAGATATCTTGATGACTAATTGTTCTCAGCCTAAAGATCTCTACTTGCTGTTACAAATCCTGTGATTCAAGGGGTTTTCATTACCCCTACCCTCCTTCCTTTAATATGTTTTCATCAGCAGGATGTAAGTTTGATTCATCCAAGCCATGATTTCTTCACACATTTTCTGAAGTCTCAAGTAATGAAAGGAAAAAATTCATCAGAAAAGAAAGACAAAAATTCTATTAGTGTTTAAAGAAAACAGCCTGTGACAGTGACCTCTACAGCTCAGTATGCTTTGGGAGGACACCAGATGAATTCCAGATATGGCAGGCAAGAGAGATTCTCCACCATTCTAACTGCTGCACAGCTGCTGCAGATGTAGAATCCCAATGGTAGATCACAAACCATGCCACAAAATGCTGGAAGGACATATGCAAATATTTTTTTCTCCAGTCTGAATGCAAAAGTGCACCTTTGCATGCAAAAATGTGTACCTCCCTTTTTGCCACCTGTCCTTGAACAGTTAATTTAACCATGCAAAAAAAAAGACACTATCATTCCACTAGGGTAGGGCCAGGATCTAATTAAAGAGAGAAAAATGAAACATAGTCTCCAAAACTTAACAGAAAAGTTATGCAACTTGCAGCTTTAAGGATTAAAAAACTCCACAGAGTGGCAGAGGGAGAGCTGTCATATCACATGTGCTGTGTATGTAGCTGTGATATGACAGATCTTCTGAACCTGCTGTCATCAAGAAAAATTCCTGACAGACAACAGCCCAGATCTGGGCAGGAAGACAACCCTTTTTTCAGGAAGAAGCACTGTGCAGGTAAAAAAAACAGGTCACACTGACAATCAGGGCTCATATTTGTAACTAATACAGGCTAATCTCAGGATTGAATATTAAATCTTTCCTATATAATTTTTATAAACCCAGAAATGAGAAGCATCTACTGTTTGCTGTATTAATTTATCACCTGATCTAGTTCCATAGGATTGGTAGAGCCTTTTCTTTGTAAATGGGATTTTTTAAAATGTCAACATTCCATGCTATTCAACAGCTTTACATCCTTGCAAAGAAGAAGTCTTTTAAAAAATCTGATCTTTTAATACACACGAAGTCATTTTTGTTTTATCCAAAAATTAATAGAGAAGCAACCAGAAAAAAGTCTGGCCCAGCTGGAACACTCTACCAAGAACAGCAGCCAAGAACACAGGACCATTTTTCCTCTGAGCCTCAATTACAACTCTCACTGCATCTTTCTCTTGGCACAAGAAGCCAGCCCCCTTCTTCTGCCTCTCCTACAGAACTGGAATAAGGCAGCACAAAGCAGGAGGTGTTGTGTCTTCAAAACACGAGTTAACAACACACTTTATTTAGCCTACTCCTGATATTCAACCCACAGCTCCTGGCAACCCAGCTTACAGAGGTATTCCACCACAGTCCCTCTGCATTCCATGACAAAGGAAGAAGAGAAATCCCTCGCAATCACAACATGGTGCCCAAGAGAACCTTAGAAATTGCTTGTTCATAAACCTTGATCCAGCATGAGAGCTGCCCATTGCTATAGCAGAGAGAAACACAGATTTCTTATAGCTGCAGTGCTCTGATCTGCAGACAAGAGTTTTACATGAAAACAGGCCCTTTGTCACAGCAGAAACAATCATGGATCCAGTACAAACTGGGAAGTGCAACTTGCATCTTCCTGGGCTGTAACACGCAGAACTCTCTGCGCAGACCTTCGCTGGCCAGTGCTGGGAGCAGCCTGTGGCCCAGCGCTCTCTGGAGAGCTGCTGCTCACAAGCACATTGCTCTCTGCCCATGTTTCACACTCTCCTGTCACTCATGGCATCTGTGTCCTCCTAGAACAGGCTGCAGGCCAGGCTGCCTGCCCAGCCTTTCTCACACATCTGCCAGCAGGGCAGCTGAGGGACAAGGAGGCAATAGGGCTTGCCCAGGGCACCCAGGCCAGCCAGGGCATGGAGGGACAAAGTGTGGGGCTGTGTGGCTGCCTTTGCAGATACCCTCTGGCCTGCCTTTCTTCCTTTCCCACAGGGGAAAACCCAACATAGGATCATTTCTGTGCTTGTTTTCCAATAGACAAAGCAGTTGTCAAACACATACCCCAAAGTTATCCAGAATCAGAGTTCCACAAGTTCCCTTCATACTGGTGCCAGTGCAAAGAACAAGGACACCATTAGCAGTGCCAGGGTCCTATGCCTGCCCTGCCACAGAGCTGGCATGGGACATAGATAGTTGTGCCCATTGCCTGGGCCTCAGGTGTCCCCCAACACTCTCCCTGCCTGTGGGGCTTCATTTGTGAGCTCTCTGGCACAGTGAGACCCTGATCTCTGCAGCTGATCTGGGTACTGTCAAAAATGATAAACACCATATCACCTTCTGGGCTCTTACCACCACATCACCACACCAGCACAATGCACCAAAACACACTCTTTAGGACAGAATGGCTGGGGTATATCTGAAGATGGGAGCATATCAAGTATCACTACGAAGAGCCTGCAGCACAGTGTGTGGAGCCAGGTGGGAATGGCAAGTTATTGGTTCCAGCTGGGTGCTAGTCCCAGGCTTGCACCTGGCTGAGCCTGCTCAGGTTCCTCTGCAGAGTTCACCCAGTGCTCCAGGAAGAGGGACAAACTCTGGTGACATGTCACAGTAACACTACAGACCCAGGTCAAGTCCAGCATAGACTCCTGTTGCCAGTTCCTCCTCAGAAACAGAAGTGCAAGTGAGGCAGAGGAATCTCAGTGCTCTGGGGAATCCAGCTATCAAGGCCAACAGGGCCATGGTGGCTGGCCCTGGGCAAACAGTCCTCTGGAGCACAGCGCTGGAATTAGAGCCTGGAATTAGCCTTGGTGGCAATACAGCTGTGTCTGTGCAGAGCTGCATCTGAGTGGAGCTCCTGAGAACAGCCTGAGCTACCCAAAAGTGGATCTTGAAGGAGCCAAGCTGGATGTGTGCACCCAGGACACACAACCAACCGTTCCTACCAACAGCCCACAGCTGAAAGCAAGCTGCCAGCACTCGTTCTCACTAACTTATGACTCTAGTTTCAGATATGCTCCCTCTTAGTGCAGATCTCAAAGAAACTCTGATAACCCCAAAGCACATGAGGAAATACACAACTGACATGGTGCATGGGAGACATATAAGCTGCTCATGAAGTTGGTAGAAATCTTATTTCTAGTGTGGGAGGCTAGTTGTCATCTGAAATAGGAAGGAATGATTGTAGATCCACTCTGAATAGCAAGGCAGACTGGGTGGCATGAGCATTTGCATTCCATTTAGCAGGGAATGCTCATGCAGCACTGACTGTGCCAAGAGCATGCAGCCCCCACTGTTGCCCAGTAAACTCATGCCCAGTTCTTGGGGCTGTAGACCATGCCTGCCTCCCCACCCCAAGTTTCATGATTTATATTTTTAAAGAAAGGGGGCTGAGAGGTGGCACAGGAAGGGGAAGTGGCCCATTTAGGCTCCTAAATCAAAATAAGAATAAACAGAACATCTGAAACTCCTGCCCTCAGTCTTGGTACTTTCTGGATCCTGAGACCAGAACTCAATTTACATTCTCTGGGCGTAGGCAACTGTGCTGCAGTTTTGGATTTAAAATATCCATGATGTATTGATAAGAAGCTGGCTTCAGAGGACAAGTTATTCCATGTGCTGAGCTTCTCAGTTATATCAAACATAGCTGTGCCACTGAATAGAAGGCATGTGTGTTAAGGAGTGTACCATTGGCCTAAGGAGCTATGGACCACATCGGAGACTGAAATCTCCACAGCAATGGACTGTGTCCAGGCCCTGTGCTGGCCTGACATTAGCTGAATTTCTTATATCCTTTTTCTGTTGGTGTTAGAATTATTTTGAAAACCAGCAGTTCTCAAGTACATTTTTGTGAGACTGAATAGTACAGAGGTGGCTTACCTGGACAATAAGCTTATTTTCTTTATCGGGCAGAATTCGGTAGGTATAAACACAATTCCGGTACCTGGAACAGACCACAGGGGATATGGTAAGACCATGTCCAGAAGGGAATCTCACTATGGCATCCCTCCCCATCAGAAAATACATTGGAAAATCCTGAGACACATAGATTGCTTCATGCACAAGGGTTTTAAATATTTCTCTTTCTTTCTCTCCCTGGAGTCTGTGGACTAACACAAACCTGAAATGTTCCTGGTCACTGAAACAGGAACATCTGCTTGCAGATGTCACTGCAGAAAGTGATATCAGCATTAGCTCAGAGGGAGTTATTCCACTCCTCTTCTGGCCGGAAAGAGAGAAAACACCAAGTGGCTCTAGCCATCAGTAGAGCGGGCGTCTCAGGAAGGAATGAAAAAGCAGAAATCCGAAAGGCAAAGGGCCAAAACCAGCAATAAATAAGTAAACTGAAGGGCTAGTGCATTGACTTGTATTGGAAAAAGCAAATAATATATTTCAGCTAAATCACAGTATGACAGCTGATTGCCAGGCACATTTTTATCTACAAATCCTAAACAACAGCCTAAATAAAAACCGTATCGCCATCCTGGTGTGGATACACACTGTACATGTGCATCTGTAGAGCACCCACAACAAATATTTTGTCCCAGCTAAATTCAATTAGATTCTTATTTAAGGGGGATGGAAGAGTCTTGTGCCCAGTGGAGGGTCACATCAATGCACAGGAGGCCAAAGGAAGCCTGAACAGTGCTGTAAGCTTGACCTTTCTCAGCAGCTGCTGAGCTTTGTGCAGCTCACCCAAGAAGAATTGACTAGAAAATATATTTTTACCTTTCTCACAACAACAGGTTGATCAAATCTTTTAAGTCATCTGCAAAGCACTTAAAAGATACAATATCGCTTTGAGCCAGCAAAAGGTGCTGGTTCAACCCTTTCCTTCTCAAAAGAAAGAACAGAATCCACACTCAAAGCTTCCTTGGTTGTAACAGAAACACTGCACTACCTGTGGAATTGTCACAAAATGTGGGCTGAGGTCAGCTCCCTAGCTGGGGAGATCAGGCAAATCAATAAACCTCCTAATCTCTCTTAGAGTTGTGATGTGAGTCTATTCGTCATACACCTTTCAGAATCATTCCACGCAGGATAGAGGAGACTGCGAGGATTTCAGGCAGCCTTAGACGAGGAATCATGAAGAGACATTGGAAATGAAAATAAATTCCTCGTAGATCATAGCTGAGTCTTTTCAGGGTATCTGGAGATTTGGTCATGTATCCACATGAACATGTATCTTTTGATAGATTTAATGCAAAGGACACTGAAGAATTCAAGCTGTTTCCAGAGCTTGTTTCACAGGCTTCTATTCATTCACATATTTAGTACAGAGCTGGAAGTCACAGACATGATCCCCAACTGTAAGGCAGCTACAGCACTGCTAATTTCACCAATCCCAGGGCAATCAGTGCCAGGTGAGGATATGCCTCAAGGAAGGGTATAGGGTTTGTTTTTATGTGTCAGTGCAACTCTCTTACACCATTTCCTCCTGCTGATATGCAAACAGGGCTACACAGAACTGCTCATGCAGCTGATGAGAGAAAATTTGTGTGTGCAGAGATTATGAAACTGATAAATGAAGCAGCTCAATTGCTCTTGTTCACAAGAGGACCCTCATGTGGCCTTCACAGAAAGTGCCCCATCACAGTCCTTCCAAGACTGCTGTCATAATGCTTGTAAAGAGGTTTAAGCTGAGGACAAGTAAGATCAGTATAAGAACAATAAAAGAAGGGTGGTTGGGTGAGACAGGAGAAGGGAGGAGCACTTCCTTGGATCAAAAGCAGGAGTCCTCCTTGCCAGTTCCCTAATTTAGGTGTGTGTGGATGGAGAAGACTGGGACTCTTACTTCATTTTTACCCTTAGGTTTTCTCTCCTTGGCATCCTGACTGTCAAGTTATGCAGTCCCAGTTATCGCCACATTCCAGGTCCTCCCTAAAAGCTGGGTCGAGTTCAGAATTGCTCAACCATTGTTTAGGCTGTCCATGTGGAGGGTAAATAAAGCATCATCCTCAGTTTAAACAAGTCTCCAAGTACTTGTCATCTCCCTATCCTCCCAACCAACCAGAGGAGGCAAGTGTGGAGGCAACCAGTGTGGCAAGGCTGGCATTTTCTACTTCCTCTCCTGCTGTATGTTTTTATGCACAGGTGATGATGTGCATATTGGGAGTGTCTGGAGCACTAAAGAGGGCTGCTGTGCTAGGCCTGGTGCCAAGTGCACCATGAGAGAGGCATGGTATTGGAAAGTGCATCTCACAGGCAGGGTCCTCTTAGAGGGGTCCCAAAGCTGCAGCTGGTCCTTGAGTGCCACCTCTAGAAGTGTTATTAGTCCTGCAGCCATTCGTGGATAAACTGCCAACAGAATATCCCCTGGAGGAATGGTACCAGTTCAGGTGCAGGGAACACTAAGCAGGCTCTTTTGAATTTCAGGATTCAGGCATTCCCCTCCAGGTGAGTAAGAGGCCATTTCTTGCCAATAAACTCACAGATCAAATGATTTAGGCATAGAGAAAGGAGGAGGAAAACAGTTTTTCTTCTTGCCTTTTATGGGGCAGTGTGACCAGAGCAGGGGACAGCAATGCAGGGGGAGGAGCATTCCCCAGCCTTTCACTGTCTAAATGCTGCTGCTCTAAGTTTCAGAAGAGGCAAGGCACTCTTAAAAGGCCCTGCAGATACACCTCCCCTACTTGTCTATATTTATACAAAACCTGTTTTTCTAAAGCAGCTCTTCAATGAAATCATTATTTCATTCTATGTTATTATAATACTAAATGCTTTTGCTGGATCTTGATTGATCTGCCCAATAAATATTAGAGCTTTGTAGAATATGAAATTTCTTTTTCAGAGCAAATTTCATGGCTTTTTGTTTTCCATAGCTATACGCAGTTGACACTTTCTCTTTTTCAACATAATTCTCTTTTGTGGGAACCATTTGCAGTGAGCCTTTCAATTCCCGACTCTCCCATTCTTTGTCTCCAGCCTCTCTATTTTTTAAACAGAAGAAACTGAAGAGCTCAAACTTCAAACACGTCCCAGTCAATAGCACAGCTGAAACTGATACATCTCTGAGGAAGTTTTCAGCTTCAGCAAAGGTGCCCATTTTGTGGAGATGACATTCAGAGGGAAAGATTTATTCACCACCTCTCCACAAGCTAACTGCAAACCACATAAGCTGAAAGCTTGTCCAGTCGTTTGACAGCAGTCTGTGTGAAGTGTCCTAGACTGTAATTAATGCCAGCCCTTCACACCTCTTGGCTGGCAAGGCTGGATGCTCCCCAATTCTTTAATCAAGCCATTCATATTAGCCACCTCAGAATGGATTTAAAAACATAACCTTTGGCTCCCAGTTCAGAAAATCATGGTCATTATATTGTTTCTATTTCCTGATCCCATGTCTCTCAAGTCACAAAAGGCTTTCAAAGCCGGCTGCATAAACATTTACAATGGAAAAACTTATGCAAATGCATGTTAGTAGGCATTTTTGCAGCATCTTCCCTTTCTATAGTCCCTACCATCCCTCGGCGAAAATATTTTGTGTACATACTGGTTCTAAGTCAAACCAACCAACAGGATAATACTAAAATCACTCAACGGAAGCAACAGTCTGTTCTAGTAAATTGTTCCCTGACTCAGGCCCTCAGCCCGTGTTACAGGATTGTCTCTCCTCCCTCCTGCTAGTACTGGCTATTCATCTGCAGCTGTCCTTCTTTCTCTGCTCCCTCCAGAAAGACAAAACTCTTCCCTGTGTTGTTACAAGCACCTTAACAGGCAGGCACCGAGGCTCTCTGCACCTTGTGCACACACCCACTCCCCAGCCACCGGCCTCTGGCAGTCCAACACCTACACCCATGAGGCAGTTGCCCAGCCCCATGCGGCTCAGCAGCAGACAGTGCTGTCACCAGAATCTGACCTCAGAGACAAGCAGTTAGCACAGAGTTATAAACAGCAGCACCACCTTCACCACAAGAAATATACTTTCAGACAGAAAATGAGAAACCTGCTTGTAATATAATGTGGGGTAAAGATGAAATGAGTTTCATTGATCTGCTGCACAATGGCAGCAAAGAGGATCTGACAGGGTCCCACAAAGGCTCTCTTGTTCTCTCCTAAGCAAGGAGCAACTGTCTGATTTCTCTGTAATGCAAAGTCAAATACCTCAGATTTTACCTAGTGACTTAAGTCTCCTCTCACCCCTGCTCTCCTGCCTCCAGGAATAACACCTGGCCCTCACAAACCCAGGGCAGGAGGCCTTGCTCTCTGGTCCCTGACCTAACCCAGAACAGGGGGATCAGGGCTGCCAGCACTTCCCTCCCTATTTACCACTTGAAATGTTTACCCCAGGAGCCACATTAATGATGCAGGTGGAATCACTACTATGCTGGGTATACTGTGCACAGCTCCAGGAACTATTTCAAGCCTTTTGCTGAATGCAACATGGTACAAGCAGGGAGCTCAAACATACACTGAACCAGAGCAAGAAAAGTGCCTTGGAGGTACCAGGCTCAGGACTGGAGTTACTAAAGATAAATACTTGACCCAAGTTGTTAAGGTACTCCAGAAGTTCAAGAGGTTATTTTCTCTCAGAGCACAGCAGCAGTGCTTTTGACCATTCCGTCCCTTTGAATCGGAGGCAAGAGCAGCGTGAGCAGTACAGGTTTATTCAGCCTGTATGGGTTTATTCAGCCTGGCTCCTAAAACCCTTCCCCACCCCATGGCCCAGTCAGGTGAAACCAGCCATATTCTGATGAGGGCTGCACATTCCCAGTGAGTACAGCACCTGTTTGCCTCTCTGCTGGGGAGGGGGCAGGGACAGCAGCGTGAGCTGAGGGCGCGGTGAACGCTGTACTTACAGCACGCAGAGCGCATATGCCGAAGCAATTGACTCACTGGCCCTCACAAGGAAGCTGCCATCCTTGCCTACTTTGGAGAGCAGGTCTTCAGCTCTGGAGCGAGTGATGTTGCCGTGGTACCAGCACTGATCCATCGCTGGAGCTGGAGGAAACCTGAATGCTAACACAGGAGCTGCCAGAGCTGCCTGTGTGTCTGTGTGTAACGATCAGCCAGCTTCAGCTCACCAGCTTCCTGTTTCAATAGCACAGAGAGGGAAAGGAAACTCAGCCACAGACAACTTCCTCAACTCAAACAGCTCAGAGAGTGAGTGCGACATATCCCTGCAGCCCCCATTCTCCCTCTTCACACTGCAGCTGAAGTGACTAGCAAGCCCATGTTCCCTGCCTTTCCCTCCCACTTTGTGTCTCAGCTGGCGATCTCTTCTGCTGCCTCACAGATTCAGTCTCCCAGGCTTTGGTGGCCTGCCGTCCTATTTACAATCTCCTGCCAGATCCTTTGAGTTTTCATCTTTTTCCCGTCTGTCTGTCCTACCCACTACAGGTCTCCATGGGGAATAAATAAACCCCTGATTAGAAACACAACACACATTAGGATACATAGCACCGACTGCCCCACTCCTGCCTTGACTAGTCCTCATATCCAGCTAGGTGTGAGGAGGAGACTTCAGTGAACTGAAAAAATTAAAATTACCACTCCATATCTCCATGCACAGAAGCAGACTGAAAGGCTGATTTGTGCTGGGGATTTGTGACCAAAGGTCCCTGTCAGCTACTGTGAGATGGATTCAAAGATCTTTCCTATTCTAAATCCCCAAAGGTGGGATAGAGTAAGGCCGAGTCTGACAATCTGCGTCAGAGAGGAAAGAACTGGAGCTTTCACTTCCCTTTTCTTTGTCTATACATCGGTTCCTCAGCTATGCTGTGTAGCATGCTTGTGCTGCATCTCCAAGACACGTTTGCAGCAATGCCAGGACATTACTACAGGGGCACTGCCTGTATGGCAAATCTGGTTGCCTATCCTGTACCTCCAACCACTCTGCCCTCTGCACATCCACATTTGAGCTGTGCCTGAAAGCAGCAGCTGAGCTGGGACTCGAAGTCCAGAGGCAGAGGAAAGGCACAAACCCTACTAAATCTGCTAGCCCTACGGTTCCCAGAGCCAGGAGAAGCACTGGAACCTCAGTACCTGGACCACGCATGAAGTGCTGTGCTGTACACCGCATGGACAGCAAGGCAGGAGAGAACAGACTGTCACTGCACAGGGGGAGGCTACAACGTGTGGGTGTGGAGAGGGAGAGTGAACCAGCACAACCCAGCATCCATCCCTGCAAGCCTTCTTGGTGCGTTCAGTTATGCAGAGGCTTGGTCTGCAGTGTCCAGCTTAACCTCTGCACTGAGATGAAACTGTGGGCAGCAGCCGCCCAAAGCTGTGCGGCCAGAACAGGGCCCTGCTAGACGAGCAGAACTGCACCGTGCAGGGCTTCCTGTCCATGCTGAGCAAGTGCTGTCTGCACACCAAAATTAGCTCAGCTGAACCTGGCCTTCAGCTCCACCAACATTCACACAGGCCTTTAGCAGACAAACTCCTGCTGATTTGGGTGCCTAAATGGCATCAGACACTGAATGCCATGAAGTGGCTCTGCCAGTGGACAGTAGCTATAAGCTACAGAGTGGTTACAAACTCTATTCTCCCAAGAAAAATGAGAATCTGAATATGGCAAAGGCACCGTGCAGCTGCTCTGACAGCCATGCCTGGCCACAGTGCACTGCTAACCTCACCTGCACCAACTCCTTGGGATTTCTGGTACCTCCAGCAGCTTCTCTGGAGCACAGCTGCAGCAGGAAGCAGAACGGGTCTGAATGTCAGCCATTGCTTGACCTCCCAGTGTTCTCCATGCAACAGACATATCTGGATATAGAGTGGACAGAGCTGCTCACAACATGAGTTTTGATAGAATGAAACTGTTTGGAGAGCTTCTCCTGATCTTCCACAAACTAATACCAGGTAACAGGTACAAGCCCTCATTAAACATCGGAGACTAATTTGCTGCATACTTAGCTCCTATCCCCCTCGCCACCAATGTAGGTTTTAGCAAGTTGCTGCTATTTCCTTCAAACCCCTTGTCCAGGCACACACTACTCCTTGACTTGGAGACAAAAGCGAGGGGAAGGGATCCAAATAATTGATAATTGTGGCTATTGAATGTGCAGGCAAGTTCCTGTGAGTATTTCTTGGTCCTAAAAGAAAGCACAGTACAGCTCCAGCTGCTCAAAAGGTGAATTCCAATCACCTAATACAAATAGTTCTGTGATCCTTAATGGCTTGTTAGCTTGGAATATCATCTTATCTCCTGGACACTACAACAGACACTTTATCTAAACTGGTTTTTCTATAGATGTCCAGGTAGTATTGTACCAGATGGGTGTCCACTCACCAGCCTCTCCAGAACCAGTAAATAAATACTGTCTGTAGCAGCATTCAAGATGTACAGTGGTCACCCAACCCTCCCACTTATATTCAGCCTGTGCACTGCATCAGCATGGGAACTGCCGGGCTTGGCCAGATAAAATCTGAAGTATGCATTTCCATGTCATGAAATTAAAGTATTCCATAGTACCTCATGAGGAGGTTAAGTCTGTAGGGCAGCAGTTAGCTTTGCTGAAGCCTAAATATACCATTCCCTCATTAGGCATCAGTGACAGGCTCTTGGCCACAAAGGTTATTTAGACTCTGGCCTACATCTAAAGAGCATATGAGTAATACCCAGAAAGTACTGGCTACCTGAGCCACTCTGCTACTCCAACCCAGCATGTTACTCACCTGCTGCTTGGGAAAGGCTTGACAAGTTACAGACATGTCTGTGAAGGTCACAAAATCCCTTCACTCCCTTGGTATCTGCAGCATCCAAGTGCCCTGAAACAAATCTCGACAGTGAGGGAAGTCAGGGCCTCTTTTCCCACTATGCATGAAAGCTGTCAGTAGTAAAAGGCAAGGGTAGGAGCACTGTGCAAGCAGAGACTCGCAGACCTGAGCAGTGACGCTGCAAAGGATCCTATGGGACTTGCTAGTGCTCACAAAGGGGATGTGTTCTAAGAGACCTCTGGAAAGCAGGTGTTTTACTTCACCAAGGGGGCAAACAAATATATTTTCCTTGCAGTCATTGAACATGTGCACACATGCAGGATACAGCACACAGGAAAGAAGCACAGACTGGTTCACAAGCAGAATTTTGTCCAGAGGCATGGGTAACACTTTCCTAGCTCCATCTGCTCTGATGGGTCTCCCCTGGTAGCCCTTAGTTTCTGGTCAGTCCCTTGTCTAGTCATTGTATAATGCTTCCTTTCAATTCACACTGTACAGTAGTAGAATAGAATCTCTCTCACCAAAACTAGAGCAGTTTCCTTCAGAAATCTTCTGAAGGAACCTGTCTGTGTTGGAAAGCCTTCCAGCTTGAGTGTTTTATGCTACTCTGGCCGTGGTCAGGTCTCCTTCCTCTGACACTGGTGCTTTTTTTGCTGGAAGTGGGGCAATTATTTGATTGACATAGTGTCTCATATGCCAATAATACTCTGTAATAACAAGACGTGGGGTTGTCAATGATAAGAGAGTTGCTATGTGGATCATAGCTTGGCACTTGTGTTAGAAAGACCAGCAAGCACTTCCCCTCCTGACTCTAAATTGGGAGCTCCCTCTGCAGACCTGTTCTGATCCTGCAGTTCCCATATAGGCAAAGTGCCATTTTTGCCACTTGCTCTGTCCCCCAACGTGGAAGGGTCCTGGTTTCCTCAGTGACTGCTACTGTCACTGCCCAGGGAGGGGGAGCAGCCAGAGCACACACAAGGCTGTGGTTTCCTTACACATGGAAAACTGCAGCTTCTCAATGCAGTGTAAGCAAACAGGCAAGTAAGCAAGGAGAAACAGCATGGGAAGTAAGGAGAAGGTTAAGCTAGACAGAAGCCCCTGGGGTGCCTGGGAACTCAGCAAGACAGTGCCAAATGCGCTGAAGAGTGGGCAAGGAATATCCCAAGAGCAAGGCATCACACGGCCTTGCTGAAATAAGGAGACACAAAGCGCTGGAAATTAGAGGTGCCCACATTCCTACACTGGTTGCAAGAAGAAGTGCTCCTTACCAGAGCCAAAGCAGTTTCCTGAAGAAGATGACAGCAAATACAGGGTAGTAAGCCCAGAGCCCTCTCTAAAACTTTCTCCACAACTTACTAAATACCACTTGGCACAACCCTGCTACCATCTGTTCCCTTGCAGTCCCTGCGCTGCCAGTACACGTGTCCCTGAGGAAATCTATCAGAGACCTCAAGGTGAGAAGCCCTATGCAAAGGTCACACTTGTTCTGGGCACATGCCTTTTTTAAAAAGGCAGCCAAAGGGAAAGGCAAAAAGGGAGAGCAGGCAATAGAAAACAAAACCAAACATGTTAAATTGTGGTACATTTAATAGACTTCACAATCTACAGACACAACAAGCCAACATCAAACTATGTATGCAGCAGGAGTACAAAAACACTTTTGCTGAGGGATGAGAAATGACAGTGAAAAGCATCAGCAAAGATGTTTTTTGGAGGGATGCTGATGGAAAGTCTTGAGACTCAGTGTTCTGAGGGAAAGGCTTGCTTCAAGGTGAACATGACAAAAATCATCTCTTCACATTGTCTGTGAGTCCCATATTCAAAGAGGCAGGAGAACAAAGGTGAACCATCGGGCCCAACACCCATGTACTGCAGATCCGAATAAGCACACAGGCCCTTGAAGAGTATGCTGGGTTTTGTCCAGTGTGCTGGATTTAAAGGGTTTTTGTTGAGGTAAATTCCTAAATCTTTTCGACTCCTTGGGTCTGTAGGATGAGTGTAGAGTAACCAGCTATCTTGACATCTGGCATTAGGGGGAGGTGGAAAGGCAGTAACACTTCCATGGCATCCAGAGGGAGGTTCTATTAGCATTTCAACCCGCCGGCCTCCCTCGAAGTCCAGCCCGTGGTTGTAGCTGACAGCCTGGATCCTGGCTCCCCTGCTGCTCCTTGCATTGCAGTAAAGGACCTTTCTGCCACAGGTGTGCACCTCTGCTACCTGGCACTCCACTGCGCTCTCCTCCCCCACAAAGTTCCCCATCTCCCACGTTTTCCCGTGGTCAGAACTGATGAAGCAGAAGGCATGAGGGGTGGGGTGTTGCTTGGGGTCCAAGATACGATAGGCATAGGCAGGAATCACAAGGCTCCGGGCCTCATTGAGCAATTGTAGTCCATGACCCGGTCCCACCGCAAACGTGGCCCAGTTCTTGTACTCATTCCTAATGGTCCCGTCAGTGACATCCTGGGCAGCGCTCCAGGTGCGTCCTTGGTCCATGCTAGTGACATAGCAGAGACGTACCAGGTTGATCTTTGTCCTCAGCTGATGCTGCTCAGAGATCTTTCCTGGGACAGCTATGAAGAACAAGATGAGTTTCCCCGAGACTTCATCGTATACTGGGCAGGGGTTCATAGATCGGTGGCCTTCCAGCTGTGCACTGACAAGGGTCTCCATCCTATTCCACTGCCAGGGCCCACGGGAAGGGAGACAAGAATGGAACATGCTGTTACAAAGAGACCCACGTTATTATGCAAGGATGCCTGGATAAAAGCTACAGAAGAGCATGGGAAGAACAGAAACAGGATAATGGATAGAACAAGAAATGGGAAGACAATAATGTGGCATCGCCAAAGGCAAGTGAAAGTTATTTAGATGACAGAAAGCACGTACACTTCACCAAGCAGGTGGGTTATGTCCTTTGCAATTACTACTCCCTGAGGAACTGATAGCTCTGTATCTCAATGTGGCTGGTGGCTGATGACACCCTTTAAAAAGCTACAGCGGCTGAATTTTCAGAAATCCTCACAAATATAGATGGCACACAGACATGCCCAGTGGTCAAAGTGTGCTAGAACAGACACTGTGCTGTGCCAATGTTTTTTAGGAGGTCACAGAGAAGCCTGAGTCCTTTTCAGCATCCTGGGTGATGACAAATTCCTTTTCATTCAGGCTCCTATTCTTTCACTTTGATCAGTATGTGAATGGGCACCCCAGCCTACACTGAGGCACCTTGCTACGGCTAATTGCATGGCTCTGGTGCGGAGATTTGGACCCTGAGCTGTCTGACTCGGAAAATAAGTTGCAGAGCTGGTATAACTACCCAGCAAGGCCTCTTTTCTTCAAATGAATAGCATATAACACAATCATGTTTTTTACACTAACATTGCAATTAGAAAACTATGACTACATAGTGTTATTGGCTTGGTAAGCAAAGCAGTAGTTTCCAGTAAGATTATATTAATTAGCTTTTCTGCCCTGATTTGCTGATTAGCCTTTTTGTTCATATCTTATCTTTTCCTATCCAACTAATATTGACTTTTATTAAATTTTTATTATTTCCATTTTAAGAAACTCTAGCATATGAACACAAATTACTAAGTTTATGACCAACTGAACCCCACTAACTGAATTACAGGGAGTTACACAAGATGGTACCTGAATGGTATGACACTGCAGGTGGGCTCAGAGGCTACTTCTGCTAGGCAGACTCCAGCTCTTAAGAGCCTATAATCTAAGACAACCAATGAAGGTTTGGAATGGAAAAATATAATTACTTTTCTTTTTTCCCAAGACATTAATGAGTTTTCATATGCAAAAAATTATTATAAATAGAGTTTCCACCACCCCCAGCCACCCAGCAGCATAACTGTTAATAATAACTGGTAGGTTAAAAAGGTAGCCAATTCACTGGCACCAACAAACCAGACATTTTTGTGTGGGGAGACTAGCTGTTCTCAATTGCTTTTTAAACTAGAAATTAGTCTTAAGATGATGAATTTAAAAAAAAGAATAGTCACTGATCGCTAATTTACTCCTCCCAGAACTCGTGGCATTTCTTCCTCTTCCTTGAGGCACTTCTGCCTCTTTGCCACATTTTCCTGCTACAACAGGACTTTTGTCCCATCTCTGTATCTGCATGCCCAGCTCCGCAATGATGGGTCAAAGCCAGCTCTAGAATATCTACTCCACTTTAGTCCCCCCAACAGCTGCCCATAGGGTTGAATCCCAGCAGTCATAACAAGACATGCATTATTTATAGGCAGATTTGTCTCTTGTACCTGGGGAGGAGAAGCTTCCCTGTCCCTACAGCAAGAGGGCAAACACATTCAACTAATTTAGGGCAGGTGGGCAGAACAGGGGGCAGTGTCCCTGCTTCCTCCCTGCACTGGTACCTGAACGTGCTGCGTGGCTGGGTCGTACACGCCTCTGCGCATGGCTATCAGCTTGGCATGTTCATCCACCAGGTCCTCTCGCTCCTCAGCAAAGGCCAGGATCATGCTGAACCGCGGCAGGTAGAGCAGGGCTGGAATTCGATAGCTCCAGCTACCATTCCGGAATAACGTTTCTTGCTCCAAGACAGGGAACGCAGCCATTGTGCTGGAGGGAAGAGGACAAAGCATTTTGACCCAACGAAGTGCGATGGGGCAGATTCTGCTGCTTTTTGCTCTCTCTGCTCAGTGGGACCTGTCCTCCATTGAAACATACTTTCTGCTACTTTCAGCTTTGTCTTTTCCTTCTGCTTTTCCAAAGAGAACCTATGTGTAGCACAGTAGCTGGAACTCAGGCCAAACTTACCCCAGGAACAGCCTGGTTGGTCTGACTGGAGTGTTGCAAGGTAAATACATCAAATCCAGTTAATGAAAAAGCTGTGCTTTGTCTTTTTAATTAAATGCACAGGCTGAGGTGGTTTTTTTGTTTACTCTGTAATTCAGAAGACTGTTGGTAATAAGACACTGTAGTACTTTTCCTCAGAAGACCATTACTGTCTCTGTTGATGTTACATCCAAAACTTGGCACAGAACTTCTGCTTTCCCAAATATGAGCTTAAAATCCCATATAAATTACACACTGGGGCAATCCCTGGCCCCAGCTGTACCCCAGTTTGAGGATCGTAAGCACTGAGCATGAATAAGGAAAGGAAGAGAACACCCCTCCTTCCATAAGATCAAAGCACAGCCTGAATGATGTCACATCGCTCTAGGTGGAACTTCTGACCAGGCAGAAACCTTGTCCTCTTTACAATGATTTAAAAGCAATGTTATGAAGGAAAGCAAACATGAGGGTCAATTTAGAGAAGCTGCCTCTGTGTAACTGGTCTGTGCTATGCCCCCACATAGCCTCTCTTCTTCTCCTCAGACCTACTTGGTCCTCTGTCCTCTTGCACCAAGCCTCTCCAGTGACCCAACTCACCCCAGTAAAAATACCAGTAGATTGAGGGAATTACGTCTCAGCAGATGGGGAAAATAAGAAAGAAAGAAAAAAAAGAAAAATAAATATTAAAAAAATCAAGCCTTAGATCTCTGACACATTGAGTGGGTAGGATGGCAGGAAGAAGATGACAATACACTATGAGTAAGAAATTCAAATGCCTCCTACCTCGCTGAGGCAATACTTCCTGCACTCTTCGTTGAGGATTCTCCTATTTACCTAAATCTTGGAAAGCGCTATAGCAGCTATTGGACATGGATCAGCTCCTGATGTTCTTGAAGGCTGCCTTGATAATTCATGACCAGGTGTGGAGGCAGCTTCAGAGTGCATGTACCTACCTGGAGAATAGTTTGCACTCTTCCATCTTTAAGAAGATTATATTAACCATCCTAACTAACATAGACTTGGTAGATTTTTTTCTTTACAGTGTTTATTTCTGAGTTAGGACAACACAGATAAACTGAGTTTATCCTCCAGACAAGTCTGAAGCACAAGGCTAGCTAGCTCACAGGACCATACATTCCACTCTATCCAGATCTATAGCTAGGCAGCCAGTATTCAAATATTCCTTGCTTTCACCTTCCAGTGCTATAAATATCAGTGAGATTCTTGAACTCACAGCACTGCTCAGAAGGGTCTGAACTGGACTGCTCTAGCTAAAGCCAGCTGTACAGACCACAGCAAGCAACAGCTCCGCCCCACTCCAATCCAAAGCCACTGTAGAGAGAAGTCTATCTCCCAGGAGCAGCTGCTCCCTCCTCACTGTAGCAGTGATGGGAGATACAGCAGTGTGAGGAAAGGCAGCAGCACCGCTACTGTACAGTGTTACCAGAACGGCATCACAGCTATCCATGCAGTAACAGGAAGGAAATAGGAAGACCTTCCTAGAACAAATCACTGTGCTGTTCGCTACTTACCAGCATGGATCTGGCTATTTATGGCTCTGAAACAGAAATTCACCAGTGTGCTTCCAGCCTATTTAAAGGGAGATTATTTAAAGGGAGATTAGTCAGCCTGTCTAGTGAAGCACAGGTTCCCTAGCGTTCTTGCTCATGATGCCATCCGGATCTTTCAGTCCTGCTTCAGAGCAGGGCAACAGGGAAGGAAAAGAAAGGAAAAAAAAAAAAGGAGATGAAGAAAAGGAGAGAGAGAGAGAGATCTGGGCTGACCCATGAAGCCCTTGGTGGAAAGCCAAAAGACCTGTGCTACAGGAGGGTGTGCTGCAGCCTGTTGCACATGAGTCTCTCCCGTGTGAGCCTGTCACCTGCACACAGCTCTGCCCACATTCTCAGCCCCTCTGTGACATGCTCACTGTGAGTGTCACAACATCTTCCACTTATTGCCAAATGGGGATTGAGGATATAGCTGAACTGGGAATAGCTGCCATAGAAACAAGCCTGAGGTTCCTGGACACAGCAACTATAATCAAGGAAAATACTAGAATCAAGTGACATTTCCATCTATCCAGAGACCAAACACAGATACGTGTGAGTGTGTGTATACACTTGTATATACACTCCCTACACACAGTGTGGGTATTAGAGCTGTATGCATATTTTTATATATATATATATACATGCCATGTATCCATCTGCAGAGAAACTTTTCCATCCTTTTTTAAACACACAAAGTCAGTATTCAGCTTCTTCTACCTTCTCCCTTGTGGAATCTCATGCAGAGATTGAGTCATAGCAGTTTGAGTTTCACACAGAATCAAAAATGCAGGATCTTTAAATAAGCTTAAAGTTCATTATATATATATATATATATGTATTAAAAGAAAGCAAAATAGTGCTGCTTTAGTTACTTGTCCAGCCAACTGAAAGGAATTGATTTTTCTTTTGACCCCAAAGGCACACCCAATAAGTAGACCCTCCTGAATAAAAAATAAGTAAAATTGGCAAATCATTGACTGGGCAGCAACATGAAGAGTGTTCCAGTGCTCATATTCCAGGACTGCAGGAATTCAAAGCACACATGCCAGTCCCTCCAAGGCTACACTGCCAGGGGATGCATGTGTCCACGATGCTATTGGGTTACTAAACACTATTGAAATAGTACTGGCTGGCCTGCAAGGAAGAAAACAGTGTCGTGGCCAAGGACATTGTCAAGACAAAGATCACAGCAGTATCTTTTGAACTACTAAAGTTATATTGGAAAAAAAAAAAAAGCTTCTGGAAATACAAAGGCCTGAAACACAAGCTGGAGACTGGAGAGCTGTACACACCAAGACAAAAATTGCTCAGACCTGTGTCAACTCAACAACCTTGGAGAGAAGAGTTAGCTGCAGTTCTGTAAACTATAGGAGTAAGAAAGGGGAACTGGAGCTGATGTGGTAATTTTCTTCCTAAAAGAAAAGAACATAGGTGGTCACCTCTTTCTGGATGACACAGGTGCTAGTGAGAAGGGAAAGTTATCATGTAGACATTAAGCCAATATTCCCTACTGCATTTTGGTATTTACCAGAGTTCTTAATTTATTTTCCAGGCTTATCCTTGCAAAGTGTCTTGTTCAGGGAGGATGATGTTTACCAGCAATTCCTCTCCAAGGCATGAGGGAAACTGCTGCAGTGAGATCCAGTACCTCCCCTTTGGGCAGAACTGGGCAGACAGGGAAAGATTAGCACACTGGAAACATTAAGAGAAGGGGGAGTTAAACTGAAGGAAGCCATTACTCATAATTTGCAAGTTACACAGGTGTAATGATTTCCAAAGCAGAGACTGTTTCCAGCACACCAGAAGAGTCAAAAGAAGTAACAGTTGGTAACAAGTGACTATGGTGGATTTAACGACTGGAAGGAGCCCAAGTGGCAGTAAGGAAAAGGTGCTGGTAGACACCAGGAGAGGGTACTTGCTTCTTCCACTTCTGTCCTTCAAGGCAGCTCACATGGATTTGGAGCAGGATGAGCCACTGCATGTTTATTTGCTTTAATCCTCTCCAAGAAAAGTGAGTAAAAAAGGATAACATTTCCACTGGCCTCAGCTTCTGTAAAAACCAGTTCTGAACATGTTCAGAGATGAGATGACAGCATGTCCTTACAACAAAACAGCAGAAATGAGGTAATCAGCTGAACTTGATCCCTTGGTCCCTGTCAGAGAGCTCTAGACTCTCTGCAGCAGGCAGCTTGTTCTTGAATGATTTCAGATAGGTCCCAAAAGAACTATCCAACCCATTCAGGGAGAGTCTGGGGGGGAAAGGACAAACAAAAAACCCAGAGAGAGTCAAGTGCAAAACTCAACTAAAATTCTGCTTTTCAAGGCAAGCATAAGAACCCAGAACTGGTCGTTCTCTACTCAACATCAGACCTGGACTTACGGTGTTTTCCAAATGTATACAGTCAACCAGGCATTATGCCAAAGCACACTCCTTGTCTCACTTGAAGGAAAATAAGACATTTCCATTGGGATGTTGCACAGAGGGGTCCCAGGAGTAGTCATGTTCCAGTTATATAGGGCTAAGAAATAGAAGACTCAGTTTGCCTTCTACAATACTTGCTACCCAGTGTACTCCCGCGTGGAAGATCTCCTCCCTCCTAAGCAGCATGACTGTGCCTGTTTCTGCCACAGCCCAGCATCAGAGCACTCCATCTCCAGCCTGCTTAAGACCTTAGACCAGACCCTACATTAAATCTAGGCTATGGAACTTCTTAACAAGCCAGGCAACACACATTTATTTAGTCTACTAAATCACCCTCAATGTAAAGTCAGAAAGATGTTATCAGCAGGAACTGTCAAACAATAAACCTTAAACAAACTAAAACATTCAAAATTCAAAACTGAAAAAGACACAAAACTGGAATTACTTTAATCCAGCAGCCAATTGAACTAAACTTTTAAACCACACTAGAAACAGAAAGTTTCTCTTGTGGGAAAAACTTCATACCACATTTACAAGGGGATTTTTTGGCTCCCCAGTAGATGCTTTCCTAAACAGGCAGTCAGGGTCTGCTTTCAAACTGTTGTGGCTCAGCTTGGCAGTAGCTCCTGTGCCTTAAAGTGAAGGTTTTCTTAGCAGGAGAGAGGAATTACATGAACCAGCAGTATTTTTCTTAAAATATATTTGGTGGAGGAATATACAAACTGCATTCCTACTTGAACCTACAATATGTTGTATTTACCTTTTGAGTTCCTAGCAATGTCCACAGTTATGAAAAGAAAAAGAAAAAGAAAAAGAAAAAGAAAAAGAAAAAGAAAAAGAAAAAGAAAAAGAAATACCTTTTTTACTCTGTGTCTTCTGGAAGTCACGTCAAAAGGAAAAAAAACAGAACCAAAAAGCACTCCTTTTGGATTAGACAAAACGGAGGCTCACCACACTCTTATCAACTAGTCTCCAACCTGCAAAATTATTTATGTTGGCAGCAATGTCAGCTGTCTTGGATCCCCAGGAAAAGCTATCAGTTGGCATATAAACACAAGCTTTCATTTAAATAGCAAACCTGTTTTGCATATAAGGGGTGGTTCCATGTGAGCCAGACAAACAATAGGGAAAGACTTTTACATTATCATAGTAATTAAGCAGCATATTTCTACCTGCATGGGTTGGCACACTGTGGCACAGCTGTTGGCTCTATACAGTTCAGCATGCTGTCTTATTTCTTGGTCCTCTACTCCCCTGGTGCTGAGGAGGGCAAAGTTCCTCTGGTTGCAGCATGCAGACTCCCAGTGCTTTCTCTCAGAGTACTGAGCTCTGGGAAAGTCTGCCAAAAGAACCCACAAAACTCGTATAACCAACAGGTGATGGTGCTGTGATAATCTAATATTCCACACACCACATGTTCTTTCTGGATAAGAAATGGGTTAACACAGGACTGCCCACGCAGGGATGTAGGAATGACATGCTGCTGCATTCAGATGCAGCTCCCAGAGCCTCTGTGGAAGTGTTCCAAGGCCAAACTATCCCAGCAACTGCAGGCAAGCAGCTACTGGGGGGGAGCCAAGCAGGAGAACAGGGAGGAGAATACAAGGCTAAGGTCACACCTCAGGAAGAAGGGGAGGGCAGCCCCCTTTCTCCCAGCTGTGCCCTGGCTGGCTGAGAGGCAGCAACCGGAGCTGCTGCAAGTACCCAAGCAAATTATCTCACTACTACATTGTGCTGCTGCTCTCAGAGATGACAGCAGTATCCCATTTTCTATCCCATTTCTTGCTGCATGCCTTGCTTTCCCCTCTTCTCTACTGAGTTTCCATTGCTACCATTAACACTTCTTGTCTTTGAAGTGATCTTAAAGAATGAGAATAATGATCCTGTGACCAGATCTTGCTAGTCATGAAAAAAGAGGAAGAAAAGTCTCCTCAGTTGATGGCAGTTGTGGTTGATCTGTGTAAGCCAAATAGGCTGTGTATCGAATAGGGAGTTGCAAAGGTGTGGATTTACAACCAATCAACTGACCAACCAAATTCAGGTAATACTTCTATATTATTCTGTTTGTCTTGAGCAACCCTGTATCCTTTCCTGTGCCAGCAGGACTGCTCATCTTACCTTGGCAAGCTGTCAGAGGATGTCAGACTGGCAGAAAACTAATCCAGGAAAAAAAAAAAAGTGAACAGTTTCTGCTAGGTCATGTCCTGGACTGCATCAGAAAGAGTCCATCAAGCAGCAGAATCTGCAGTTGGAGGAGGAGCATGAAGCTGCTGACAGGAGGAGCACACTCACCACCCAGTCTGGCACTTAGCCATTGGATCTAATTAGCTGCATTGTAAAACCACACCCCATGTTTATGAACCTTGCCCAACTGGGCAAGTAAAGTACTGCCTTAATTGGGACATACAAGAGAAGACCAAGGGCATTTGTATCTCACTGCTTTACCTGGAATCAAACAACAGTCAGTGTGAGGAAAAGTCTCTCCAGAGACAATGTCATTGGTATCAACCATATACTTTCAACAGTGGCTCCTGGAGAAAATCCAGAGTCCAGTAGAGCAGAAGCAATTAATGGAGGAGGAGAGAAACTGAAGAGGCTGCTAAGGTGCAGTCTGCCAGAAAGCCAGACATGAATGATTGCTTTATGGATTTCTTCACCTTCTTTCTTCTCCCTGGCTAGCAGCAGTGTTACTCAGGTGATTTTCTGAGTCACACCCTTGGCTTCTGCAGCCAGACAACCCATAAATACTTATTTGTTTAATGGAAATGACGTTTCCCAGCTGCAGTTTAAAACTGGTTGTCCATCTCTTCTGAGTGGAAGTCCCAAGTGTGGCTTGGTGTAATGGCAGTGGTTGTGTGGGCTATGGTGGCAGCATGCACATGGCAGAGTGGCTCTGCCTCCGGCCACCTCCCACCTCCCCTTACTGTCTCTTCCTAAGTAAGATTCTGCACGTTCCCCTGCAGCTGTCTCAGCTGCCCCACCTTCGACCCAGTCCCCAGGACCTGTATCAGTATCAGACATGGCTGTGCAGAAGCTAACTGTCTAGAATGGCAAAAAGAACTCCTAAAAGGAAGGATGTGCTGCTTAGTCCTGCTGTGAGGTTAAACTGAGTGAATCCCAGTGCCTGTGCAGGACAGCCCCACAATCATCGTGGGCACCCCGCACTGCTTCCCTGCAGTCACCCACACCACTGCCAGCATCCAGGCTCCAGCACTGCTCTTCAGCCTCCACCCCACAGCACAGACCTCTCCTTTCTGATAAAAGAAAAAGTGCTTTTCCCAAACAACATGTTGTGTTCTGCAACTGTTTTACAAAGGTGCTCCTTATTAACTATCAAAAATGGATGCCCTGCTGCAGACATGATCACAGCCTGATCCTCCTTCTTTCCTTTCAGTGTAAATCAAAATCAGCATCACCACTGAAGTTTAAAACAGGTTTAGGTCTGAGGAGGATCAAGATCTTCACTTCTATTGTTCCACACTTACTTCATTGCCCTTATATCTGATTGTTGTAATGAAAACGTTTTTAAAAAGGTTAAAAAATGCAAATGGGGTGTGTGGGTGCATTAATAAGAGGATATAAAAATAATGCAGAAGATAATATAATGACAGAATACTGAACAATGGAGCATTTGAATTTGGAGGACTGTGTTCAGTTTTGGGTGCCACCTCTTAGGAAAGATACAGCAATAGCTGCAAATGGAAGCTGAGGAAAAGAATTCAGAAGATAATGCTTGTGAGCGTATGTGAAAAGAAATTGGCAGGAAAACAAGAGCTGGTACATTTAATGAGTGACACTCAGTCCATTTAAAATTGTCAATGTATATTTCCCTTGCAAAATGCTCAAACATGAATCCATTGATTCCCGACACCGTTAGAAAGGCAAGGCTGGCTCAGGTAATTCAGTGGTTTTGCTAAGCTGTACAGTGTAGCTGCTGTTGTCAGGCAGCTGTAGTTAAAATCAAGAGGTTTGTGAGGTCAGATAATGTAAAGCAACAATTACACAGTACTGCAAATTTTAAGTTAAAACACGATGTGCTTTCCAGGCATTGAGAAATATGGCATTGTAGGTGCAGAAGAAAAATCCTATAGACCTGGGCTTTGACTAAAAGTTTGTTCTGTCAGGGGAGGGAAAAAAAAACAAGGAAGAAAAAGCCAAAATAATAACAATTATGAATGTAACAGGCAAATGCTAATGGCGGAGCTCTTTGGGAAACAGGTTTCACTGGATGAGAAAACATCCACTGTTTTCTTTTAATGCCAATTCTAGTTAAGGAAAAGAGCCTCTGAGCACATTTGAGACCAGCACTTTACTATCCTTATCAACTGTAGGAGCAACAGGCATGAGGAGCAGGTACTCTTTGGGTCTGTACTATTTCACATTCCAATGACTCCAGTTATGTTACTTTTGATTTCCATTGGGAGGAGTAAGCACAAAATCCTGCTGCCGGTGTCTCTCTCACAGTAAATACAACTTATTTCCTCACCTTGTGGAAAAAATTGGACAAAATCTAAAAAATATTCCCTTAGCTCAAAGGGCATCAGCACCACCCCATAGCAGATGTGTAAGCCTTCTGGCACTCAATGGTGAGTCGTAGGTTTGTCACAGGGAAGCTTCCTCACCCCGTGAGAGACAACACCCAATAAACAGCCTGCCTGTTATACACATTACACCATTTCTCCATTTACTTTACCCATTTGGAACACAAAAGAGAAATACACTTTATTTTTGTTAACAAAACGAATGGCACAATCTATGGGAAGCAGAGGAAGAGAGGTGGTGAGGTTTGAATACAAAAAGAGGATTGTAGCAGCTGGATTTATTTAGCCCTCAAAATAGCAGTATTGAGGAGTCACTGTAGCAATTTAATTACTGGAAAATGCAATAAAACTGTAGTCCCTTGCTTCATGTACTCTGCAGTGCTTGGACACTCAGATCAGCAAGTCTGAAGCACAAGGCTAGCTAGATTCACCCTGGGCAACTCTTGCAACAGAGAGGAGCCCAAATTCCACTGCATCCCTCATTCCTGAGTCCTGCCAGCTCTCAGACCAGGAGTGCACAGGCCTGATGGTCACCTTGTTTAATCATTACAGGATTAATTGCTGGGAGCCCTCTATGCCCAGGCCAGGCATTCAGCTGGTGTAAAGGGACATTGACACTGGTGACCATGAATCTAGGTCTGAGCTCAGATTAACCCAAGCTTAACTCAGGGAACATCTTCCACAGAGTAGGCTGGGCATACGGCTGCATTTTAAAAATAATAATGTTGCAACCAATTAAAATATTTTGAAATTAACAAGAGACTTGGCACATTCAGTGAACTTCAAAAAGAAAATAAAAACCAAAGGAAAGACTAGCATCAAATTCAGCAGGCGATGTGATGCTTTTTCTAAGAGTCAATCCAACTGCAGGCTTAAAAATACCAAGTGAGTTATCTGAGGATGAGGGAAAAATCTCTCCCAGGTATAGCACTGATCTAAGCAATTGCTATTATTTGTCTTCCTTTGAAGCACTGGGCCTAAGTTGCCCCCAAAAGAGGGACATTCAAATCATAGCAAAAAAGTAGTCTGGTAATAGGAAATTATTTCAAGAGGGAAAATTATCACAGGCATTTGAACTGATCCAAAAAGCCTTAAAATAAAACCAGGCTGGCTCTGCTAATATCCACCCCAGTGCCCAGGTATGTGAGCATACATGAAATTAAGAAATGCCAATCTAAAAATAGTCATAAACATTTAGGTCTTTTCATCTCAAATGGCTGTAAATAATGTAAAGCAAGAGCAGTTTCGCAGCCAGTGTGCCTTACAAGTGGAAGCAAATACTATTTACTGTTTCCACTTACTTGAGTTTGCAGATTTGGACTGAAGTTTCACCCAGTAGTTAGAGATTTATACAGGAGGTTTAACAATGTCATTAAGCCTTGGCACAAGCAGTGCAAAGGACGTTCAGGGCATATTTGTACTGACTTATCTGGGTAAAGAGAAAGCTGTTCCTTTAAACTGTGTTTGCTGTGACTCTGGAAACTGAGCAAACAAAATCTGAGGGAAACTTTACTCTCAGGCAGAACTGACAGGAAGGTATAAGGACTGAAGGACAGCGAACTTCTGTAGGAGATACCTGTCGCTGGATTCACAACCAAATTGCAAATCCCTAACGACCTGGGAGAGTTTAAGTCAGACTTTTTGGACGTACCTCATCCTGATGGCAAATGAGAGACCGGCTCAGCCCCTGAGTGTCAGGTGAGTAAAATCCTGTTTTGGGGGGATGCTGGAAGAGGAACTGCCCGAGGACGAAACCTCAGGCCACAGAGGCACAAATCTAGTGCCCAAGAAAGAACTGACTTTGCTCTACAAGCAAAGCCACACTGAAGGAGTCCTGTGCAAGCTGGAGAGAGCACAGTTGTGACACTGTTGAAATACTGGCTGACAGAGAGGAGAGACACCACTAGCATGACTTGGCAGGCATAAAACCCACCACCCACAGGGAGGAAGCCAAGTCAGAGGGGAGACCCAGTCTGCACAGACTGGCATTAATGTGACCAACTGAACAGCAAACATTCCCAAACCAGCAAAACAAGCTCTGTGTTTTTTTCCAGGGGCAGCACAGGTTGTGATTTTTCCCGTCAAACGTTTATGTGTGATCTTGCTTTTAAAAAAATGTACCAAAAAAGACAGGAAATGTGAAAAACAGCCTGTTTTCCTCTTAACTCCAGGCTGATCCTTCCCCTGAGCCAATTCTTCCTTTCACTCTCAGGAGACCAATTGCTATGAATCCAGTGTAGCTGTGAACTCTGTCCCAGCAATTATGTATATTTTTAAATGCACAAAGTAAACAAGGACTCAAATTTCATAAGAACAAGCTAGCTCTTCTGATCTTAAACTATCAACAGATTTGACCGTTATAGTGGAGCTGCCACTTTCAGACCTAGTTGAAAGTAGGAAGTTGCACTAAAATAATGAAAACTATTTAGAATATTTTGCTGAACCTGCAAGAAGTACTAATCAGCTGACATCCATTTTAAGATATGGACAGGAATTTTATTCAGGGCTGATTTTCTACAGATTGAAATTGGGACTGTTAACTCCAATCCACTTTAAGACCAACTGTAAATACAGTTTCATACTGTGGTGTGAAGCACCACAGCAACTGCCACACAAAGAAGACCCCAAAGAACCCATTGTCCCACACTGCTATAATTTGCTGAGGACATTTGCAAGACAATGTAAAATGCTTTAATGATACAATTACCCTTATCTGTCCCTGAGTATGTGGCCAGTGCCTGGGGATTTCATTCAGATTTTCCTTTTGAAAGTAGCTTGTTCTATGATTTCTATAGGCAATTATAATTTCCCCTCCCAATAGTTATTGGAGGAAATAATTCATGTTTCCAAGCAGCACCCCATGGAAACTGACCCATCATATCTAAAATAAGGAAAACTCCATACAAGACTCTGTAAAGCCTGAAACAATCTGGAAGTCTCATCTCCCTCTTGCCTTCTCTTTCCTATGTGAAGTCATCTTGGAAAAAGATGAATGTGAAAAAACAGGTCAAGCATGCTACTCAATCTGCAAAACTTGGACTTTGCTGTTCCAAAAGGGAGCAATTCCTAAAACAAGAACCCTTTTTAGGAGCAGTTTCAGTCAGCTCAAATAAAAAGAACAGGGCCACTGAGGAACTAGAAATCTAGACAAGATGCCTGCTTTTCACTTGGGGAATGAAATGTAGAAAACGTCAAATGAAGAATAACCAAAATGAAGAGAATATTCAAACTGGTTAATTTTTCCTTTAATTACAATATTTTCCAGAGTTCTTTTGAACACATCAGGCTATCTCATGTTATGCTCTCGTACTTACATTGAGCTCCTGCTCAAGTAACTCAGAAGAAAAAAGACTATGGAAGAAATACTGGAGTATTTACAAACTGTAATATACTGCTCCCAGTCCGGAGATGGGGAACTAAGACTCAGGAAACACTGACATGTTCAATATTGCCCAGGGAACTGCAGTAGAGCTATGAAATGATATCTACTCTCCCAGGACCTGATCCTGTGCCACAGCCATGAGATTCACTACCCTCATTCCAGCCTTCCTCTTTCTGTGCTTAAACACTGGGAGGAGAGGCAAGAACTGAGGGCAATGAAGAGGAGGGCAACAACTGCTGTTAGAAGGAAAGATCCAGAAGGGAAAGTTTTGCCAACCTTTCCCAGCGCTTGGGTAAAGTGGGCTACAGAATTACGGTTGTGGACACCATGGCACTAATTTGACAAAAAGATGGAGACTCCCTGTGGATATACACCAGCCAGAGCACTGGACATGTCCCTCGTGTTCTGCAGTGCCATCCTGGCGTGCTGCAGCTGGCAAATTAGAGGCAAGTGGGAAAGGCTTGGGCTTGATTGCCTAAGACCTGGGCTAATCCCCCAGTACTGGGAGAGAAGAGGCTGCCCTGCATTGGGAGCTGCAGTCCAGCAAGCTTCTCTTCCTACCAGGGTCTAAGAAAGGACATTCTGAAGGTGAAGTTTGCATTGGATGATGCTGTTTGCTGATGAGTTTCCAGAGTTGTGTATCAAATGCTTTTCCTGAGTTACTGAAGACCCATGCAGTCAGAGTAACAGTATGAATAGAATCAGCTTATGTCATGTTTGAAATTAGCTGAAATAAACCTGCCTGGCTTTTCAGACCAGCAATAACGAGTCTGACAAGGATTCTGACGTCTCAGTGACTCCTGGCTCCCTTGCAGCTCCACATTTGCAAGAGATTCACCAAACAGGCAGTCCTTGGAGTCCCCTCCACCCAATAAACACTGAGGGAGGAAAAAGTGAAAGCTCTACTATTTCTTGATCAACAAAATTAGCCTTCTCTTTCCCTGCTTCTGTATGGAAGCTTTCAAGTGAAAAGCCCTATGAATTCTTACCTCTCTGCAGTGCAAACAACCACCCGTGCTCATTTCTTCCATAAAAAGTGCCTCACACGCAACCAGCAAATCTAGAAATAGAAGTGGGCATCATTATATTTTTCCCCAAGAGCAGCACAGGTCTTGTCTGCCCAAGGGACACTTGGCCTGTCTGCTTACTAATGAGTCTGTCTTGAAAAGCTTCAACCAAGACATCTGTTAATCCTCCTTTTCTAAGTGTCCTAGCATTACTAAACCTTTCTGCTTTCATCAAGGCATTACAGCCTGGATATCATTTCTCATACTATGTTTCTGACTAAATCACTCCATCAGAGACTAAAGCTCCTGTACCTCAGTCCTTTAACTTTTTTCAGTAGATTCTAAGTTGCATACACTTTCCGTGGCTAGAAGGCTTTACACAGCCCAAACAGAACAAACAAAAGGTAACAAGGATTTGCAACTCCTGTGTGCAACCCTGCAAAACAGAAGAGATCATCAGGCAGACTGCTGAGAGCCTTCCTGTGTATGTACTTGCATAGTACATTGGTATCGCCTGCTTCAAGGCTATGTCCTGCAATTTGCCCCTAAGCCCTGAGCTAATAATTGTGTACTCCCCCCAGCCTAGGAGATGCAGTGATTTGGTTTTAAATTATTCACTTACCTTCCAGAGATAAGCCTGGAAAACCTCATGAGTTTTCAACCACAGCTACTTAGCAATAATTTCAGTGGTATCTTCTCAGCAGAAATAAGGAATGGGATGGCATCAATGACAGGAACATTTCAAAAAACAATGTCTTTCTCTAGAGGCAGGAGTTCTTGTTAGTAAAAAGATATCAGTGATGCCAGTGATGTCAGAAGAACAAGGATGAGTTTTACACATCTTACTTCTCAGGACTCTCTCAAAGTCTTCAAGCAAAGATGCATTTTCACCACTGCACATGTAAGAATTTAAGGAAAGGAACGGGAATAAGGTCAGATTTTTGTTTTATTAGTTTTATAATAAAAAGCAGAAGGGTTTGTAGATTTCCACTTGTGCTCTTCTGTATGCTTTAAAAATGAAGTTGATTCCTTCTACACAGTTGGAGAGCACGTGTGTGTTTATATATGTGTATATATGTACATATACAGATATGTAGAATAGCTCCAGAGACGAAATTCTTTAACACCTTTGCTATTGCCCATGGCTACATCTACTACATGAGACCCAGGGGATGAAGGATGGAATTCAGTGGGATCAAACTGGACTACTTGCTCAGATGCATGGATTGAGGAGGGATGACAATAAGGAGTGGCATACAAGAAAGCACGTCTTTTTAGATAATTGTTCTTGAATCATAAAGAATCAGTGAACAGTAAGAAAGATAAACCATGCCGCAGCAGCAAAATACGCAGCTTTTTAATGTTATTTCTTAAGAATATATTGATATATATTCGTTAATTTATGCAAAGTAGTGAAATAGTCCATGTTTCATGCAGAGGGAATTGTATGAAGGCATGTATCCTCTTCTGTCATGTGTAGTAACATTTACAGAACATACTTATTTGGTGTCCCTGTTGACACATGACTTACCTTTATGCATAGAACTTCCCACAATGCTGGACTTAATTCCAGAAACATTTTTAGAGCTACCAAGAACATTTGAGTAATTTTTAGCCACTTTAAATGTACTGGTTTCTCTCCCCATCCCCATTCACTTGGTCTCAGGTTTTCTGAAGCACATGGTTTGGAGGATTTATTACATGAGTCCAATGTATTTATTTTTGTCTCTGAAGTGTTTCTAAAACAGGCTCTCTGTAACATATGTGCAAGACATAATTTTTTTTTTTCTTTTTCTTTTTTTTTTTCATAAGATGCAGATGAACTATATAATTCTGTCTTGGTTTTGCTCACTATAAATAAGGTACTGGCCCTAAATCATGGCAATAGAACCATTATGTTAGCCTCCTCAGCTGACAGACTCTCTCAAAATCAGAGTGGTTGTAGTTTGATTCTGCTAAGGCTTGTTACAGAATTCAATTTATTTACAAAATAAGTACAAAATGTTTGATTTCTGGAAACATATGGTGTCAAACTATTTGATATTCTTTTAGCCAGCATTCCCAAACTTATTGTCTACTTTTCTCTTGCTTCTGTCTCTTTGGTCCATGTCTCACTTTCTGGTCAGTCTGTTCTCAAGCTCCACCTGTTTGTCTCCACCTGTGTGCCTTAATCAAATAATACCTTGGCCTTGCACCTAAATAGTTGAAATTCCTTTGTGAAATGTCATGTACCTTCCTCTGGACAGGGACATGTGCTTAACTGTCTTTTGCTGCCATCTGATAGAAAGGGTCAGGATTGTAAATGGTTCCAGGGATGGCAATCCCAACCAGTAACAGTGAAAATATAAATATTTGTGTAGTCAGGCAGTTCAGGGACGTGTGAGCGTTAGGGTAAGATGTTACCATGCCCGTACATCCTTCTGCTGGAAGTCAGTCCCCCTGGAGCCAGGGGTGGCTCAGCAGGACATGTGAGAGCACCACAGTCACACTGGCTCCAAATCTGTGCCTTCACTTCAAGCACTGATGAGGCTAAAGGAATTCATAGCTGCATCTGCTGAGAGCTAAATCTGCCAGAGCCTAGGGCTGAGTCTGTGGGTGTTACTATTCCCCTGACTCAGACAGAAATATCTCCTGATGGAAATGCAGGCCCGAGCTTGTGCAGAGCCCCAGAGCCTCCGTCAGGGTCCTCTTGCATGCGGCACTCCTTAAGGGATTGGCACCCGCATGAGCAAGAGCGGCTGCTGATGAGTAAGGCCTGCTGCTGGATTTTGGACTGTGCTGCATACCAGTGTGCTGCCTCATTATCATGCAGAGTGAAAGAGTTTAGAGATGACATTCCACTCCAATTAAAACCAAGTAAGATGGAAAAAAGTCACTGCCTAATACATGAGCAGGGATGTAACGGGGGACTGTTGCTGGCAGAAGGCAGAGGTTTGGTTTTGGTTTGCACAAGACTTTAAGAAAAGCATTTTAAAATGAAACCATTTAAGATGCAGCTAAATTGGCATTTGTATGTACTTTTAGATAGTATCTAAAGAAGAAATATTAAAGGAGCCATGTTATTTATAAGGGCTTGAAGTCAAAATTTTGTCTTGAAAGAGCTCTGTCTGGTTCATCGAATATACATGAAAGGTGCATCCCTATATTCAGTATATAAAACTTTCCAGATGAGTCATTATTAGGGCTTTTATGTTTGAAACAACTTCAACACATAAAAAGGAAGGAAAGATTATAAAATCTTCTGCCTTTCTGCAGCACAAACACACTACAGCCAAGACAGCAATCTCTGCATTGAGCCCCAAAACTTTCTGTGGAGCTAGACATGATTTAAAGGGGCATCCAGCCATGGATGGATTTGAGCTGATGGCAAAACTAACACAGCACTAGGTAACTCAGAGTAGGGGTTAATTTCCCTGTGTGCTGAAAGCACCCACCTGCATACCTTGTAGCCACTCAGACACATCAATACTATTATCTTTATTCCTGGTGGTGGTAGGGACACATTATACAGTCAGACAAAGGCAATTCTTCTGTGTCTGTATGTCCCTATATAGGCCAACCATGCAGTCAAGTTGTATTCATACCTATTATTTCCTGCTTTGAAACATCCCTCAGTTACAAAGCTGGAGATTTCATCTGTCTCTAATATTAATTAAGCAATCTTCATTACCCTCCCAGGCTGAGCAACAGCGTTGTATAAGATCAGCAAATTGAGCAGTTTTCATTTCAAAATCCTTGTGTTAACTTCCTTGTTACAGTAGTTAACACTTTTCAGTCAGCCTATACACCTTCCCACTTTAAAGAGGAATTAGGAATTTAATGAAGGACTGGATTCACCAGGAAGGAGAGCCACTAGTCTCATCCTGCTGCACCCCTTCCACTGGAGGGAAGGCTGAGAGCAGGGAGCCAGAGAAGTCCCACACAAATTATTGCCTTGTAGCAGTGGAAGAGAGGGTGCAGAAAAGAATCCTCCCAGTGACATAGACTGTCAGATCAGGGCCAGCACTAGGCACTCCAAAATAGCCCATTATCCAGGGCAGCAAAGTACTAGGGAGGCAAAGCATCCATGATCCAGCCACCTGCTCTGCTATGCTGGAGGTCTGGAAACTGCTGCTGAGAGAGGGGCCAGGGTGTGTGGTGCAGCAGGTTTGGCAGGGAAGGAGGTGACTCTTTCCAGCAGCTCAGACACCACTTGCACCCCTCCTGTCTCAGCAACAGCTGAGGCAGCCAGCCTGGCTTTCCAGGGCTGCCAGCGCCCAGCAGCTCCGTCTGCTACCAGTGCCCACCAGGGCTGCCACCAGTGACAGACCACACAGTCTGCTCTGCCACGACTCGTTCAGCTGTGCCCACCTGGCACATCGTGGGATGAGGGAGAGATGCTCAACTGGTGCCAGAATGTATCTCCTGCTCCAGACTCCCACATCAAACTGCCCAGAATAAACCCATTTGAAATACCTGCATGTCTGCACAGCTGCAATTTCAGCTTTCAGTCTGCAGTTTCTGCTACTAAAAACATCCTAATCTTTGATTAGCCCTAACTGGCTAACAGAAGTTACACCTAATACACATTTGATACATCTGATACCCTTCAAATCCCTCTATGTCTACTCTATACAGTAGTCACATCCACAGCCAGCCCATGCCTTGAAAACACCTCCAGTCTCACACTCCCAGAGCCAGCAGTGGTCCCTGTTTTCTACACACATCCATGTATCCAGGTCCACACTGCTCTAGGAACCTCAGTCCCTTTTACAGATTGTATTAGCATCTTACTCAACACCCCTGAGTTCAGCTGTTCTTGTACAAATCCATGGCATTTGCTGGTAAATGCCAGTTTTTTACATAAGCAAGTAAAATTTCTATACAGTCAAATTCCTGGAGGCTGAATTATGTGTGAGTCAAAATGCATATTTCTAGCATTGCTGTATGTGCATCACTTGCTGGTTTCACTGTTGTTATCTTTCCCTTTTCCTTACAGACTGCTACTTTGGTCTCCGTGAACTCCAGGGAAGTATGTTTGCCTGCAAAGCACATTCAGGTGGGTGATGATTCAAGCCATGTGATTTCAAGGTGGCATGTGAAAATACTTGGGAGGAGTTACTCCTGACAAAAGACCTGGCACTCACCTACCTGTGACTATCAGAGATTAATACCTTCTTAAAAATCCTCTACAAACACTCAGACAGAGATAATTAAGGTCCCCACCAGCTTGAGCCATTCATTTTCTGTCACTGAATAGTTTGACTGCTACCAGAATAATGTAATTGTAAATTTGAATGCAGCCTTTAAATATATCCCTAGTTTTTTAATACAGCTAAACAACTGGAAAAGTCAGGACTGTTTGATTGACATATCAGTAAATGGTTTCTCAATGATTTCTTAGAATATCAACTTTGAAATCAGAAGTATTGACTTCAGAAATGCATTCCGTTCTTGAATTCTTCATTGAATAAAGTAAAAAACAGTATATATTGTTCATAACCACCACACTAAACAAGTGCCCCCTCTGCCTCTCAAAAAACATGAAAGTCTCTCTCTCATCCACTGCTATATTCACTTCTGGTCAAGGACCTTGTTTGTTAGGGACTGTTTAATAACCTGGAAACAAGTTAATTTTTCAGGATGGGCACCCTTCACTCCTCTGATGAACAAAAGAAGGAGTATCTGGTAAAGATAAGCACACGAGTTTGCCAGGGGTACTGAACACATAGCTATGTCATTGGGCAACCCAGCTGAATGTCATCTGACCATGCAGAGGGCTCCTCCTCTGCCAAGGATCTTTGTAAAAGCCCGACAATGGCATCCACGTACTCTCATACTCACCAGGTAGGTGAAAGGGGGAAACAGTCTTCTCCATGTGCATCTCTTTGCCTAATGATCCCTTTGGACATTTGCATGGTTTTGAAGCAACTTCTGACTGGTGAGCAGCTCCTGTGAAAACTCTAACCATTTTATCAGAAAACCAGGAGCAGAAATTTGCAAAGCATTGCAAGCTATGTCAGCTTTGCAAAGGTTATGAGGGAGACAGGCCCCAGTCTGAGTCACATGGACAAGGGGTGGCCACTTGAAGCACAGAGGAACTTTGATGTAGAGGAGATTGTTACAGTTCATCTCCTCGAGTGCCAAGGCATAAAATAATCTATAGAAGATAAATAAATAAAAATTAGCAATTGTTAGAGTTTGGGGTTAAGTAGGATTACAGCTGTAATTGTGGCCCAGTTAGAAGACACACTTCCATCACAGTTGCAAGGATCAAGCCTTTGGGGCTCTAGTCTTGGGACAGAAAGAAAGGCACAGAAAAGAAATAGCCTCTTCTTCCTTTTCAAACTGCCTCCAACAGCAGCAGTTTTTATTCTGTTGTTCCACACACTCACAAAAAAAGAAACAGGCTTAGGCAATCTCTGTACCTCGGAGTAGTGTACAAACCAAACTTAACACCACCAACAACAAATGGGTCCTTCATACACTTCCATTAACGCTGGAAACAGTCCCAGAGCAACCACCATAGTTCCAAACAGTCCAAGAGGCAGAATTGAAGTCAGGATCCAAATTTAGAGCTGCATACTGTGGTTCAAGTTATGAAAGAAGAAAGCACCCTCTCTTCTGTAGAGCCAGGAAGCTCATGGCCAGTGCGTGATTTCAGGGAGTGACCCTCCCTTTTTAAGGATAAATCATAGGGCCTTCAAAATATTGGAAAGCAGAGGATTCACACATGATGTCCCAACTGTCCCTGATGTCCCAGGGTCTGCTGGAGTGACCCTGGGGACAAGCATGGGAAATGTTCAGGGAACACATGAGTTCATAGAGACTGCAGAAAACCCAGAAAAAAATTGAAACGCTTCCTTTCTAAGCTATCTTGTGTCTTGGATATACTGTAACATAAAAAAGCAGTGATACATGTGACTTCTTAAAACAGCATCTAACTAATCCACAAAACAGTTTTATGCCCTTCTATCAGCCTGCTGTCAATTTTATATTCACATTTCCCATACAGCATATCTTTTTACTACTCATGACAGCCCCATCAGTCACAAAATAATGTTATATACTCAGAAAGACTTTGACAGCTGAAAGAATTCAGCAAAGGACCAGAGAATGCTTAAGTAATTTGTTCACATTTTACCCAGTCCTGCAAATGCTGAAGGATCAACTGATGTTTTGCTGTTGTGATGTGCCTCCTAAAAATTCTTGGGAATCCTGGCATACTCCACATACTGACACAAGAGCAGAGGATTTCTGTGCTGAAGTCCCTGTGTCACTGAGAAGGTACACTGGCACTCAAGGGGAACTCTGGGAAACCAGATCAAGACTTTGCACTACATAATCTCTTCTATCTTCATTCTCAACAGTTATGAATTTTTCTTCACTTACCTGCATGGCAGGAGTGAGTGCTGTTGATAAGTATTAGAAGAAACCCAGCCCTGTAAAAAGCCTAAATTCTTCTATTACATGGAGAGGTACACAGATAATAGACAGATTTTACAGAACTGTCTCCTCAGCTTTTACTTTCTATTCCATTACATTTTCGTCTTCATAAAAAACGACATGGCCACTATCTGTTATACACTCTAAATCAACCAGTAATCTACTGCCCACAAATGACAAAAGGGAGTGAGTGTCAACTGAGAAAATACAACATTTTCCCAGTAACACCTGTCATATGTCATGGAATGACAACCATGAACATGTCAAAGGAATGTTCAGGACATTCGAATAAGGCTTGTAAGGTGATGACCTCAGAATGATCTCCAATAAAAAGTCCTGTAAAGTCACCATTATCCTAAACAGATGATGGACTATGGCCTCTGAACTAACCAGAACTTTGTTCTCTCTTCTGTTGTGTTCTGTTTTGTTTGTCTGTCTCCAGCTCTGATTCAGATAAAGCTGATGGAGTTGTGGAGACTACCTGTCTTCTGCTGCTCTGCTGCTGATCCACCGTCTCAGTTGCCATAGAGACAAGCTCTGGAAGCCATGGATGAGCACGGGAGAGAAGCCACCCACAGGCTCTCTACCGGTGGGCTCGGGCAGGGCCGTTCTCAGCAGCTACTGAGAGAGTCGGGTTCAGTCTCTGAAGGTGAAGAAGACTCAGCAGGTGCTAGCCCAGTGACCCACGAGGGGGACTTACACACACATTACATTGCTATTCAAAGAAATTCCAGGTACTACCGATCCATGAGGCTGCCAAACAGAGGGAGAAGAAAGGCTTTGAGAGAGGCCATGCATCTGGGGCATGCTACAGGTGAGTACTGACCCAAACAGCATTAGGCTTCCATTTCCAGTGAGATTAGGAACTAGAGGAGTCAGTAGAACAGAAAAAGGACAGGGAAGATAGAAAGCAGCTCAGCAGTCAGCACATAACAGAATACCCCTGCCCTACAGCACAGCTGACAGAGGAGTGCCATCCTTTCAAGCTCAGCTTGGAAATGTAAAATGGTTGGATGTTTAAAGACACTTCATGACAGAGAATCCAAACATATGCAGGACTCTGCACTGCCTCTGCTCTGTAAGAGAAAAATAACTTAGAGAAAGACATGAAGCTGTCAATGAAGTAGGGACTTTAGCATACAGAAAGGACATATTCAAAAGTGCAGAAAACAGCAAAACTAGAGGAAATTGCAATGGTTCCTTATGAGGGAGGAACAAGACTTCTCTGAAAATGAAGTTACTGCCACTTTGCACTGAAGAGAGCTGTAAGAAACACCTAGGCTCCCTTTGAACAAGGAGGCTGAAATAACAGGAACACCATCCAGAACATACCTGCATTCAGCCATGGCTTCAGAAGAGAAGGAATAAATTGGCTTTCCCTGAGTATGAACAGCACAGAGCATGACTGCAAGGCCAGGCTGTCACAGAGCTGGAACCTTGTCTGAGCAGATGTCTGTGAAAGAAGCAAAAGAAAGACAGGAGAAATGAAGAGAGCCAGGAAATGAGCTACTGCAACACACTGAGAAGCACTGGAAACAGGGCTGCATGAAGGAAATTGAAGTGATTTTAATCTAAGTCATAAATGAGAGAGACCTGGAACTGGGAACATAGAAAACACCCTTTGCTTCCATCTCACAGGTGCTCAGAGGCACTGAATTTTATAACTCCTTCAAAGCAAAGTTACTTATCCTGTCTTCAGGTTATAATCTAACAGAATCAATGGACTCTGAACTTTGGATAGATGTATGAATCAAAATGATGAACCACTGCTGATGTTCCACTGCTGTGCAAACCACTGAAAGCTGTTGCTTTGTTATGTAGCAGTAAAGCCACATCTTCAGCTCCTGAAAGTAAATCAAGTTCCTTGAGAAGAAAAGAAAAGAAAAGAAAAGAGAAAAGAAAAGAAAAGAAAAGAAAAGAAAAGAAAAGAAAAGAAAAGAAAAGAAAAGAAAAGAAAAGAAAAGAAAAGAAAAGAAAAGAAAAGAAAAGAAAAGAAAAGAAAAGAAAAGAAAAGAAAAGAAAAGAAAAGAAAAGAAAAGAAAAGAAAAGAAAAGAAAAGAAAAGAAAAGAAAAGAAAAGAAAAGAAAAGAAAAGAAAAGAAAAGAAAAGAAAAGAAAAGAAAAGAAAAGAAAAGAAAAGAAAAGAAAAGAAAAGAAAAGAAAAGAAAAGAAAAGAAAAGAAAAGAAAAGAAAAGAAAAGAAAAGAAAAGAAAAGAAAAGAAAAGAAAAGAAAAGAAAAGAAAAGAAAAGAAAAGAAAAGAAAAGAAAAGAAAAGAAAAGAAAAGAAAAGAAAAGAAAAGAAAAGAAAAGAAAAGAAAAGAAAAGAAAAGAAAAGAAAAGAAAAGAAAAGAAAAGAAAAGAAAAGAAAAGAAAAGAAAAGAAAAGAAAAGAAAAGAAAAGAAAAGAAAAGAAAAGAAAAGAAAAGAAAAGAAAAGAAAAGAAAAGAAAAGAAAAGAAAAGAAAAGAAAAGAAAAGAAAAGAAAAGAAAAGAAAAGAAAAGAAAAGAAAAGAAAAGAAAAGAAAAGACATCCTCAACCTCCAAAATAAAAGAGGTCTGGGAAATATCCCCAAGAAAATAGGTGTGTCCGTGTCCTGCATGCCTAGCCACGGGAGCCATGCTATTTCAGCAGTATAAAGGTCCATTCAACCCTGTGGCATGGGCAGAAGGAAAATTCCCTCCTCTCTCCAAGTTTCCAAACAGACAGCAGCAAAGAGCTCCTGTTTAATATTCTGCTACTGTTGCAATGAGGTTTGTGGATAAACTCAGTGTTGCCTATGCCAGAGCAGAGCTGCTCTCCACCCTGCGGGTGCAGACAGGACCGAAGCAGAGCCACCCTCTCCCCGCCTCCCACAGCCCTGCTGCAGAGCTAGCACAACACAGACCCGCCCTCCCTCCTGCTCCCGGGTGTCATAGCGTCCCTACAGCTGCCGAGGAGGTCTTCACCCCTGCGACCTGCAGCTGCCAGTGCAGCAGCACCAGCACAGAAGGACGCACCTTCTTCATACACCTGCAGCGTCATGGCATCAGGACACTGGCACAGGAGGACACCCCTTATGTCTGGCCAGTGTCATTGAAGAAGGACAAGCTAAGAGAAGGGCTTCTCTCTTAGCAACTCATTAGAACGAGGTTCTACTCCACGAGGCTGACTGCGCTTCTCTGCCACTCCCCTCCCTGTCCTGCCACTACAGAAACAGGATTGGTTCCAAACAGGGCTTTTTCTTCCATGCCTGCACTTGTTCAGCAAGACACACTGGGAACATGTCTTTTCTCCAGTCTGTACAGCAAGACCTGGGCTAGGAGCAATGGCTGTTTCTCCAAGGTGGTTGTAGCAAGTCCTCCTCAGAGCTACGGCCTTTAAATTCAGCTAGGATTTTGTAAGCAGCATTTCTGCTCTCTCTCTCTACTTCCCTGAATCCATTCCTTCTCCCTGAAACTGGACAGCGGGTGCTTCTACACCAGCCTCATTTGTAGCAGGAACTTCTGACAGCATTTGCTGACGTGCATGGAAGCAAGGGATGGGTGAGCTATTTTATATTGCCTTCCAACCCATTTGAACAGCAGCTATCCAAGAATGTGACTCAAGCTCAAATGTTAACCTATTCTCATTTTGCTTAGGGAATGACTGGAGAGGAGGAGAGGGGAAAGCAAGAAGACAGGAAGAGACAAAAAAGACAGAGTAGGATACAAAATGAGAAAAATAAAGACTCAAGAAATGAGATCACAAAAAACCAATTTAAATTATCTAAATCTAGCTGAGGGAAAGGCTTCCATATAGGCACCCGTTGCACCAGCCCAGCTTTGGCTTATAACCTTGGAGCTGTAAAACATAATAGATGCTTTTCTTTAACTGGAAAAAGAATTGTTGGGGGGGTTTTATAAGCAATCTTCTTTGACAGAAGGATAAAGTGTTTATTCAAAGTGAGTAACTCAAACTACTGTTTCATAAGGCCTTGGCTCTATTTTAGGAAGTTTTAAAACACTGGATGTCATCCCTTCCTTCTGAAAATTGATTAAAAAGGTGCGTCAGAGGCCTGCTCCAGTCAGAGCACTGACCTGACTGTGCTATCACCAGTGTGAAAGACAAACAGAATTATGACTTAGAGCAAAATATTTCTAACAAAAAACAGCAAGGCCATTTATCAACAAGCCTCAAACAATGGGAGATTTCATTTGAAAAGTGAGATGCCTCCTCTCCTGCCAACTACTGCAGTAGTAAGCCTTGGACTTAATACAACTTTGACTCCCTGTGAAAGGATCAGTGGTTCATCTGAGGGAAATTGGAGAAGCAATTAAAAGTAAAGCTCTTCTCTCACCAAATCTAACCTTGATTTATCCAGTAAACTGAACATCTACTGTGTGCCTGAAAGCAGAGCAGTAATCAAGCCTTGACTTGGGAAACCAAATATTGGCATGCACAGGCACACGCAGCTAAACCTTTTCTGCTTAAAGAACTGCACTGAAAATCACCCTGAATGCACTGAAAAACACTGTTGGGACCCACCCTGTGGTGAGAGTGCTACTCACGTGTGTAAGAACTGATACCCTACATCCAACTTCACCTTTTCCCAGCTGAATTTGCACTATGCAAGCTGATGACACTTTGATCTTGTTTGAAAATCAAAGCTAATATGGAACCTTTATGTCTGTAGTCTTCCTGTTGTTTTTGGAGTAAGCAAACCACTACAGACAGTAAAGGTAAATTAAGAAAATGATTGTTTTAACACCCTCTCGACTTTCTCTTATATCACAGGTTCGCTCAAAAACAATGAGCCCATCAAAGAGCCTCTGAATGTTTTGTCTCATAAAGGATCACCATCTCCAGCAAATGCTGATCCAGCAACATTAGACGAATTATTGATCCAAAGGTAAGGAGGTTCCCATGCAGGGTATTCCCCATGCCTTCCCTGAAAAGTAGTCAGAGTGGTGTCAGAGTGAGAATGCTTCTTTTGGGAAGGTCAGCTAGACTAAGCTGTAGCTCTGATCCATGTCTTCTCACCTTGACTTGTGGTGCTGCTTTCAGTCTTAATGACTTCTACAGTGTAGTATTAGCATGGTGGTAAAAGGGTCTTGTCAATGTGGGTTTGGAGAAGACAGTGAATTTAATAAGGAAAACAAGAAGACAGTGGGGAACGTGGGAAAAAGGGGAATGTGATGCAGGAGCACCCATCAGTGTAAGCAAACTGGGCAGACTGCCTTAAGCAGTTTCATGAGAATAAGGAGAGCCTGTTGGGCATTTCCTTATGGAACATCCCAACATCAGGGCAATCCAATTCTTGGCCTTCATAGACAGCTCTCCTGAAGCCTGTTGCACAGCCCCACATGGAAAACAGAATTTTATAGTTGAAGAAGTAGCTACAAAGATGTTTTCTAAAGTATCCAGGCTTTTTGTTTGCTGTTTACTTTAAAGAACTGATAAGCAACAGAGGTTTTCATTGAGGTAGTCCTTTTTGGCTTAAATCCCTCAACAACCAAGGTCCAGCAGAAAACCCTGGTCCCACAACTCAGAAATTTACATACATCCCATAAATCTGCCCTCACCCCTGCTCTCTTACCACTGCAGCCAGGCAGAGAGAGGAGCAGCTACCTATCCCCACATTTTCAAATATAACTGAGGTGCTCTCCCAAGGTCCTTCTCCAGCTACTCACCTCCTGTGTGTACAACTGTGAGATAGTTCCTCCTTCTACTGGAGATCAAGCTGGAAGCAGTAAGCACTTGTCCTCTAAGGGTGCATGCATCCTGCTACACCATCTGGTCCTAATTACCGAGACCAGCTGTGTTGGTGTAATACAGAGTGCCTTCTCAGGCACCTTTCCTTATGGAGAGGACTCCAACGGAACAATTTTAGTCAAATGTCAAGTTGAATTTAAATAAATTAATTGCCTTGGCTAAAATTGATTGCCCCTTGGCCACAAACTGAGCATATGAAACTAGACAGCCACAGTCTGCTGCGATGTCAAACCCATCTGTCTTCCTCTCCTTGGGGCATAATCATCACTGTCAGTCTGACATCCTGACATTGGCTCTTAGGCAGCTCTGAAATGTGCAGTTTCTGATTCTCCCTGGAGCTGGAAACAATGAGCCTGTGCTGAAAGTCAGTTTTAGCAAAGATGCTGATGTACATAGAGCCTGACAGGTCAGTACAGGTTCTAAGTCATGTGTCTGCTAAAAAGAGGCAGTGCTGCTGAATGGTGTCTCTTGAAATCGAGAACAGAGATTTAACAGAGAATGAGACCAGAGTTCCAGCTCAAATTCAACCTATGTCCTCTTCCCTTGCCCAAAAGATCAGTTGTAATTTATAAGAGAAACACTAGAAATCTGCATTGGGAAAGCCTGCAAGAGCCTAAAAATATTGCCATTATTTGCAGTAATCAATATTATCTCACTTCTATTTGGAAGAAATGGCCATTATGCAGATAAGACATTTAAAATATGATCACTGGTCTCATGAAATGCATTTAATTTCTCCCCAAAAGAATAAATTTGGTACCTGCCATCTAACCATTCTTCTGAAAGCAGAAGCTAGCAGTTCTGCAGAAGGAACAGTACAGGCACCGCTGCCCAGGCTGGAAAAGTCCATGACATTCTCAGGAGTTGATCACCACAGTCCTGAGGGCAAGTGGAGCAGCAGTGCTGCATCTCTTCACATTCAGAAGCCGCCTACAGCAACCATATAAATACTAGGGCTGGGCAGTCACAATCCCTTCTCCTTGCATGAAGATAACCAGCAGGTCTGACACAAATGGGTTCTTCACAGGCAAGGATGTCATTTCACATATGTCCATGCTACCTAGTTCAGGGCAGGAAGTAAACCCAGCATAGTAAAGAGCTCAGGAAAAGGAATTGTCATCTGCAATGTACTCAGATGGGATACAGAGTTTGATTTGAATCTACAGGTCTTTCAAAGCCCTGAGAATAGTAGGGTAATTCACTGATTTCAGAACACTGATGTCTGAACACAAGATGTCCTCAAGCATTATTGCTGGTGTTCCAAACTCTGGATGGCCATGGGCCATCCATAAGATACTTCCTAAGAGAGTTTTTATGCCTAACTATGTTCAAACCATATTTTTTCCCCACAACCTTTCTCTTACATGATCCCCAGCTCCCCCTAAGCACTCTAGAGTTCTCCACAACATTCCATGGCTCCCTCTCAGTCTTGCACATTATACAAAGGTCCAAACCCTTACAACGACGAGCCAATTCCTAACAACCCAGCTTGCCCTGAGCATCTCAGTGCTGAGCTTCTAGCACAATTTCTGCTTCCCAGAGTAACCAGAGCCAAAGCCTTGGAAGGAGCTGAACTCAAAAAAAGCTGCTCTTTCGCACTGGGATCAGTCCTTCCAGCTCCAGTGTGGCAGCAGTCATGCAGAGATCATAGAAAGCTGTCACAGAAGATACATTGGAAGAAAAACAGAGTGTGAAATTCCATTTTGCAAAGCTCATGGAGGTCATTGGTCTACCAGTGCAGAGCAAACTATTTCTTTATGCTGCTTATGAAACCTCCAATTCAGATAAACAAGGGCAATCTAAAACTCTTTTTATCACATTCAATCTGAGCTCAAAGAATGTAAGTACTACAACAGTGAATACAAATAGTCACCTCCCACAGCAAGAGGGAATCTAACGTGTTTAAATTTATTAGAAAGAAGCAGTACACCTGTGAAATAGCATAGCACTCTGAAGTGTGGTCATGCGAGTTTGGGTTAGCATCCCTTAGCCCAGCACTCTCGGTCCTGGGCAGCAGAGGGCACTGCTTTTATAGCCTGACTTAACCAGAAGAGCAGAAAAGCCTTTGGAGAGTCCGGGTCCTGGATTGAAAAAGGCTTTATGCCATTATACCATACTTGGGCAGTTTCCTTCTGCTTATGAAATACATTTCTCATAGTTACCTTTTCTTTATGATGCCAGTAGTGCTTCAATTTGCGAGTGGCAAAGGCAGGAATAAGTGGTGCAAACACTTGTTGACCAAATCTTTACGTTTTGTTGTTCTAAAACAAATTTTTGTTCTTTCACGGGTAGATAAATGGATAGATAATTTTTTCTATCCTTCTTTTTGTGCAATCTGTATCCTAAAAAATCTAAGAGCCACAATATTTTCAGGGAGAAGTATTTTAAAAACGAATAAATTTTCAGAAAAAATAGGTATTAAAATGTCATTACTGTCAAAATCTCATATTTCACAGGATCACACAGAATAGCAAGCAATAACATACACGATTCTAATAAAGCATCCTTCCAGCATACAGCCAATGGAGATCCCAATCCCAAACCTGCCCACCTATTCCACCCAGTCTCTGCTTGCTAGGTTTTACAGCCCACTCATGTTTTCATTACTATGCAAGGTCTTCTTTGCCCTCCAGGTCTCCCAGTCTGATATGCTTCATCTGGACATGGCCTGACCCCCAGCTTCTCCATCAATATCTTCGTTTTACTCCTTTTCTATCAGCTTCAACTTGTAATTCCCTACACAGTTTCCTCAGCCTCCTATTTCCCAGACACATTATTCTTCTCTCTTCCCCCCTGTGGCTCATACCTCAGTGTCCTTTTTGTCCCCACAGGCTCTTCACCATTTGGCTCCTTATACAATCTTAGTATTCCACCCCTTAGTATTCCTATCTCCAGTGCCAAATTTTACAGTTTTTTCCAACTCACCATTTCCTGAAGCATCCAGCTGTGGGCGAGTTCCTTTCTTCATAGCAGTCCCCTGGTCCAGAAGTAGAGCTCTTCCTCTCCATGCTTGAGTCTTGCTCATTCTGTTTTTCAGTCAAGTAGTTTTCTCATCATGCTGACCATAGAAATTGCCTTTATTCACAGTTCCTAAATCTGGACCAGGCAGCTTTTACAGCTACAATATCAGAAATTATTTTCTCAGCTCTCAGCACAGCATACATTCACTCCATGGGCAGGAGCTCAGGAATTCTAGGTGCTAAAATCTAAGTCTAAAATTTGTGTGCATTGTGGACAGTGGAAAAGGGTCTGTAATTCCATGGATTTTTGTGAGTGTGGAAAAGATAAAACCCTTGAAACCCCCAAATTTCAACCTTCTGATATATCAACAGAATGCGAAGTTTCTTGAAGGAGAGAACAAAAGGATTTCTGTTTTCCTCTAATAGGAATCCAATAATATTTCCTAAGTCTAATAAATTATTATTTTTTTAATATATAAAAAATAACTTGTCTCTGGCAGATGGTCAGTAAGTAAAAGTGTAACCCTGATGATTATGACCATCAAAAGGTTGGAAGCACATAAGTATCTCATAAACGGAATTTCTGAACATTTTTAGTTATTGGTAAGGGTGCCAGTCCCAACAGATATCACTAAGGTGTTTTGATGAAAGCTTAAGGAGCTTCAGGAGAACAGATACGCTCTTAGCCTTTAGGATCTAAAAATACTAGGGATGAGAATTTCCACCTGTCTACCATTAAAAAGTCAAAAATCAGGAATAGAGATTTCCCAGACACACTGATTGCCAAAATCACCATTAAAAACCACACGTGAACAGAGGCAACCTGAATGAAACTGAGGTATGAAAAGGCCTTGACTAGGTATAATATTCAAATCTAGTAATAACTTTGCACTTCTCAATAATTTGGATCGTTCAGGTTTAAAAAGTGCTTCTTACCTCATCTTGTGGCCTTTCCTCGTGTGAAACTCCCACTGACTAGAAGGGTTTGGGGAATTCTTCATGAATAAGATCTGCTAGGCTGCCTCTTCTCTTTTTAGTTTCTAGAAGAGGAGATCTAATTTCTAAAAATTGCTATAAGACAACATTTAGAAAATGCATTTCGATTTCATTCGAAAACAAGCTCTTTGCATGGCTTTATTCAAAGGATTGCTTTTGGGTTGAAATACACATAACAAATCTTAATTCAAATGATTACTCATTTTTCAAAATTAGTAGTGCCTGAAAATACAAACCAAGATTGTGAATTCATCCCTCAAGTGTAACTTAAATGAGATAATTGTGATAAAGTAATTATGAACTCTCATCTATCATCACATTTTTAACACAACATGGACCAGGTCAGCCAATATTTAAAATCTTTTCCAGCAACAGTACGGTGAAGCTGGAAGCTGTATGCAACAACACAAACACCTTCTTTGCAGAACATACACAAGCTCAAGCCCCCTTCCCTTTGACCACAGGGAGCTGAACCATGGTAATGCTCCATGTCAATAGAGCATGGCCACCAAGGATCGTTTCCAGTGCCTTTAGGCTTGTGGATCCTAAGAGGTCCAGAGACAAAACTGGGATTTGGTCTGTTGGGGCATTGCATGGCTTCTGTCACCAATGAGAGCAGAGGGCACACAGCACTGCTTCTACAGTGCTGCAGGAGGATTATTAAGGGGCTTTAATGTATGTTGTTCTAGTAGTCGGATTCTTTCTTTCCCCCTGCAACTAGACAAGGATTTTTAGGGTGAATTAAAGGGATTCTGGTGAGAAAACTGGTTTGTCATCATGAGTTTGTACTGATTTTGGTAACTGGGGAAAAACTCTTTAGGCTCTAGATCAAATTGCTTGTAGTTACAGTGCGAGAAAAAAAACCACCTCCTCCAAACTCCTACCTAATGGTTAAGATTAGATGGATTAGGAACTCCTCCAGGCCTGAGCCTGCCATTTCACAGCAGTGAAAAATGATCCAAGATGGCACTGCCATGGTCCTGACATCCATCTGGATGTCTGCCACCTCTGCTCTGCTGGCACTCGCTTTGAGCTCACCCTGTAGTGAAACAATACACACACAGAGCTAGTGCTACCAAAAAAATGAATCATTTTCCAAGAGTTCAGCTGCCCAGACCTGCTTACTGTAAATGGGATAAGCTTAAATAAGTGCTGGCATAAAAGCAGAGGTAGAAATCTGCCTCGGGGAGTCGAGTAAAAAGTGGAATTGAGCAGCTAGGTCAGCTTAAACTGCATACAAAGTCATAACAATGGTGCAGGTACAAGCAGGAGGCATCTTATAGCTATTCTTCTTCATAGAAATAGTTCAATATTGAATGACTTAAAGTAGTATCTGATGAATAAGGCATTCAGCATGTTCAAGCACCTTTCCCAGTGACCAGAGAAAGCAGAGCAGCTCCACGAAGAGACTGACCTGCCCTGGAATAGGTAGTAACATGTGGGATGCAAGGGAATAACACGTCTCTAACTTCAACCTGGATCTCCCACACCCAGCATGAAGATCCCAGTCACCAGACAACTGTGACAGAATCACTTGTATGCCTGCCTTTAGTTTCCGTGACAAATGTTAAAAGCTTTCTGTTTTGTCCCCAAATAGAAAAGCAAGATTTAGAAAATCCCAGGAAATTTTGTAGGACAAAAATATCTCCTTCTTGCTAAATACCATTTTTTTGTTCCAGTCCCATGAGTGCTGGGAACACTTTGTCACCTCACTTGGGAGAAAAAGTATTTCTCAGGCACTTGTTTTGTTTATGGATATGCTCTGTATGTCAATGTGAAGTACAAGAATAAGGCTGGGAAGGAAGAAAGAACAACATCTTTGAAAGATCAAATTACGTTTTAAAAAGAAACAGTCCTAAAGGAAGGAAAAGTAGAGTATTGGTCATTGCTACGCAGTGGAACATCTCTCTGAGACACGGAAACACAAGCTGAGCCTGCCTGCCATGGCCACAGGGGGCATTTCACTCCCAGCTGGTGTTTCACCTCTTCAGAGCTTCCACCGGGTTTATTATCTTTAGTGCTTTCTGTGACATGTTTTCATCTATGACCAAAAGTAAAATTATGTTGGAAAAAGTGAAAGAAAAGGGAAGACAGGCAGGATCAAATTACCAGACTGTTATGGGATCATGAGAAGATGCTTTCTATTTCTGAATGTTTTTCATAGCATGACCCAGACACTTTTTTCTAAGAAGAAATTTCTATTTCCAAAAGATTTAACCCTTGACAGTGAAGCAATGTGAGGGGTTAAGAATCTGTTAAACTCTTAAAGCATACTTCTGAAAGATACTTTTTTTTGTTAATACATCCGAAAGTTATATTTAGAGATATGTTCATTCTAGTAATGTCAGTTCAGAGCTTATACACTGATTTCACTTTGCATACTAGAGAGAACTCCTCACTGCTCTTGGTCCTTCCCTTGAGAAAACAGTAAACAGCATAGCTGGTTTTCCAGATTTCAGGGTAATGAAGAGGCTCCCTTTTTTCATAAGAAAGAAGCTTTTTAGCAGCCCACCCACTCACTAAAACCCTTGACAATAATCTTGCCCTGGCAGCAAGCCACCATAACATGAGTTTCAGATAGTTGCTGCTGCTTTTTCCCATCCACAAGGTTTTGGCCATTCCCTCACTCACCTGGCTCCCCTAAACCCCTAATCCCCCATGCTAAATGGCTGATAACCCATACTGACCATCCATCCAGTGAAAATCTCAGCCCCAGCTCTCAGGCTCTCATCCTCTTCTCTAAATACAACACCGACTCCAGCTCTCACCCTAACCCTGATATTTCCTTTCAGTTGTCTGATTCTTCTAGACCTCCTGGTCTGGGACAAGGACTGCACTTGCAGCCCTCTCTGAGCCCTCAATGACATTTTCAGTTGTTTTTCTTTCCTGTTCTGCTTCTTAATGACTTAAGGACGGAGCTCTCCAGTGTGCCAGATCTAGATCTAGTTCACATAAGCTGAAGGAGTTTTTCTGGACGTATTGTCATGTGCCAATTAAAGCTATCCTGACATATCATTTAGCAAAACCGATATAAAAATGACAAAAAGGAAGCCATTTTACACATACAGACCAACATACAGATTTTATGTTGTTGCATAAATTACCTTGTTGCATACAGAAAAAATCACAGTTATTTATGCAACAGGGAGAGAGCAAGCACAAGGAATAGCTGAGCATTTTCCCTCTGTTAACTCCTCAGCTGCAACGTGGTACAGATGACTTTTTTTTTTTACTGAGGGTTACTAACGTGTAGTGAAGAGCTGCACCCAACCTGTCCACAAGCACTCGAACTGATCCGAGGATGTAACCGTACTCTGGAGCTCCAGAGGATTTATCCCTGAGGCGGAAAAACAATTACCTGAACGAAGACAGATATAGATAATTGAGTACTGAGATACTTACTGCCTAAACGAGGGAATATATCCTTATGGAAGTAGCGATAAGGAAGGGGAGATGAGGGAAGTGACCGAGCGGGTGCGAAGCCCTGCTGGAGAAGGAGAGGCGGATAGCAGCCAATCCTGTGGGGTAATCAGGGGTGCGCTTCCCGGCGGGAGGGATTAGGCTGAGTTTCCCAGTTACATTCCTCCATCTCAGGGTTTCACTCCTGGAGAAGAAATGCACCATATGCACCAGATCTGGAAGCAGTTCAGGAGAACCCCCCTCTGCCACCCCCTTTCCTCCCTCAAAGCCGGCGCCATCCACACATAAGCAGAGAGGTGCAGGGGATGGGGGGCAGCGCTGCGCCCCGGGGCTGAGGGACGGGAGGTCAGTGCCGGGGCAGGACCCCCTCCCCCTGTGGGGTGGCCGTGCATGGAGGAGAGGGGCTGTGGCATGAGGTGGGACGGGGTGTGTGGGTGCTCGCTGGGGGTGGGTGCCTTGCTGGGGAGGGAGGGAGCGAATGGAGAAAAGGGCTTCCCTTCATCGGGGGAAGAAGCCTCTCTGCAGGAGCGCAGGGGGGATGGAGGTAGGGGTGCCTGTGAAGGTGGGGGGCCTCTGGGGCAGGGATCGCTGCCTTTTGGGGGGGGTCCTTGGGGAGGAGGGAGTCAGCCTCCCGGCGGAGGAGGGATCTGCGCTGGAGGGCAGGAAGGGAACGGGGGGCTGAAGAGGTCTCTGCGGCTAGGGGTGCCGGGACCGGGTGGGGGGCTCTGAGAGGAGGGCTTGCGAAGGAGGGGAACAACACGACACCCGCGGGGTCTGCGGGGGCTCGGAAAACATTTTGGAGGCGTTGAGAGGGTCTGCAGGGGGGCCTCTGAAAAGCTCTGGGAGAACTCAGGGGTCAGGCGGGAGGTCTGAGGGCTACGAGGGAGCGCGGCTGGGAACTGCTGGGCTTCGAGGGGTCTCGGGAGGGATTTGGAGAAGGCTGAGGGAGCTCCGCCGGGATTTGGCAGAACTCTGTGGAGCCTCGAAGGAAATCTGGGAACGAGGAGAGGGGCTGGCTGCAAGGGGCTAGGGGGGCTCTGAGGGGCTGGCGGGAGCCCGCGGGGAGGCTCTGAGGGGATTTTGAGGGGGTTTCTGTGGGGAAAATCTGTGGGGAGGCTTTGAGGAGGGTCTGTGGGGAGGCTCTGAGGGGGGCTCTGAGACGATTTTGATGGAGAGCCCCTGGGGATGCCTGACGGGGGATCTGAGAGGAGGCTCTGAGGGGATTTGAGGAGGCTGTCTAGAGATTTTAGGGGAGAGCCATGGGGACGCTTTGGGAGAAGGGAGTGTCTGAGAAGATACTCTGAGGAGACGAGAGAGGCTCTGAGGGTGCTTGGGGGCTCAGAGGGCGTGGGGGTGCTGCGGGGGCGCCCCGGGGGCGGCGGCAAATCCCCTCTCCCTCCCGTGCAGGCTGCTGCCTTCCTACCCCCGTTNCGTGTCCCCGCCTCCCCGCAGGGACCCCGCCGCCGCTGAGGAGACCCCCGCCGCCGGCACGGCCGAGGCACCGCCCGCGCACCCCATGACGGTCGACTCTTGGAGGAACCTCATCGAGCACATCGGTAAGGAGCCGCGCCCGCCGCGGGATGTCCGGCCGCTGCTGCGCCCTCACACAACTTCGCCGCTTCTCCCGCTCCTCGCTCCGACGGCGGCACAGCAGCCCCTAGAGGGGCCCCTCAGCCCAGCCGCACCGCCCCTGCCGCCCCCTGAACCCCCAAACCCGTAGGTAAAGACAAGCGGTACACAACCGGGGGTAGTCTCGGGCGGGTAAGGGCTTGTGCTGTAAGACCCCAACTCCCTATCCATGCTGGGAACCCCCTCACTGTTGGTGTAAGACATCATTACTGTGGCTTTTTGACATCTTTAGGGGCATCAGGTTTGCCCGTTGCCCGGCACACAAAATTTGCTGTCGCTGAACAGCCTGACCCTTTTTCATAAATAACGATTGTTCTTGTGATTACAAAACAATTATTCACTAAGGCTATCCCAAACTTGCTTCTAAAATATGATTTTGCATACTCCAAAAGGCATAAGACTATTTTGTCACCCATCCTCTTGGACATTAGTTGTATGCACCAGGTTCTGCATCTATTCACTGTAACAGCCACTGGCATAGCACTTGCAACACGAAAATAAGTTATTTTATCCTTTATGGTCTCCAGAAAGACAACATTGAGGTTATCTCGGTGCCTGTGGAGGAGAGGACTGTTATGCTTTTGCTCTTACAGTATTTTTAAATGTTTTTATTTTTATCTTTTGTGGGATGGGGAGAGGACCTCCACAGCTTGTTTCTTGGTTTCCCACATCAGAATTGTGGCACTCCTCAGAGGGATTTCATCAACAGCAAACTTAAATCCCATCCTGAGGTAGATTTTATGGTGGGAATATAAAAGCTTTGTTTTTAAACACTCCTGCTCAGCTTTGGGGAATAGAATCAACAAACTTGAGTCTGGAGGGCAGGAATGTCACGCTTAGCATGGGAAAATCGAATAGATAATTCTCACGAGCAGCAATGCAAACCTCCGTGGCAGGAACGAGAAGGCTTCTCGGACTGTCTCTGCTGTTTGGTGTTAGGCTGTGGCATGCAAGGCTGTTTCTTGGTACACCTGATGCCACTGGGACAGTGCTGAAGAAGGAGGCTGGTGTGAAACCAGTAGCCTGCCAGCATGTCAGACAAACCAGCTGAGTTTGGGGCCTTCTGGAGGAAAGTGGTGAACAATTTGCATGAATGTTGCCGGATCTGTTACCTACTTTTGGCTGTATAGATACTAATCTCCCAAGGGAGCTGTGTCAAAACGTTGTCGGTTTACTGGGACTGTGCACCTCAAAGGTGCACAAAATACTAAAACCAGCAGGAGTTCCAAGCAACCTTGTTGCTATATTTGTATATATTTTTATGTGCTGTATATCAGAGGGAAGCTGTGCAAAAGCTCTGCACACATCAGTGTAACTGCAAGTAGGTCTCTTGCACCTTTACAGAGGAGACCGGGTTTTGACAACCTGAGGTGCTATGTTTATCCCCACCAGAGATGTTACATCGAATGGCTGGAGCTCACTCACTCTCTTCCCTCCCTCCTGCTTTTGAGACATTAGTGGACTCTTTGCCTGAAACTGGAGCAGAGAATTTCAGAGAAAACGTCTCTGGGCCTCCTGAGACTTTACATAGCTTTCAATGCAATAACGTTTACTTTAAGAGCGCTGCTAACTCTCTAAGGTGAGGATTTCCACAATTAGTAACTAGTTTTTCAATTCCCCTGCCAGGTTTTGAGACAGCTGGGAAGGGAGACTGTGACAGCAAAATTAAACGGAATAAACAAAAAGGGAAATGTCTGTTATGTCCTATAAAAATTATGTAAACATGCCTTAGGAAGATCAGTCTTAAACACTTAAGTCAACAAATAACACCAAACTCATGCTCTGACCACAGGGTTAACCTTTAGCCAGGTCACAGTAGGGACAGTTGGGACATTAAGCAATGAAGGGAGCTTTTACAGGTCTCTGACATTTTGTACTTGTTCGCTTACTAAATGTAAGCATTTACTAAATACTTATATCATCTGAGTCACATTCAGCTATTGATCTCAGCTTTTCTATACATTCAGGCAGTTCCCACATGCATTGTCCTCCTTTCAACATGTCAAAACCTTGTTCCTTGACCTTGCATCTGTTACCCCCCCTTGTGCTGTGACCATCTCCCGTTCTATCTGGACGAGGCTTTGACATAGCTTCTCTCTCTCTCTCATCCACATAATTTCTCTACCCATTGTAACCTCTCTCCAACATATGGGTAGACCCTTAGGACCAAGACAGCAGGGATATCTTTTATCCTTGGTAGCACAGCCCTCCTTATTTCTTCCTACCCTTCTGCCTAAACATCTACCCATCTTTTCTCTTTCTTCTGTACCACCTTTCTGTTTTCTCCCCATATTGCTCTCTGTGGTAGAGCTTTAGCCAGTCTCTCTTCAACTCCCTCCTTAAAATTAGTTACCCTGCTGTCATTTCCAATTGAGTTCTGGTCGCGGATGCTTTCCATCAGTCAGATCTTTCCATGTCTGTATTTGCCTTTGCCTGCCACAGACAGCTCTGTAGCTCTTACCTGGTTAGTAAGGGAACCTGAAAACAAAACCAGCTTTCATTATCTGGGTTTTATTTCCTTAAAAGAAAGAAGGAAATAGTCTTGAGAATCTTTTTAAAAGGGCTGCTCTTGAGATCTGCACAAGGGACCCTAAATCCCCCTTACACAAAGCATCCTCTGACTTGCAAGGCAGAGCCAGCAGTACAGCATGGCTGTATACTTGCAGTCAGACACTGCAAGTACAATTATCTCCAGTTTGAGTAAAATAGATTATGCTTCAGTTTCCCAGCATGTTTTCCCTTGAGCCAAACACTGCCCATGCTGTTGCAGGATGTTACTTCCCAGCCTGTCCTGCTCTCCATGGGGCAAAAAGAAACCCGAGCCCTCGAGCACAGGCTGACCATACAGATCAGTACCACCAAAAGCAGCTCCAATTTAGCAGGCTCTCTGCTATATTCCTGAAGGAGCCTTTCCACCCTGCGACATCCTCAGCACCCTCCCCGATGCTGAAAAACAGCTTGAAATGCTTAGAAAAGCCATATAAACCTAGTTGACACAGAGAGAAATTACATAAGTGGCAGCAGCATGCAAAACTTCAGGGGAAGTCTCCTCTGCTCAGTGTTGTGTAGGAAGCTAACAGAAGACTATATGGTTTCCTAGGCACAGCTACCCTTACTGCTATTTTAATCCGGTGTTGAACATCTTTCCAGGAAGAACAGATAACAGGACATGCTCTCAGACTGCAGTAATGCTGTGCTTGTTCCTGCGCCTTTCCCCAGCATATTTCCCATATAGTTTTAGCAGTGACTGGTACAGAGCCTCATTGAAACTGGTCCAGAGATTTAATAGGCACCAACATCTACATTTCTGCCCGCCCTGGACTAACTCTTAATACCATTGTCTCTCACCTTATTACACACAGCATCTCACATCAAATATCATTAATACCTATGATCAGATAAATTTTAGCATGGTTTTTTTAACATCAGAGGCTTTTCTCCTTATTCATTCATGTTACACTGCAATTCAAGTATAAACCAAGGGAGATAGTGTAAATTGTGCTTCTTCAATTTCATTAAGGGAGGAAAGTGACTCAAAGTGTGCTCATGCTCTTTTGCCTTTACATGTCTTCTAAGTTATATTTTATATTCAAGCAATTAAAATTCTGGGTCCTACAGATGGTTCAGACAGAGAAATTGGACTGTTTGAAAGCCCTCAGAGAGACAAAGGGTGTTCTAAAGATGGGCAGTGAACTCCAGGATTCCTACCTTTTTCGTGCTGTTGATTGATATTGGAGTGGGGGCAAATCCTGTGCAATTTCATCTACTCCTGAAGTTAGTACTTGAAACTCAGAAGACACCTTGTCATTGATGTGCTGCCACATGGTGTGAGTTCAGAGCCTGTTCCTTACTGCTGTAGGAAATAGGTACCTTTTGGATGTTAATTTTGTGTTTTCAACCATCATAGAAACTGAGAAAGAAAACAGCAGGATATTAAGCAACATGTCCAAGGCTAACCATGAAGTCCATACCAAAACAAACCTAGTAACTGTAGCTAGTTGTCCCAAAGCTTCACCTGTCCAATGGTGCCAGTAACAGCAGCTCAGTGTCTCCTCATTAAGTATTTTTGTGGCCATCAAATTGCTCTTTGTAAAGTAATTTCAGTGTGTGCAGTATTACTTTTCCAGACACACAATTAAACATATCAACCTATATAACTTGTAACATAGTAATATAACAGAAAAAATCAAGGTTTAAAAGACATTTAAGCCTGGCAAATTGCTTCTTGTATGTCTTCTGAGTGATCATGGATTCATCTGACTGCGTTACTAAATGTTTTGTGAGAGCAGATTGTTGACAACACTTTAGATTTAAAAATGGCCTTCCATTTATAGTTTCCACTTCTGGCTGATACAGGAATGCCATAATTGGCTTTTCACTCTGCACAGAAGGGATCTCTCTCACCTCTGCTGAGGTGAACTAATGCAAGGCAATTCTCCTTTCCCACAATACTTTTCTACTGTCTCATTCAGTTGTAACCTCTCAGACCTGATATGTTCTTTCCTAGGGCTCTTGTACCAGGAGTATCGAGATAAATCTACGCGTGAGGAGATTGAAACCAGGCGACTGCAGGATTCACAGACAGACCCTGAGGAGACTTCACCCAGTGAAGAAACCTCATCTGAAGCAGAACCCACAAGTACAATTGAAAACAAAGCTCCACCACAAATCAATTTGCTGAGAAATTCCAACTCTAGGTTCAACTTATGGCAGGATCTTCCTGAGGTCCAGAGCAGTGGTGTCCTCAGCATCCTCCAACCAGATGAGATCAAGCTGCAGGAGGTAATGAGGGAAGGCAGAATGTTTCTTAAAGATGTTGCTGCTTAAAAGGGGGAGAGTGAATTAGGCTAAATTATCAAGATTTAAAAACTGAAAGCTTCACAGCAGTCACAGACAAGCCTTGCCCTGTTGAGTACTTTCTGAGTTGCACTAGTTAGCACCACTCACTCTTTTTTGTGAAACTGCAGAAATTGTTCTATATACTTTTGCTGCTGGATGTTTCTGTAGCAAAAGGAACTTCTTTTCCCTTTTCTGATTCAGTGTTAGGAGCAATTTACAAAGGAAGAGGGATAATGAGGAGGTTTTTACAAAAGAGCTATTGGTTCCAGTGCACATTAATCCTTTTCTGAAGTTACTATCAGGACACATAACTTTCCACCAGAAATCTTAGAAGAATTCAACTGTTACCTCTAAGGTTTTGAATATGATGGCATCAATAGAAATAGAAGAGACTGATAAATGTTCTTATATTTAATTGTTGTTACTTGGAGTCTATTGCAAACAGTAAAAAATAATGACAGAAATATTTGCATTTAGCCAAAATTGCTCTTTTTAAAGCAATTAATTTTTTAATTTTTTTTTTCAATGTGTGAGGTATTACTTTTCCAGACACACATTTAAACATATCTAGTGACATCACTATTCTAGAGCTGTGTGCTGTGACTTACAGGACTGCATCAGACAGTGAAAGGAGTGGGTGGGGGTAGCTGTCGCAAGTGATGACAATATCAATCGCACCACAATTTACAACTGGTTGCTATTTTGGGTAGCATGGGGAGTGTGAGTGCTCTTTGTCACTGCAAAGCACTGCATTCATAGCCAGCAGTGGAGAGGGCAGACATTGTTTAGTGTGCACTGTGCACTGTGGTATGAGCAGTGGGCTTTCCAAGGCTCAGTCCTGCAAGTCCGACTGTACTCCTGCGCCAGGACTGCTTCTGATGAGATGATAGTAGCAGTGTATCTGCTTAGCCCTGGCTCACAGGATTGTACCCAAAGTGCTGAAGAACATCTCAGGATGCAAGCAGTCTGTGCTAAGTTCACTGAGACTCACATCAGCCCATACTGATGAACACCTTGTACACAGTGCAAGTCCTGGCTAAGGCTGTAACTTAACTGTCACACTGAAAAGGTGCACATTGTGCACCCCAAGGGTATGATGGGCAGGGCTATGATATTCACATCCTTAGTGGAGGGGACTGGTAATTTTATCCAGTAGTTTGGGCTGGCAAGCACAGACCGTTAGTGTGTCAGTGTAAGGGCTGAAGGTGACTGAAATAATTTGTTGCTTTTCCATGCTCTTCTTCTGCACTGATTATTCCATACTGGATTTGTTCTGTTTACCTGTCAAAACACAGTACTTGCAAGTGCTAGCATTACAAAAACAATCTGGCATCTAAAAAAATTACAAGCTTTTCTTTTTATTTTTGCTTCAAAATGATGGATCTTTTACAGAGAAATATTTGATTTAAAGTGTGCATTATAGATTTTAAAGCTTTCCATTTCTGTTAAGTTGCATTCATTTCCCATGCAAGTTTTTGGGAAAAAACCTCTGTGCTTCTGAAACCCACAACCTAATATTAAATGTGCTCGATTTTCTTCTCTCTGTTACAATAACCAGAGAAATAAAGCAGTTGGAGAATGGGACAGTGCTGTCATACAGAAGTGCTGTGCCTTCTTCACTGTTAGTTTATTGGACCTGAAACTTTCTTCCTACTTGTTCTGGAATTAGCACAGTAAGAGATTACAAAATTGCTCAAAGCCAGAAAGCTGTGAAATTGGCTGAACATTGAACAGATAGAGTAGAGAATTCGCTTTGTGAGGAGAATCAAGGTCAGAAAACAAGGAGGGCTAGAGAAATCATTGAAGCTATTGAAGAGATGATGTTGAATTCAGCCTTGCTATAAGCAAGCACTACTTGCTCCTGCAGTTCTGGAAAAACCCTACTCATGTTGGATGTGAACAGCAAGAGTGAGCTGTATGCACGGGCTTAATGTAGTGATTGTTCAGTTTCATGAAGGAGAATTGGAGAAATTTTCCTGAAGTACGGAACAGCAGAAGTTCTGGAGTAAACATTTTAAGGACAAAACTGTATTTTCTGACCCATTTTACCTTCAAAGCTGTTGTAAACACAGGGACTGGTAGAGCTTGCATGTCTTCAGCCAGTAAAGGTGGAGCAAGAATTTTGTTTTGACCACAGAGAAAAATATTGGTACACAAATGTAAAGAAGTTAACACTCTGCTTTATAGCTGAGGAAGGGAACACCACCATCACTGTGGCAGAGCAGGGTTTAAACAGTAGGAGAAAAAGTTGGTTATCTGAAATAATCTTCAAAGTGAAGAAGAGGAATCTGGTGTTCATTAGTGGCAATGATGGAAAATTATTGAGCAGCTTATCAATGCAAGACAAAAAAAAAAACTGTTTTCAAGCATTGAAACCAGAAACTTGACTGGAAAAGCAGTGGATGCTTAAAAAGTATCATGGAAAGTGATTTTTTATTGTCTCCGTTGGAACAAACAAGCCAAATATTTTCACTATGGATTTCATTATTTCTTTAGTATAGCCTGCATTCTGTACCTGCTCTTGCAGGTCTGGCACCCTCCACTATGGCAAAAACAAACATACACAAACTCTACAGTCAGACTTGACAGAGAAATATTCATGACTTGGAGTCTCTGGAAAGCAGCAGTGCAAAATGATTGGAGGTGTCAATCTCCAGGATAACTAGAAGGGATGGGCTGTCCCAGAACATCCTGTGTATCTTTGCCTATTTGCACTTCTCTCATTTATCAAATAAAAAGGTACAGTTAAAGCTGTAAAAGTTACATTTAGGCCTGAGCCAGTCATGGAGAGAGAGAGAGAGGTTCTCTCACAGGTTCACCAGATGCCTGGGTAAAGCTTCTGGGAGAAGCTGAGCCGATACTCCTCTGCTTTTCTAAATAGGAATCTGGCCTTGAAAAAAGGACCCAGCATCCTCTTATTCCTTAAACAGTCTCTCTTCCAGGGTCACTGACTAAGTTCATCTGTATCCACACCCTTTGCTCTGTCTGCCTTCTGGGGGCTCTGCAGGCACAGCCTCTTCCTCTGGGTGCAGGAAACAACCCATTGGACTTAACTGCCCACTGGGAACATTTCCTAGGCTACCAACCCTGCAAAGAGATGAAACGTCACTTCAGCTGCTATTTTAGCAGCCATGGATTGAGTAACAGTCCCTCCTTGCTGTGCCTATCCACCCAGATCTTGGACTGCAGCACAGTGTCTGGTACACAACCAAGGTCTCTACCTCATCTTCTTATGTGATGCACAATGATATTTCCAGGAAAAGGCCAAAAACTGATCAGTGGAAAATTCCAAATTATTTCTTTAAAGAGAAAAAACAGACAACAACCAGGCCACAAGACAGACCCCCAGCTGCCGCACTGCCCCCACAATGCCTGGCCAGCTCCCCCTTGAGCAGGGTGCAACAGAGGAGCTGTGGGCAGGAGGGGAGCATTGAAGCAGCTTTAGATTCAAGGAAACAAAACTTTCACTGAACTACCAAAAGGTTCCTCTCTTAGTAGTGACAGTATGGGCCATGGGCCCCAGGACAAGGAACCCAAGATACACCTTCAAGAGATGCCTGAAGGATCTAACAACTTTTCATTGTGTTGAAGCTCTTGTGAGAATCTTCAGTTAATCTTACTTCAATTAATGGATTCAGTAGTTGTATAAATAAACACGTTTTGTATCTACCTCTGAACAGAGACAAAAAATACACAGAGAGTAGGGGATCTCGGGGTAATAGTGGACTGTCCCTGCAACACTTGCAGTAGGTAGAAGACTTTTTATCTTCATCTCATTAAACTGATTTTTATCTCTGAACCAAATCACCGATTTGTCTTTCTGCTTCCACAGACCACATCCTTGGCCTGAAGAAGCCAGGCTATGCTCCAGAGTTTTCTCTTCTAACAGGATAAGCAAATGTTGAAATTTGGAGACTATTTATGATTTCTGATAGTAGTTAGGGACTACTGTGTCTTGTCCTGGTCCGTTTTGAATTGGGGCAGAAAAGTGTATGGACCAGGGAGTCTCACTTGGACAGTAACAGATATATTTCCTCTAGGTCAGGGCTGATGGCTGTGGGAGGAAAACTTCCCTGTTGAAGTCACTGTCCCCTGTAACATGTGGCAAATGCATTGTGGGCTTACCTCTCCCTGCAGCCTGGGCCTGCAGGGTGGGTGTGAGGTCCGTGGCTGTGCAGCACAGATGTTCTCATTAATGCTCGGTGTGCCTCTCTGTAGAACTAGAAGGTACCTGCTGATTTCCTTCTTTGGGATTTCCCCCCAGGCCATGTTTGAGCTGGTTACTTCTGAAGCGTCGTATTATAAGAGTCTGAATCTGCTGGTGTCTCACTTCATGGAGAATGAACGTCTGAAAAAGATCTTACACCAGTCTGAGGCACACATCCTCTTCTCTAATGTGCTGGATGTCATGGCTGTCAGCGAGCGGTAAGTCGGCTGCTGAATGGCACTGAAAGCAGTAGCTTTAGGTAACTGCAGTTGTAGAGGGGTGGAGGAGCTGACTTCTCCTGGGAATCAGCTGGGACAGATAGGTCACAATTAATATGGCTGCTGACTTTCTCATCTAGCTTCCTGTTGGACCTTGAGCAGCGGGTAGAAGAGAACATCGTGATCTCGGATGTGTGTGATATTGTCTACCAGCACACAGTTAATCACTTCTCTGTGTACATCACCTATGTCTCCAACCAGACCTACCAGGAGAGAGCGTACAAGCAGCTTCTGTGAGTTCCAACATTTGTTGCTGGACTGTTTTGCAAAATTGTACAGGCCACAGATTTAGCTGTAATTTTGATATTTGTGAGAAAGGGCTAGATAGCACAGAAACAGGGTTTCCCACTTCACTGATTTCTCACTGCATCTATAAAAGGAAAGCACAGTTAAAGGCTTTATAGTAAGGATGGGTTGATGCAGGTAACATGGAAAGTAAATTCAAAGCCACCATTTCTCAACTGTAGGAAATATTTATGGTGCATGCAGGGTCATATGCTTGTGAAATGCACGTATTTTTAAACTGCAAGTAGAGGCAAGAGATGGAAGGCCAAGAATATATTATAGATCTCTGATGACAAGAACAGCCATTGCTTTTCCCAACCTTCTCAGCAAGGCATTTGACCTTCCCAAAGTTCATAACTAATTCTTTTTCAGAGCAACAGGATTTTCTTATATTTTCTTCACATTCTAGTGTTACACACACAGACCTTAGCCTGAGGATATAATCCAAGTTATTTTTGTAGTATTTTTCAAGTTTAGCAAGTCTTTTGGTCCAGAGGAATTCCCTGATACCAGCTCAAAACAATGAGTGCCCTACAAGCTTGTCTTTGAGAGGAGGAGAATCAATTTTTCTCTAGTTACAATGTCCTGGATTCTTTCAGGACAGCCCATTGCACATGCTGCAGTGTATTTTCTTCTATAGCAGCAGCTGGTTCAGGCAAGTGTAACAATCTCTAATCCATTCCTTTCTTTGCTCTCTAACTTTTGAGGAAAAATAAAAAAAACATTTTAAGGGGCCTCTATTGAGTTTGGCCAGCTGTTCTCTCCAGAAGGGGGGTACCACAGGGTTTCCTTCAGTCAGAGGTGAGCAATACAGCTGCAGAATAGAAACATTGTGCCTACAGCCATTATCTAAACACTTAGAAGCAAAGCAGCAATAGGCTGGATTGAAAAGGACGTGTTGGAGATGAGGTATTCCTAAGTGTGAATTCAGAGGGAAGCATTTCTTTTGTCTGCTGGAAAGCATAAAGGAAATTGAAAAGAACAGGCTCCCTTCCCCAGGCTCCCAGCTAGCACAGGAATTTTGCAACAGTTGGCTGAACTCAAAGCCTGAGGTGTGTCACAGTTCCCCCCATCTGACTGTTCCTCAGACACAAGCAGGCCCTTTCTGCTGTGAGTCACACTGTCACACAGGTGCCTGCTGCAGCAGGCAGGAACACAGCCAGTGGTTTCTTTCAAATGTTGTAAGGAACACACAGTACAGACAGGTTTTGCACAGTTAGCAATCTCTTTGCATCCACTCTGTTTCCGCTAGCCAGGACTCCAGCAGCACAAGCCTTGCTCAGCCCGTGGCTGCCAGAAAGCTTTATCTGCCTGTGGCAGCCGGGACTGCTCTGCTCTGCACAGCTGTGTCTGTGGCCCAGCTGTGCCCTCACCTCCTGCAAACACCATCAGGGAAGGCCCAGGCATGGCCCTTGTCCTTTTCAGGCCCGATAATGATTACCATCCTCTAGCTAAGCCTTGTCCTTTTCAGGCCCGATAATGATTACCGTCCTCTAGCTAAGCAGCAAGGAATGTTCAAGCTTGAGCTACTTTGTTCTTATGACTGTGTGAATTTCACCTTATCACAGAGTTCCAACTGTGTAAAAATATATAATTATGCCTCTGACTCATTTACTTGGACACACACCCCATTCACATACACCTACACACGCAGCGTATGCTGCTGAGCTAGATATGAACACGTGAACACTGCCATGGCTTGTACATTAGAAGTCTATTTTTTCCCTCCCCCAGTACTATAAATAGTTTTAGATTTAAACTAAAATACACCCAGAGGCATTCAGTCCCCTCCTCCCCTCTTCTCTCTCATTCGGAGAGGCCAGGCAGATGCTGTCTCTGGGACCAAGCTGCTTTTGGGTCACCAGCCATATACCAGAGTCCCAGGCAGGATAGCACTCAAAGTTCTCAGCTTCTCTATCTCTCCTCTTAGGCAGGACAAACCAGCCTTTCGGGAGGTGATCTCACAGCTGGAGCTGGATCCCAAGTGCAAAGGCCTGTCCTTTTCTTCCTTCCTGATTCTGCCATTTCAAAGGATCACTCGGCTCAAGCTGCTGGTGCAGGTAGAGTTTTGCTCTTTTCTCTCTCACAAAGGTCTTCTGGATTAATCCTGGAATTTTCCTTTCCAGCAGCTGTGAATGGGGTTTAGATACTGCCACAATCGACCCTAGAACTGAATGAAGCCTTTCCACAGAGTCAGACATTCTCCGTAACTATGGAAAAAGGAATTCAGTCACTCAGAGTCCATCCCCAAATTAGCCTTGGATTTGCCAGATAGCTTTTACTGAGTGAAAGAGTTGAGGAGGAGCTTTGTTGAGCTGCCAGAAAGGGTAGCAACAGTCCATTAAACCCAGCTGCCTGATAGTTAGGATGATCGCACACAGATGCAAAACACCTGGATGATGTAGGGATGCTACACCATGGTGGCTTGGACCAGACCATCAAACATTTTCTTCCTGTGCTTTGCCATCTTATCTAAACACTGCTGGAGAACATGCTTCTAGGGATGAGGAAACAGCTCAATCCCAAATGGTCTTAACCCACTGGGATTACCAATAACACTGTCTGTTAGTGCCAGCTCCAGTTATTTATTAATTTATTTTTATAAAATAAGAATCTACCTGTTATATTTCTCTTAGATATAAGGTCAGATGAGAACAGGTTTTAATGAGAAAGAGGAACTAAGAGGTAAGAGTCACTGTACTGTCACTTTTCCTGTAATTAGGCTGATGCCCAGAAGTAATTTGTACGCTAGCAAAGACCTTTCTGTGCACTCAAATTGGAATCAGCATTAACACAGCCTTTCCTCCCCTGCAGAATATTTTGAAGAAAGTGGAAGAGAAATCTGACAGGGAATCCACTGCCCTGGATGCACATAAAGAACTGGAAACAGTAAGTTTGAATAAGTTAACTGAAAGCCATTAAGATTAAAGCACCATGCTCCTTTCATTCACACACAGCCCCCTGAAAAAAATCACGTGCAGACTACATTCTGTCCTGGAGCTGTTTCTTTGAAACCTGTCACTGTGTTTCAAGAGGTTTTATTTTCTAAAGTCTGAAAGATGGACTAGTCTGCTTGCACTTAGATGTTGGTGACAACAAATCCCTTGCTAACCGTAGTTGTATGTTTCTGCCATAGGAAAGGACAGAGAATGTTTTCCTTTAGAGTCTCCAAGAAGACAAACTGTTTTTGCAGACACCTGAAGGTGATGGATCCCACTGAGAGGTGTGATTAGGTGCAGGGTACAACTGTGTCAGGTTTCTTCCAACACAGCACACTTCTTCCTCTGACCTAGAATAACATCTCCCTAACAAAGTACACAAGCCAGCTTTTAGCCCTCTTCCCAGAAGCTGGTAGGTAGGTATGGTGTTCAGTTGTGCCAGTTACTGCTGTGTACAAAATCCCAGGAAGGCAGTGAGATGTTTCCCATCTGGGCTGTTCCTGATATGGTTAGACAGGATAATCTGAATGGTATCTGCCAGCTACATGGGACAGTGTTTCAACCCTTCTCCATCAGAAGCTTGGAACATCTCCTGGCTCCTGCAGTTCAACACAAGTATTTGAAATTGAAAACTATGCTAGAACATCAGCCTGAGAATGGGCCTGCAGCTTCTGACTGATACACTGGAACAGAACAGGCTCTTGGATTTGCACCGAACTGTCGCAAGAGAACACAAAATGAACACACGCACACACCAGCGAGGTGTGAACACAAAAGAGAGAGATTTATTTTTTGACACTGATTTTTATTCTTTCAAAACAACTGTGGATTGGATACTAAGGGTTCTTCCTCTCCAATTCCACTGGTCAAATTAGAAGGCTATCAAACTCTCTTCTATCAGGAAAGGAATGCAAAACAAGATAAACAGTTATATAAACATAACTTTTGTTTTTTGTGAAATGCATGGGAACTGACTCCAAGAATGAAAACAACCAGAAGGCTAAAATCTAAAGCAACACCAAGCCAGTCTAGGAAGAGTATGCTTGGAGATCACCAGGAATAAAAACAGGGACCTTATCAGTGAATGATGTTCTGCATTGCATTAGTATTTGCAGAATCCCTCTTGACACATCTGGTAGCCAGTTATTTTTCTATTGGTCAGTAGCCTGAGAAAGGCTGTTCCTGTAGCATGCAGATGACTACAGCTGCTGATGGACTAATGCTGGGTTTGTATTCAGTTATCAGTGACTCACGTGATCAGTTTGCTAATTCTTTTGCACAGTTAAACACTTACCTGTAAGTGTTCACATTTAGACACCTAATATCCAGCTAGGTACAGGCATCTGATGCTGTACAACAGAGACCATCTGATGCTCTTTTTTTCTGTAGACTTACTTTCTCTCTATTTGGGAGGGAAGAACTGATCACTGTTTCAGTTGCTGATATTCTGATGGATTTTGAGCAGCAGAAACAGAGCACAACATGGAGCTTGTTTTCCAATGTAGTTTTTCTACCTAACCAGTTCTCAAGAGAGTTGCTCCTTATGAAGCAGGCAGTGGCATCTAGGTTAAAGTCTCTGTAACAGCATAGTGCTTGCACGTTGGTTGTGGTTTTTCAGTTAAAAGTTTGTACTCGGAGCACAGATGAGCTCCGTTTGATGAGTGTCTCTTTCCCTGGGCTATTTCACAGTCCTGGCATGTAGTGCTGCTTGGCAGAACTACATGATTTGCATTTTTGAAAAGAAGATGTTTGGCTTCATTCTCTTCTTGAATTTGATACTGCACATGTACCTCATTTCAAGTGTTGGGAACAGGGACAACAAGATATACGGTGTATATACAGATACACAGCATCTGGAAAACAAGCTGTTCCTTTTGCTGTGCAACCAGAAGCACTGTTTGATGCTGTCTGGTTCAGTAACTGAATGTAGTCACCTAGCATGTCTTCTGACAGTCAGCTTCCGCTTGTAACACCTTCTGGGTGTTTGGGAGCTTTTTGGTTGTTCAGCTTTTGGGGTTTTTTTTCTCCTTCTTTTTCATGCACAGTGCTGATAAAAGGGCTTGGCTTGATCAATTCCTGTTACAGCAGGACACTTACCTGATTATGGTCAGCCCTTTTCATGCTGTCCATCCTCACTTACCTGCTTAAGGCCAGCAGAAACAAACCTTTGTGCTCTCTTTTCCCAGGTGGTGAAAGCATGTAATGAAGGTGTCCGGAAGATGAGCCGAACAGAGCAGATGATCAGCATCCAGAAGAAACTGGAATTCAAGATCAAGGTATAAGCACAGGCTGATCAGTTTTGGTTCACTGTCTGCACTTTGCAGATAGCTTCCAAAGGAGCCACTGCAGGCACAGCAGCCATGTGTGTGCTCAGTGCACACCTGCTGCAGAGGCTGGGGTAGCACCAAGGCCAGCATGGTGTGCACGTACACAGGTGGGACACACTGGCATCACCTCTCCTATGCACTGTGCTCCTGCTCCAGCACTCCTTCCCTCTCACCTCTCTTCAAAATGCAGTCAACTTTCAACTGTTATTTTACATACAGATTATTAAAGGTAGATGAAAGCTACAAAGTGAAACACTTTAAAACTGAAAAATACCCAAAGGCTGTCCCACCATTTTAATTCTTTCCTGTACTTATGCATTGTGTACAATCTCTAAATACCTATTGCTCATCTGTTTTGGCTCCACTGAGGGAATGACTACATCAGTATTTAGGAGTGTCTGACCAGATCTCAGTGATACATACCATGAAATTTCAGTGCTGAGTATAAAGTTGTCAGTTCTTTTCTTGAATGCTATAGAAATGCTTCTCAGGTCTGTCTGCTTCACAAACTTTAAGGATAATATTTAGCTTCCCAACAATCTTTTTATGTACCTGGACAACCAAAACAAAAAAATTTGATTTTTATAGAGCATTTTACCAGTGTGTCAGGGCTAGACCACAGTCCACAGGACAGCAGTAGGTTAGGGAAGCTACACAGCTATCTCCACCTCTTGTAAATGAGGCTGTAATGACAGGCAGGAGCTAGTTCATCTTTGGAGCAGATCTGCCTTGGGAACTGGCACAGGTAGGGCTCTTCTGGGGAGAAGAGTGCAAGGAGTTGAAAAGAAAGATTGTGCCACCATGCATATGATGAGCACTGGGAGTGAAGGTGGAAAGAGTAGCAGTTATACAGATACTTTTCAATGTTTCAGTCATTTGGAAATGTAGTATTCTTCTAGTACAAGATGTGGTTTTTCCTGGGCTTCTTGGTTTTAGTACAATACATGTTAAAACTCTAGCAGAAGTCCTGTGGTAGGTGCATGGACAGTATCTCCTCCTGACTGGGACAGACCCAACCAGAGGAAACCTGTTTAACCTGGGGTTTTTGTAGCCAAAAGGCCAAATCTGGGGTTCTGAAAGTCAGTCCCCCTATCCAGGAAAGTTCAGCCCAGGTGACAGGATCTCTCGGAGAGAGATCAGGCCATAGGCTGTTGTTTCATTCCAGCACTTGGCACTCCAGCATTGCCATCCTTAATGGCATGTTCATGCATCCTCGGGCCCCTGCTGTGCCCCTGTTGAACTTCTGTCACACTTTCCTGAGCTGTGTGGATGGCAGAGCCTCTCCTTGCAGCTCTGCTCCAGCCTCTGCAGTGCAACTTGTGGTGATGGGAGCTCACCACCCTTTCTTTTGCATCTCTTGTTGCTTTCAGCATCGTGACCACTTGAATCGGTGGGGTTTGCTACTCTCCTGAACTTTGCTGTCTTTTCCTCCCTTCTAGTCTGTACCCATCATCTCTCACTCCCGCTGGCTGCTGAAGCAGGGGGAACTGCAGCAAATGAATGGTCCAAAGACATCACGAACGCTTCGCACCAAGAAACTCTTCAGAGAAATCTACCTGTTCCTTTTCAATGACCTGCTGGTGATTTGCCGGCAAATTCCTGGGTGAGTGCAAAATTCAGGTAGTACACAGGAGACTTCATTACTTCTATTGCCCCAGGTTTATCCAAGCTGTGATGCTGTGACCCCATCCTGATCCTCAGGCACAGGGAGGGCATCCTGGCCTGACATGTACGCCTCCCTCCAGCAGTCACCTTGCCTTTGAGCACAACTGACTCTTCATGGGTGGCACAGCTCTCTCCAGCTGAAAATCTATGGCCAACAGGAGTTAAACAGATCCCAGGCCAGATCTGCATCCAGCAGTTTCTGGAGAGTGGCAATGAGTTATGTTGGCTGGTGGGCTGACCCCGGAGACCTGTCTTCCTGCCAAAAAGTAATTTTTGACTCATTGCTGCCTGAAGAACAGCTAAGATTTAGTCAGTTAAAACTCTAAGAAAGCTAAGAAAGTTAGAGTAGCAGGGTACAAATTTTGGCCTGAGGCCAGTGGTTATATTTGACATGGTGTAACCTGCCTCAGGACGAGGAGGATGTTGTCATGCTGAGGATTGTGTCTTGTGCAAGGAGACACTGATGAAATACAGCAGCAGAGAACAGCAAGCTCTTTGTACATGAACTAGACCCACTGGTAGGGAGTATCTTGACCATCCACTGTTCCTAACCAACGTGTTGCCACAGTGTCTGTGCACTGGGAAATGTTTTGCTTCTGTGGCAACTTGTATCCAGAAAACACAGAGGCACTTTATGAACAGGAATGAATTAAGCCTCACGATCCCCTTTGAGGGAGCACCATCTGCGTTTTGGACGTGGGGAGCTCAAACAGAGCAAGCAACTTGTTCCAGGCCATGAGGGATGCCCAGGGCAGAGCAAGGAGAAAGTTCCTTGCTTTGCAGTGGGTTTTCATAGCCACACACTCATCCCTTCCCACAGCAGGACATCTTTTTTCCTCCTGCTATGCAGCAGCTCCTGGTCTGTGTCCTCAGTACAGTTCTGGGTGCCTGAAGTCAAAGTTTCCTGCAATAACCACAAGTTTTCCTAATCTCCTCTCTAACCTCTCTCAGGGACAAGTACCAAGTGTTTGACTCTGCTCCCCGAGGGCTTCTTCGGGTAGAGGAATTAGAAGATCAGGGGCAGAGTTTGGCCAACGTCTTCATCTTGAGGCTGCTGGAGAATGCAGATGACCGGGAGGCCAGCTACATGCTGAAGGCATCATCCCAGTGAGTAACAGTGACCCTGCCAGCACTCGGCAGAGCTCTCTCCCTACATCCTGCCCGAATGGGCACCAGCTGTCCAGGCTTTCCAGGGCTGGGGAGGGAGGGATCCTGCTAATGCAGTTGGGCTGGCCTTACCAACCTCTCTGCCCAACATAAGTCCTCCGAGGCTGCTGAAAGGCATTGGTCACTTAGGCACGTTTCTCTCCTGTATGGTGTATTTGAGGCATCCAGGGTGGAGACCAGACAGGCAGTTCATGTTCTGGGACAGAGAGGTCAGAAATCGGCACAGGGGCCCAGTTGATTTACAGCCTGCAGCATATGCAGAAAGTAAAAAACAAGCAGGATTAATCAGTGGATACATTCCAGTGGCTCCACTGACTCACAAGAATCATGGCCCAGCCCTGTGAAGCAAAGTGTCTCCTGCTTGTGGGCGAAGGTGGGAGAAAATGCTGCTTCCTCTGTTCCTCCACAGACAGTGCCAATCTTGTGCAGCCCTTCTGCTGCTCAGGGCCTCCTTGTCTCCCTGGATACAGGTTTTCTTGCTCACTGATTTTTCACTTCAGGCTCCAACAAGCTCAGGCTGGGCAAATGATTCAGCTGTGCTAGCACTGACCCGATTATTTTGGAGCACAGGGCATGGCATTCTCACTGACCTGAGCATTACCAGGCCCACATTTTCTAGCCACCAGCTAAACAGCTCCTAGAGACAATGCACATTCCCCAGGTTGATGTTATCTGCTATCAGTAGGCTGGTGTTCATCACCCACATTCCTAAATGAACACCAGCCCCGGGGTTGCACCCTGACCCCCCCAGTGCATCATCTGCATCAGGTCAGTGAGCCCCCAGTACAGTGAGCAGCTGCACCTTGTCCCCAGACATGAGGCTGCAGCTCTGCTGCACTGAAAATAGAGATGTCAGTCACACTATGCAGGGCAAGCGCACGTGTGACGTCTGTGAGGCTTGGCTGTGCAGCAAATGATAAACCAGGCCAGGATTTGCTCAGCTCAGGGGAGGCAGTTGCAGGTCCGTGCTCTGCATCCTGTCCCATCTTCTAGGGGGCCACAGCAAGCGTGGGATCCAGAACATGGTTTGCCAACAGGTCTTGAGCACTGAAATGTGACATAGCAACTGCTGAAGGCTGCTGTTCCAGAGATGCAGGAACGATGGAGGCAGTACTGGGCACAGACTGAAAAACTAAACAATTAGAAGAGATAAGTGGGTGCTAAATAGAGACTTCTGCATCTGTTCCACAGCTCTTGCATCAGGAAACAAGACTTGCTCAGTGGGAGCTTGCAGGTGGGCTCTGCCCGATAGGTGGGCTCTGCCGGACTCAGGCAGTTGCACTGATAGAACTGGAGTGCGGGTGGGCTCCTTGCAGGCTGAGAGGAGCTGGGCACTGTGGGAGGATCCATAGAGCCCTGCAAGGATCTGTGTTCAGGGCCAGCATGCAGACAGGGCCACAAGCACTCTGGGTTCGACCTCTACATGTTATAGCTCCTCTGGGCACAAGGCCCATATCCTGCACATCTTCATGGGTGTGACCTGCAGGTGTTTCCACTGGTCCTTGGCATTGTGCTTCATTGCTGAAGTATAAAGTATTCCCAACCCCACAGATCAACCTGCCAGTACTTGTCCTTTACATCCCCTTTCAGGCCCTTCTCCTCCCAGAAGACACTCCCATGGCTTTTCATGTGTGTCAAGATCAGGCTTTAAAAGCACCTGAGAAGGTAGAAAATTCTGGCTCTCTGGCAGCTGGAAGCACAGCTGGTCCTCCAGGCAGGAGCTGGAGACTGTGAAGGTGAACTGTCCCACTTCCTAATGGAGCTGAGGGAAGCCTGAGAGGAGTCAGGCCTGGGACTTCCCCAGCATTTGTGAGATCTTCACCCTCCCTACTGCAGGTCCAGGTTTTGCAGCATGCTGTTCACATGGGTCTTGCTGCCAAGCACTGCACTGCTGCCTTGGTGAGCTGCAGTGTTCTTCTGCAAGGAAATCAATGAGCTCTGCCCTTGAAATGTTCCCACACAGCAGTTGTAGGAATAAATGGTTCCTGTAACTACTTATCTCCATGAAAAACTCCTGCTGACCATCCCAGCCAGGAGCTGCCTTTGCTTCTTGCTTCTCAGAGAATGCCAGGCCCCCCACCTCACTGCTGGCATTCAGCAGGAGTGCTGCTCCCCAGAGAGGGACCGTGCTGCCTGTGGGGTACAGCCAGGGCTGTGCAGCAGGGCCTGGAACACTGTGCCACATGTGACATCCCAACTGGAGTGCGCAGCAGTGGAGCTCAGTATCGCCACTGAGCCCAGGACCCTGGAGGGGCAGGCAGGAAAAGGCTGGGAGGAGGAATATGAAGTCTGGAACTGGCTGGGCAGAATAACTGGGGCCCTACCAAGTTACTTCAAGCTTGGTTTGTCTCCCCTATCCAGGAGCGAAATGAAGCGCTGGATGATTTCACTGGCCCCAAACCGGAGAACCAAATTTGTTTCATTTACATCCAGACTTGTCGGTAAGAGACACAACATGGGAGCTGGGAGCTCTTCACCCCTACCCCAGGGCGCCTTATTCTGTCTGATCTCAGTGCAGCCACGTATCTGGGACCTTTGCCAAAGCTGAACCCTCTCCCTGGGCTCCCCTCATTTTCCACCATCAATATACCTGCTTGTCTCTGGGTCTGGCCCTAACATCACCCCCCTCCAGCCTGGGCTGGGCTGCACCAGCACTCTCCCTCCCACCCAGGCTGCCCATGGCTGGCACTGCGGTGGTGATGTGAACCTGGCTCCCTTCCCAAGAATTGCTTCCCCAGTCCCTGTGGCTGGGGCACTCCCTGGCTTCCCCAGGGTTCCTTACCAGATCAGAGAGACCATGTGCAGAGCTCATGGGGCTACACCCCAACTGTGCTGTCCTTCGAGGGGTTCCATCCCAGTCCATCCCTCACTCTTGCCCTGTTCCCTGGCAGACTGCCCACAGATCCAGTGTGTCCACCCGTACGTGGCCCAGCAGCCTGATGAGCTCTCCTTAGAACTGGCTGATGTCCTCAACATCCTGGACAAGACAGATGACGGTATGGGGGATGGGATGGGGATGGGCTGGGAATCCCTGTGGAAGGATGGGCTTTGCTCCAGCCAGGCAGCTGCAAGTCTCTCCCTCCAGCCAAGGAGAGGCTCCGGCATCAGCGTCACAGCCAGAGAAGGAAGTTACTGCCTTCTCCTAATAGCCAATCCAGGTTGCCTAAGCTGTGGCAACACTGACACAGCTGTCCCAGCAGCAGCTGTGGGCCATGGTAGAGCTGGCACAGCCACCCCAGATATAACCCAGTGCAGTTCTTGCCTTTGTAATGGTTCACAGTCATGTGGTCCTGCTCTCTGGGGCAAGTCTTGTAGCTGCTGGTCTCAGTCACATTGGGTGTCTGCTGGGGACCCCTGCTGTGGCTCCAGGGGCATAGAGGGCACTTGGTGGCAGCAGTGCCTGCTTTCTGTTGGCATTCCTTGCGCCAGCTGTTCTCAAACGATGCTGCTCAGGTGAGCAGGCCTCCTTGCTGGATCGACAACCTGGGTCTGCTCCAGTACAGGCCTCTGAGTAGCTTCCAGAAAGCTGTGCCAGCTCCAGCAGCTCTTTTCAGCACAACTGTCCCAGCGCAGGAACCAGGGCCAGTCCTTCCCCACTTACGCCTGTCTCTGTCTGTGCTCAGGCTGGATATTTGGGGAACGTCTTCACGACCAGGAGAGGGGCTGGTTCCCCAGTTCTATGGGGGAGGAGATCCTGAACCCCAAAATCCGAGCCCAGAACCTGAAGGAGTGTTTCCGGGTGCACAAGTCAGATGACAGTCAGAGAAGGAAACTGGGCAGCAGAAACCGCCAGTGACTGCCAGCATCCGCAAGCATCTGGAGTGCCTCAGAGGGGCAGGAGACAGAGGCTGCCAGCTGTGGGACACCGTGGGGGACCTGGTGCACCGGATGAGGCACACACACCCGTGAACAAACAGACTGTCGTTCTTAGGTCCCCTGGAAGCACTGGTCCTTTCCTGGAGATCAGTGCTTTAAACTGTAAAATAACCCTTTTCCAAGTGTTCTGTAAAGCCCCAAAGAGCATGAGCTCAATGGACACTGCCTGAAGGCCACCAGGTGCTGGCCAGATGAGCCACATGTGCTGGCTGGGGCTGGCTCAGGCTGCTTAGGAAAGGCAATGGCCACAGACATCACTGAGCAATTAATATCACCCAGTTTGAGCACTAACAGCTCATTTCTACTTTCCAAGTCTGGAGTGCTCTGAACACAGCATCTCACAGTAGAACTGAGGTCAAGGAGCAGTCTCACTGTCTCTCAGAGCTCATTGGCAACAGGCTGGGATGAGCCCCAGGAAGTCTACCACCCTAGTCCTGCTGTGAAGCTGCTGGGCTCATTTCTGCATGCAGACCCTCGATCTGCTTACAGTCAAATGCTCTGCAGTGCTCCACACCCAGCTGTGCCCTGGTAGCAGCCCAGTCTTGCCAGCCTTGACCCACATCTTTGCCTGTCTGACAGCCTCGAAGCACATCTGGGCCCTGCCCCATGGCTCAGCCTGCCTCTCTGTGCAGGGCCACTGCAGAACCCCAGCATTGTGGCCTTTCCTGGTTGATCTTGCACTTACGGTCTTTGCTACTCCCTGCTGCCGAGGCCAGAGCGGGGGGTAGCTGTGCCCACGTCGTCACGCATGCCACACGAACCACGGGAGCACCAGCAGCCTGGGCTGCCATGCAGCAGGGGAGTGACCCTACCTGGGAGCTGCTGTCCCCCGTGCTCTGGGAGGCCCAGCAACCGCTGCCTGCATGCTAGCAGCGGGGCCCCACCAGCTTCCCTGTACAGGCTCACCTCTGTGTACATTTTCAACTCCTGTGGTCAGCAGAGCCGGCTCGTCACTCCTTCCAGCTGTGGCACTGAGAGCAGCGGGGATGGACCCACGGCAGCCACCTCTTCTTCAGCAGTCCCACGTGGCTGAGGGAGTCTCTGCCACAAGCTGGGCTCAAGCTGGGGCCAGTGTCCATTAGGAAAACCAATTACATGGCACCTTTCTGTAACACTGCAAAGGATTGTCTTCCAGGCACGGCCTGTGCTGATGTGTGCTCTGGCTGTGCCATGGTTGTGCGCAGAAAGGGGAGAGAGAGCAGCTGCCGACAGAGCCACACAGCAGCCATGGGCATGGATGGGAGCAACACAGCCACGCCACCAGGAACATGGGGAGAAAGCAGAGCGCTGGGAAGCTGTGAAGGGAGGCTCTGGAGCTGCTCTTTGGACCACATGGGATGTGCAGTGTGAGGCCGAACACAGCTGAGGCGGGTTCCAGGGCTGTCCCTACTGACACCACAGCCCCCAGGACCAAAGTGGTGGGAGCCACAGCACTGAAGGGGGAGAGAAGGCATTTTTCACTCAGGCCCACATCAGTGCCACCACATTAGCATGTGACAACAGCCAGCAGGCCTGTGTTGCCCTGGCCACCTGTGGGAAGTTCACACTAGCCAAAAGTTGCAAGTCACTGACCAGCCCTAGAGCTGGGGCAGGAAGGACTTGCAGCCTCCAGTCTGGTGCATTGGGCAGATTTAATGGGGACACTCCAAGCCAGGTTCCCCCAGCACCCCACAGTCAGCTTTCTGAGACAACTAGACCTCCAGCTCAGGATCCAAACCTTGCAACAGCCACAAATTCACTACTCCGAACCCCAGAGGAGCTCCAGCTCTAGGAATTCCTTAAAATTACGTGAGAAATCACCACATCCCCCATCATCCAGCTTTGCAGCCCAGCAGCCAGTGCAGTCCAGCCCAGGCCCCTGCAGCCCCACAAGCCTGCCTGGCATGTTTCTCATAGCACAGAAATGCTCCCTTGCCCGTCAGATGTTTCACCAGGATGTGCCCAGGATGCCAGCTCCTTGCTGTACTTCTCCAGGGAGAGGTGCTCAGTGCTGCTGTGCCCTGTCCCATCACTCACCACCAAGCCCTGGGATTGGCTCCAGCCCCTTCTGCTCTGCTGTGATTCCATAGGACTCCAGGCACAGGCTGTGCCATTTTCAGGTGCTGAGTGGCATCTAGTGTTATTTCCTCAGACCCAGCCCTGCACGCCTCCATCTCAGTGATCTCCAGTGTTGTACAGGGCCAGGCCTGGGGCCCACAAGCACAGGCTGGAGCCCCCCAGCCCTTGCCAGGCTGCCTCAGCGAACTGAGGGGAACTTGTTGTCTTGTTTTTCTGTGTGATAAAATGTAGCTGAGCAAGCCAGCGCCAAAACACGTGTGTGTCTCCTTCCTCCCTCGGACTGAACACTTGTCTCCTTCCCAGTTCCCTCTGGTGCAACTGGTCCAAATGGAGTGGGTGAAAATGGGGCTGCTCATGAACTTGGATGCTTACACGCATGAACAACCCTTCCCTAGGAAAGCTGTGTAGGGTGATGCCCAACACTGTTACCATCAACCAGACTAGATCCAGAAGGGTCCTGCTGAGCTCCCAGCTCAAAGCCACACACTGCCTCAGGCTCCTCCCGAGTGGGGTTGACAGGTCCTGCCAGGTCTGTGTCACCCAGAAGATAGGCAGGCACACACACACACACACCACGGGCAATGAGCACTCGGTGCAGCCTGGCTGCCCAGCACAGGGGCTACAGTGCTTTTCCTGTATCTGTGGCACCGTTTCTCCCAGGGCCCCAGGCAGACGGTTCAGGAGCAGTTGAGGGCTGGAGACAGGCCAGTTGTGTAACAGAAATATCTTTTATTGAGTTCAGGAGGCGGAGAACTTTCTCAGTGTGATGACGACCAAGGCCACAAGCACAGATGTTCCCAGGAGGGAGGCAATGACAATGGCACCAATAGCTCCGGGCCCCAGTGAGCCTGCAGGGACACAGAACAAGGCATGAGGACAGCAGAGGCAGTGGGGCCCAGATGGAAGGGCTGCAAGGATCACACCCAGCATGTCCCGAAGCATCAGGCCACACTCCTGTCCCAGAGCTCTCTGCACTGGCCATGTCCCATGTCCTCATGCAGCCCAGGTGCAGTCCTGTGCACCTTTGGGCAGGGAGCTGTAGCCAGCCACCACCACCTCAGCCAGATCCCAGTGACAAGGACAGCTGCCACAAGGCGGGTTGGTGGTACCCAGCGTTCCTGCTAACACTCACAATGGGAGAGTTGCTTTGCTTCTGTGGCAGGACCACATCCCAGCTGGTGCTTGCTGTCAGTCAGGAGCCACAAGCCAGGAAAAACGCTCATGCTCCCTGTTCAGGGAGCTCCAGGCCCACTCTGTTCTGGAGAGTCCTACCTGCACTCAGGGCAGTTTTCAAGGCAGGTGCCTGCCATGACAAGTCATGGGGCAGGAAGAAGGATCTTGGAGCCATCTTGGGGCTAGCAAGAGCTCTGCAGCAGAGGCTTTTCAGCAGAGAAGTTTCCACGAGCAGGCAATACAGGCAACCCTCCCCCTCCGCAGCAGTCCTCCCCAGCAGTGTGGCTTTAACCCCTCCTGGGAGGTGACAGGCCCACAGGGAGCAAATCCACCGTGAGGACATCCCAGGCTGCTGCGGGAGCAGGCCGCGGGCAGTCCCTCTCGCAGCCACTCACCGTCCCCGGCATCCAGGCGGTGCAGCTGGGTGGTGTCCTCGGGCTCCAGCTCGGAGGTGTACGGGGGGAAGGCGGTGGTGTCCGACAGACGGGCGGTGGTGGCGGCAGCGTCGAAGGGACCGGCTCCGGAGGGCAGCTCGGGCGGCTCGTTCCAGAAGGTGGGGACAGGGCCCTGCGGATACTCTGCTGGGAGACAAGCACCCGTGGGCATAGCGGGGCCCTGTCAGGTGTTCCCGGGATGAATGAAGGGTGACCCGAGGGCTAAGAACCTCTGTATAGCAGAGTCCTCCTCCAGGGGGGCACCATCTCTGCTCAACAACCATCACCAGAGCAGCCAAATGCAATGCTTTTGTGGCAACCTAGCGTACACACAACACACACGGGACAACACAGAGCCCCCTGACACCCTGCGACCTCTGCTCACACACAAATAGACCCCACATGAACACCCACAGCTGGTTTGCTTGTGGATGTCCCTGGGACTGGGCTGGGAAGGGCTGTCACACTGCCATCAGACAGAGGCCACCAGGCCTCCTGTGCTGGCCAAGTTCACAGCATCACAGGGCCCTCCTGTCCTGCACCACCAGCCCATGCAGTGCAGGATGCCCGAGGTGCTGGCACAGCACAGGACATGGCTCCCCCAGACAGGACCCCAGAGCCTCAACTTCCCCCTGCTGCACCCCCACCGGCAGAAGATGAAAGCCAGGTCGGGCTCTGTGTGTCTCCTGTTATTCCTTCCTGCCGTGGGTCAGAGACCAAGCCAGAGAGCCCTCCCTGTCTGTGTGTGGCTCACAGAGTGCTCCCTGTCAATGCCCAGCTTTGTTCAGGTGGACCCTGGCAGGAGCAGGAGACATTCCACAGCTCCCTGCTGAAACCACTGAGAATGTTGCACTGGGATGGGGAAAAAAGCAGGAAGGAGAAAAATGAACCACACTCACTTCCAGGGCCCACCTAAACTCACACAATGGTTATCAGGACTGGGAAAAAGGGAGTCAGAAGAGCTGGAGCAAGCAGCCCAGGCTCCCTGGGGCAAGGCACAGAGGTATCCCCAGGCACCCCAACTCTTGCATATACCAGGGGCACTTGAAGACTTGTCCCAGGCTATCTGTGGCCCAGGAAGAAAGGTGACAGCAGCACATCTTGGCAGTGCCAGCCCCAGCTTTAAGTGCCTGGGGCCCTCCTTGCCTCCTGCAAACAGAAGACACTGGGAGAGCAAAGAATCCTCACTAATGGGCTTCACCACACTTTGCTCTCCCTTAAGATCCCTCCCTGGAACAGGAGGGCCAAAACACTCACCTCTTCTGCCTGTACAAACCTGCTGAGAACTTACTGCAGGGTTTGCATCAAAGAGTAGCTCCCACCATCCCCAGAGCTATTCCAGGCTGCCCACAATCTTGGGAACACAACAAAGTTCTAGACTAGTTTTGAAAGCTCTTTCTACAGGCTGAAAAGCTGCAGGGTGTCCAGTGAGACAGCTGCCAGGTTTAAGTCTGGCCCAGTGAGCATCAACAGAGACAAGTAAGTCCCCAGTGTGCAACCTGTGCCAGTTAGATCCAGACAGGGACACCCAGCCCACGTGGCAGAGGAACAGGGTGCTGGAAGGAGAGCATTGCTTCCTTTCCCAAGAATGTTTTTTCTCTCTGGAGCTGGGCATATGCCTTGCATGTGACCAAGGACTGGTGTCAGAGGATCTATAACAGGTGCAGGCACCGTCCAGGGAGACTGTATGACCTGGGCTGGGGCTTCCCAATCCCCACTCTCAAAGGGATGAGGAGGGAGCACTCGATCTCTTCAAACCACAGTGCAAAGGTCCCACAGGTGCCACCAGACCAAGAGGTGCCAGAAAGTCTCTCCTGTTCCCAGTGCATCTAACTCCTGAAAAATTTACAGCAGCTCTCTTTAAGCAGGGCACAGAGCTTATTTTTGATAACCAAATACAGAGGGAACAGTCTAATTTGTTTATGATCTCCATGATTTCTTAAAAACTTGGATGGCTACTGGATAGGTATGTTGTTGATTGCCCTCATCTGACTGACACTCACTTTCAGTTTGCCTGCACAGAAAGGGCAGAGTGTGCTGAACATGTATTTGCTGTCCAGAGTTCTTGTGGTTTTACCCTAACAGTGCTTCAGCCCAGGGAAACACAACCCCTTTCAGTCAGGCCTGGTGCCTCAGGAACAGTTGTGAGCTCAAAGGCAGCAGCTTATTCCTGCACATGCATCAAGTGAAAATACCCACAGCTGAGCCTCCCCAGAAGCCAGGGCTCAATACTGGTCCTTTCCTCAGCTCCTGCCCCTCCTGCTCCCAACCCTGCTGCTGGAGCAGGTGCGGAGGGCCTTGCCATGGGCACGCAGGGTGGGAGAACACAAAACGAGAGGCAGGTTCCTCCAGAGCCCATTGCTGCAGCCTGGGAGAACATCTGCTCATAACCAGCACTGTTCTCTCCACGGCTCTCCTTTGCTTTTCCCTCCTAACCCAAAAGCTCATGTCCTCACATGCCTCCACTCCTGCCAGCTGAGAAGCCCAAGCACCCATCCAACTATTCTCATTCATCCAGCAGGTTTCTTTAACAAGCAGAAGTGTCACACCTGCTTCCCTGACAATCCCAGTGAGTGTCAGTCACACTGCTGCTGGCTGGGAGTGGCAGATCTCTAATGGAGCCACATCAAATGCCACAATCCCATTTCAGTCCCCTGGTAAAAGTGAGAAAAGCGATGGGAAGGACAGAGTTTATTTCAGGTACCAACACCCAACACTTGCACACTATTAGTTAAGGTCTCATGTCTCCAAGTGAGACATGAGGGCCTCTTCCAGTCACCTGTTGGATAGAATCTGGAGAGGCTCTATGTACAGGCAGGGAACTCAGTTCAGGAGGTTCAGTTCTCTGCTCTGCTGCTGATGTTTTGGGTCGACCACCACAAGTCCTGCTCCTCCCAGGCTCAAATTCTCTGTGCATGAGCAGGAGACCAGGATCTAAACACAATCTACAGGGAAAGCAGCAGCAGCAGAGTGGCCATGCCTGCCCACCCACACAATCACTGTCATGCTGACTGTGATGAGGAGGACATGGCCTGTGAACCTCAACAAATGCCTCAGTGACAGCTCTGGACCCAGCAGCAGCCCTTCCCAGGGAAAGGGCAAGTTGCAGGGAGGCTCCATGGCCATGGGGCAAGAAACAGCATTTTTAACTTGGAAAAACACCCAAACACGCTGCCATCTCCAGGGAGGGAGTGCAACCAAGAGCTGGAAACTAAATAGTAAAGGTAAGGTAGTGCATGGCTTTCCTGTTCACCCAAGAACTTAGTAGGAATAAAGGACTAGCAAGAAACACACTCAATCATCCATTACAAGACCAGATGTATAACATCTGGGAGAGAGCCACACATTAGCTATGCTGCCATCAGTCTCAGGACCAGTCCTACCTCTAGAAAACTCCCGTGGCCCACTCACATGGTTTGCTTGCCCAGGAGGGATTGGTCTGGGGCAGCCTGGGGCACATGGAGGGGCTGCCAGGCTGCTGAGGCACACGAGTGACCACCACTGCCGAGGCTCTGGGCTTCAGTGGCAGCTGTTCTGGGGGGAGGGAGGCCTCTGGCCCCAGCACAAATGAGCTCTTCCCCAGCACTAGCCCTGTCTCAGCACTGAAGCACAAGCTGAGGGCAACTGTTGCTTTCAGACTAACAGTAAAAGCCTTCTCATGAGAAATACAGTTAGGAGAGAGACATGCAATAATCTTACTGGAGTTTTACTGGAGATGGAACTGGACGAAATGGACTAAAATTATCAGTGTGTTTTGCAGAAGGCCAGGTGGATGATGGTAGTTCTTCCTTCCCACATGTTAACACTACAAATTGTCTTATTTTAGAGAAAACTCTTTGCTGCATTGTCTTCTCCCTCTCTCCAGCACAGGTTAGTTATAACTGAGATAAGGAAACAGGAAGAAAAATATCAGTTATCATAAGGAAACACATGATGAGTTTTCCAAGTGATGCAGGAGCCAGTGGGACTCCAGACACATGGGCTGTAGGGAGATCTAGAGGGGATGATGGCAAAGGCAACTTGACGAAACTCCTATTTCCATGCTCAGAAAGAAGGTGGGGTGAGCTGCCAGCACAGTGACATAGTAGGCAGTGCCCCAGGTACTTGGTGACTGAAAGGTCAGACTGCAAGTCTCTACAAGTGACAGCCCTGGGGAAAGCCAACCAAATCTGAAGGAGCCAGATCCTCCCCACAGGCTGGCTCTAAGACCTTAAGGCAGGCAGATGTGGCCACATCACATCACTGTCCCTGGAGGTTACTTGCCAGTGGCCAATACCCTTCCTCACACAAGCTGGCTTCAGCATCTCATCATCCTCACTCTCCACCTCCAACCTAGCTCCTTATTCAGGAGTTGAAACCAGCATCAGAAATTTCTAAGGGGTGTTAGAGCAGAGCAAGGTTGAGTAATGGCTAAAAAAGTCCTGGTTTAAATCTGGACAGATCTGCTGGAACAACCACATCTTTTCCTGAAATTTGCCAAACAGAACCTATTTACTGCTATCCATGTTCTAGTACTTAAGCTTTAAAAAACTTCTCAATAATCTTTTATTCTCCTGTAGCTGAAAACAAAGACATACTAGCTGCTACAGAAATATGTCCTTGGTCAATGTGTTTTCTTGTGTCTTTTCCTTTAGCACGTGTGCTCTGTTGCTTTTTTCCCCCCCAGACTCATTCTGATGTGCTACTGCATTATAACATATTTCCACATTAGCTCAAAACAAGCTCATGAGCCCATATGTGAGTTTAAATACCAAATATACACGATTCAGAAGCCAACACCTTGCAAAGGCTTTGTACTAACTTCTGTCTCACTTGGAGCTCTGAATCCATTACAGGAATTGAAACTGAGTTTGCTGATAGGAAAAAAAGAAATAAAGATCAGCTCTTCACAATCTTCCTGTGTGCTAGGCCTATGTGCCACTTGGGTTTGGAGAAAGAGGAAGTGGAGAAGGCTTAGGTTTGTCACAGGTCCTTGAGCTGGCCATTTCCTGTCGCACCCAGATGATGTAAACAAAGGGGGTTAAAGATGTGCTTGACTGCTTCCCCATCTTTGACAAAAAGGATGATGGAAAGAGCTCAGTAACTTGGAGAAGTTCACACTTTCACCAGTCGCAGAGCTCTGACCATGCTGTCCAGGAAACCAGACCAGCTGGGGAAGCAGCCAACAGGGAGAGGAGACTCATCTGGCACCTGGGGTCTGCATGGCCAGCACCAGCGGCAGCTCTCTTCAAGGCAGAGCCTGCTCCTGCCCACCCTGGAAGGCTCTGCTAGGGAGTCAGAGGTGCTGAGACGAAAGGGCAGGAGCTGGTGAACTCCAAGGCCAGCAAGGGGCTGTCCAGCCCCAGGTGGCCACAGCAGGCACAGGGCCAGGGCAGGGCTGAAAGGAGGCCTTCATCAGGAGCACAAAGGGCAGCCTGTGGCAGGCAAGGCTGGGAGCTCCCGCGTGCAGCGACGCTGAGCTGCGGTTCTGACGGATGCTAAGTAAACTTGTTTACAGAAAGGCAGGGCTGTGTGTGTATGTGCTGAGACCAGAGGGCTGCCTGTGTGCCCTTCCCCTCTTTGTCTGCATCAGGCAGGAAATTTCCTTTTCTAATGGAGTAAAAGACAGAAATAAGTTCCCTGTTCCTCAAAGCACCTGTACTGGGGGCAGGAACTCTCCATGTCTAATGCAGTGGAGAATCATTCTGCTCCTGGGATGGCTTACTGTCTGTCTAGGCTGGTTCCTTCCTATCTTCTCAGAGGGAACAGGGAACAACCTGTTAAGAGGTCTTAAGTCTCTGAAACACTGCAGAGAAAGCAGGGTATCTCTCCTAGACCCCAAGATCTGAATGTTGCACTCCCCAGTACAAAGCCCTTCAAGCCTCACAAGCACAATTCACCCAGTAATGGGATCAAGTAAACTTGGGAGTGTGTCACAGGAGCAAAATCATGTGGGGAGGCAGCACCAAATACAAACCACAGCTGCAATGCCAGAGCAAGCATATGGAAAAACTGGCAAGGAGGGGGCAGAGCAAATGCACTGAATGCTGGAAATTTAAAACAGCATAGAAGAGATCCTAGCTTGGAGAGGAAGCAGATTGAATTCTCACTGGAAATTAATCACTTCCTGCAGAGTGAAATACTGCTACCGATTACAGAAAGACCTTACCTGGTGTGGGGGAAGAGCATGGTTAGTGCTTCTGCAAGCGAGAGCAAGGCACAAACTGAAACTGTGATAAAATGATTAATATTCCACTGTACAAAAAAAGCTCATGGTTGGAGAAGGAAAGTATCCACTTTTTAGTACTCATTTCTAGGTTACTTTGAAGGTTCCCCAGCAAGAAGCTGTCCTAGAAGGAGAGGATACCAGCTGCACTAATTCTGCTCCTTCACCCACAGATGTTCCAGCCAGGCACAGCAGTAAATTCCCCTACCCATATGAAAGCTCCTTTAAAAAGAAGCAGTTTTAGAATTTGATCTGCTAGACAGCTGGCCAGGATCTCCTTGCAAGGCAAGACACTCAGAAGAAACTGGGAGAGAGCTGCAAAACAACATTGCTCCAGGTCTTGGAAGGCAGGACAGGAACTCGGGAAAACAAATGCTGTGCTCCTGCCTGTTACCTTGGCCCCAGCCATCTCTTCAGCCTCACCTCCCCTGCAAGAAAGGCTTTGGGGGAAGCAATTCCCCAAAGGGGTTTCCACCTGTATGTTCAGAGCCCATCCCTGCAGTGAGGTTGGAAGTCAGTTTTTCCCCAGCTGTAAAACCCACCTCAGACCTGCAGCCTTTGAAGCTGCCTATGCCCTTGGCTCCCTGCAGCCAGCACAGCTCTGCTGAAGGCAGGAACAGATAAGGCTGAAATTTGTAACAATCCCCAGAGAAACAGTGCCTTACACAACAGGCACCTCTCCCATTCTTCCTCCCATCACCTCACTGAATGTAAGTCAGAGCCAGGCATCTTCCCAGCACTGCCTTGGTGCCCCAGCTCCAGAGTGACCCTGTAAGAATGCACACCTTTGGACTGAGGTTTTCGAGGACACTTTCCTATTTCTGCCTAAAGCAGCTGTTGTGCTCTGCTGTAGCAGAGAGCACAGAAGGAAGCAGGAATTGGCACACATGCTTTAGCCAAACATTTCTTTCCATAACTGTAACTTCTTCCTGCCATTAAAAGCTGAGGGACAGCCTGTCCCATCAGCTGCTGACTGATGTGTCCACTGACCCTCGGCCACCAACGTGGAGCTGGTGCTACTGCTTAGGAAAAGTTACAAAGGATTTTCTTCACTGAAAATATATTCTTGCTCACCAGCAGCCACCAAAGCTAGTTTCCATTAATCAATTATAATTCAATACATATTTAGGGATGTTTTCAAGGAAGGGAGAAGAGAGAGAGGCACTGTAGTAAAGGATCTCCCATGCTTCTGGGCTTTAAATGCCAACAAAGCTCCTTACCTGCCAGCACAGCAGGGACCAGGATGCTGCACAGCATTAGCAGGACCGGGTGAAGGACTCTGTGGTAGGGCATGGCTTTCCTCAGGAAAAGCATCGGCAGGAATCCTTAAAACTCTTCAAAGCACAAAACAACTCAGAAATTTCACTGGTATAATAAAAATTTTGTCCAGTCAGGTTAAAAAGAAAAAAAGTCGTTCACAGGAGCAAGTATGTGAAGAGAGTGCAAAGCCCAGCAGAGCCTCCCTCGGTCTGGCTCCAGGAGCACACCTCCTCCCAAAGGCAGCTCCACCCTCCCAAACTTGTGCCTAAAACCCCATAGGCAGCCAAGCAGAGCTGTCATGACCCTGCCAGGCCACTGCACACACGAGCAGTTGTTGGTGAGCCCTTCCCAGAGGCCACGAGGATGCTCCTGGAATGCCTTCCCTTGGGTTGGCCACCCCGAGGCACAGGAAATAACACAGGAGCCACTGGGGCAGCTCACCCTGAGACCAAGCAGCCCATTCGATTGCTCTGCTCTCCCTCCCTGAGCAGGGTGGCAGAGCATTGCGGGGTGGGACAGCAAAGAACAAGGGCCTCAATCTTCTGAGGCTAAAATTCTCTGACACAGAGCCAGAGCAGCTCCACAGCATCCTTGTTCCTGGGTGGAATACTTACAGAGCTGGCCTGGGAACCGTGGGTGGTCTCGGAACTGCTCTCAAAGTCTCCGAGTGTTCCGGGAGAGTCACCTTTGGCAGGCAAGGCCAGCATCTTCCTCAGATCCCAACTGCTCGGACACCACCTCCTCCCGCCAGCCTCTGCCACGCCGTCCCTGCCCGCCTCAGAGGCTCGTGACAGTTCACAGCACAGAAAACCCAGGTTTGTTTCAAATCACATTTGCAGCAACGAAGACTGGGGAAAGGATGGGTGTATAAAGAGGGGAACACGCCAGCTGATTGCCACAGAAGAAATTTCATTAGTATTTTGGAGCTGATACGATGATGAATACTTCATGGTTTCCCATCATGTAACGAATACATAAACACCACCAATGTCAGTTCTTTATGCTCTGAAAATACAACACAAATAGTTTTGTCTTAAATTTCAGATTCAGATTTTTCTGCTAAGAGATCGCTTTGCCTTTTGGAGCCCCTATTTGCCCCATCCCTACTGATCCAAATGACTCTTGCTACAGAAAAGGGCCCTGTGTGTCACAGAAAGTGACAAGGCAGTCACCTGAGCACACAATCTGCACCTTCCCTTCGTACTAAACACAGAAACCAGAGTATTTCAGTATTAACAACAGTGTATCTTCCCCACTGGTCCATTACCTACAAACTATCATGAGCCAAGTGAGCTCCTCAAAGTCTGACAAATTATTGCACATTTTCCCTGCTTGTATTTCTGCCTTTTCATTTAGCAATCGAGGAGCTGTTCCTTTCCTGCTTCCCAGCTGAGCTGGAAACTAACAGGCTTTTGTGTATTTGTAACATGGTGTAGAGCAGTCCAAAATAGCTTGCAGAAATTAGATCATACCACTAAAAATCCAGAAAGCATTTAGGAACCACACACCTTATATGCTAAAAAAAGAAGATATTAAAACAAAGTCAGGTTATCAGCCTAAACACAAACTGTTCTCTCAGACATCAGCTAAACGTCATGCAAGGCTACCGTGTAAGTTAGGCCTCAGCACAATTATTTTCCATGGTCATGGGAATGGCAGGACATTTATCATTACCTTTTACTGGGATTTTCCACACAAAAACAAGTAGAAAAAAAAGGAAAATAAGTCTAAAAAGGGAAACCTACAAGATGTCCCTGTGGACCTTAGGCTGAGGGGAGAAATAAAACCTCTCATTTAGGGCAGTGCATTGGAGTGTGTGGGGTGGGCACCAACTGGCAAAGAAGGCTCCGTGGCCGTGTTTGTGTTAAGTGCAAACCAGCCATGGCTTCATCTCCCCTGCATAAACAGCACCAGCTTGAATGCACACGTTTCTCTAGAGACAGGAGAGGAAAATTAAAGCTTTCTTGTTAGAAATTTCCAATCTCAACTTACTGGTGTTTATTTGAACTCTAAAATTATCAAGTAGAAAAACCAACCAGTATTCCTCACCAGGGAAGAAATAAAGCAGCGGCTGTTGTTCCACATCCTGTGTATTTGCTTGTTGTTTCTTGATGAAAACTGATGCAAGTTGAGTTTTGGGTGAGTTTTAGCACCAGGAATTATCTCAAAACTTTTTCAAATCAAAAGCAAGCAGAACATTTTCTCTCAGATATAATACAACCAGGTTTTATTTAAGTTCTCTCTTTTTCCCCCCCACACTGGCAAAAGTTCAGAGGGAGTTTAAAGTTTTGTAAACATTTTAACTACCCCTCTTCCCCCTTTTAGGAATTTACAAAGCAAAGGAGACAGGGAGACCAGATTTGCAACAGTTCCAAGTCTCTCCATGCTTTTGGATCCAAAAACTATATACAAGTCTGCAGCAGTCTCTGTATAGTTACTGTACATGTTTGGGGATAGGGGGAAGAGAGAGGAGGAGGAGGGGAAGGTGACCCCAAAAAATGAAACCCAAACAAAATAAAATCCAAAGCCAAACTGCTCTTGAGCAACTCAAACTGTTTTCTTTAGGCAGTGATGACAGAAAAACAGACACCTTTATACAACTCCACCAAAACTGCAGCGTATCTCCCTTCGCAGGTTACACCCCTCTGGGGACGGGAGATGGGACCAGGGGGTTCAAACTAAGTGCATTTGGCAGTTTTCCTTCTCTGTCGTTTGTGGCGCGTGTGGGGGGTGGGTGGGTAGGTGGAGCAGGGAAGGTGGTGTTAATCTTTCGGTGAGAGAGGAAGTTATGATTCCATAAACACTTAGAGGTTATGGATCCCAGTGAAGGTGCGTGAAGTACTTTTAAGGTGTAGAAGATAAGCAGGGCCATCATTGCACAAAGCTTCGTCCTCCAATGTCTCTCTCCAAGACGAAAGGGCATTTCTGCTTGATACCTAAGCACTGCTTCAAGTGTCAACCAGCTGAGGCTGCTGGCACATCTCTGAAAGCCAGGGTCCACCCTCTCCAGAGACTACAGATCCACACTGTAAAGATCCCACTGTCTCTTAAACGAGACAAATTTGCAGGAAAAGAGCTCAAAATAAACTGGTCCTAACCCTCTGAAGGTAGCATTTAAGGGGTAAATTCAACCTGAAAGAAGAGATGCCACCCCCCTTTTTCCAGAGCAGAAGTCCCCACTTGTCCAGAAGGCTGGAGAATGCCGACGGGAACTCCAGCAGCTTCAGCATCACCACCTAATGAAGACAGACTCGAGCTTCCCCTCCAAAAATAATGTGCTGAGAAGGGCTGGCAGGGGGTGTGCAACTTCAAACCAACCCAAGCTAAACTGTGCCCGCTACCGCCCCTCTCCTGTTGCCAGTTCTAAGGGTAGCTTATCAATGCAACTCCTGGCCAGGAGAGCACCTCTTGCCCTGATGGAGCAGCCAAGTCAGTATCTGTGTGGCATTTTGGTTTTGACCAACATCTGTTAACCACAAACTCTCTCTCAATCTCTTTCTCTCTCTCTCTCCATATGACTGCACGTGTTGGATGTGGTAAGAGTAACCAGGAGAAGGAAGCAATGCTTTGCAAAATCCCAATTGATTTTTTTTTTCCAGGTATGTCAGCAGAATGAATCACAGCACAGTGAAAACTTGCTGCCCAATTCAGCCTTGTTGTGAACAAAGCCTAACTCCCACCCTCCCGGGACTCTGAACAAAGTCCACTTGAGTGGGCTGACAGTAGGAACAATGCCTGTGCAGTCCTGGGCAGAAAGGGTTTGCTGGGGCCAGAGGAAGCAGCCTGAGATGATTGATCCTGTGATTCACTGCGAGGCAAAGAACAACACAAGGTGGAGAGTACGGTGTCCAGACGGAGAATCCATGGTTAACAGATGCAGGAAAAGCCAGTTGATTTGCACATGCTCAGTAGTCTTCCAAAGTCTCTATTTCTCCCATATTGAGCCGCTCTGATGAAGCATTCACTGAAAACCCTGTGAACCAAGAAGGACTGGTGTTAAAAATATGGATGTGGCATACTGTACTTGATATAAAACATCTGTTATGTGCAGTAGCACCTGTAAGAGAAAGTGAATCTAGGGGTAATTCAGTAAGGCTACAGGGAGTGTCACCCAAACTTGTTTGATTTTTTCCTTAACAAACTAAAGGTAATCAACTGTATATTTAGATAAGCTGTTTATTTAAAACCAGATCAGAAGACTGTTTGCAAGTTCCATTTAAAAGATGTCACCTGCAGAGCCAGTACAAGGCACACAGACATAAGGTGGCAATGTGGCTCTGCACCATCTTGAAAGGGAGAGTGCTTAAGTCAACTGGTTCTTGGAAGTGGCTGTCGGCACCATACTTACATGGTCTGAGAGGCAGAAAGGGCCATTCTGACAATTTGGAATCCACACGTGGAATCATGCTCCAACGCTTCAGGAGTTGTGAGCAATTTCACCCTTTACTTTAAAGTCTCAATGCATGTACCTATGACATCTAGTAACAATTACATCTATTTCCAAGCTTTTTTACAAACTTCCATCTCAGGAGTACAATATGAAAATGTACAAAGTTGCTCAGGACCATGCAGGTGGCTCAAGATGCACCCAAACTTCTACCCAACCTTTGAGCCATATGTGCCAAGGACATGATGAACATGAGAAAAGTGTGAGAAAGAGTGAAAACACTTTCAAGGAAACAAATCCAACATATCAAATGCAGCTTTCCTACTGAAATCCCATTTTTAAGGCTGTACCAACCTCATCTGGACTATGAGAAAAGGTGAAGTTTTCCTGTGTAAGGCTACTAAACACAAAGTTGACACTTCGGTGTCTTGAGAGCGTTACACTGGTTTGCTCTGTGCTAGACAACCAACTGCTTTCCACTTATCTTTGAGAGATAAGAAATGATCTGTTCAGTAGGTTTAGGAAAATTGTTCTGGCTCCCTCTCGTGGCAGTGTGGCCCAAAAGCATCTGAAATTATTTTGTAAAAGAGCAAGTGTACGCATTTTTAAAAAGCTGCACGGGCTACTTCTCTTACAGTTGCAACTTCTAAATTGTATTTAGTGATTTATTCTTCACATTACATGGGTTGGTTTTTTAATATATTCAACTGAGCACCCAGATCAGACTCAGTGGATGGGCACCTTGGGGTGACCTAAGTCAGGATTCCACTGAGAAGTTCCACGCACACCAATGCGGAAATCACTGATTTAGCTGAAGAGTACTGACTTTGGTGAGACCAAAAATAAAAAAAACAAAAACCAAAGGCAGGGCTCTGCTAGAGCCTTAAAAAAACAGTGACTTCAGGTGGACAGTATCTGGCTGCTCCACAGCAACTGTGCTCAGCAGAAGCAGCACAACAAAGCCTGGCCTGGCACAGTGCCCTGGTTTCCTCTCTGTCACACAGGGCACAAACACAGACACATTTATTCCACACCAACACGACAGTGACCTGTCACTCCACAGTATCCATGCACTCACACCCTGCCCTTGTACCTTAAAAGCTACTTCAAAGAAACTTTTCCATCAGTGCTACAGGGGCTGGTTACTACCAGCCTCACATAAAAATTAAGACACAGAACATAAATATAAAGGACTGCTAATGATGTCATCATCTCCATGGTCTCCAGCTGAAAATCTGTGACCACTTCAACCTTTGCTCTTTTCGGACTAGGGTGATGGTTAGCTCCCAGAAAAAGGTGGGAAGGCAAAGGCAGCTTCAGAAAGCTGCTCCTCATAAAAGAAAGGAAAATATATTTTTCTTCAAAGAATGAATCAGCCCGAAAGCAGTAAAATAGCCATAAACCAACTCAAAAGAAGGAAGGCAATTTAACTGACATCCCTGAACTACTTAAGAGGCTTCCAGGTAATAACCCAGGTATCGAAGAGGCCATTACATGAGGCAAAGTTCAACAAAAGTTTTCTCTAAGACTGGTACACACTTTTTCAAATCATTAAATAAATACATCTACTGAAAAAATTCTACAGACATTTCAACTTTTCTAATCAAATTCAGTATTACCATTTAAGGTCAATAAGAATTCTCTACACTCCCTAAAGCAAACCAGCACTACCAAATTAAATGTTAATTTTTAAAACTTAAAACTGACCTAACAAGCTGGGATCTGCTCGAACCATTTTCTGTTTCTTCTTTTTCTTCCCACTCTGCACAGCCTCAAAGTTGGACTGCTGGTTGTTGCTCTGATTGGTCTGAAAGACTGAATGTAGCGAACTGTGGTTCATCCCCCACACTGAATCCTAGAGAACAAATGAAGGACAAGATTGTAGAGCACTATAATTTATTTATACTGAAAATATTCAGAGAGCCTAAAGCCCTTCCTATATCCATGTGGCAGCTCTAGCTACTGATGTATCCACCTCATCTTCCCACAGCATTTCCCAGATCACCGTGCAAAACCACTCTTGGATCTAAGGTTGGCCTCAACTGTTCAGTTACAACCGAAACTGGTACCCATGGTAAAACCTGGAAAGTTGCTTTATTGTCTGCATTTGCTAGGATGTGTAAAACTGTGCTGAGGAATCCAACAGGGCTGCTGACTCTCCAGCCTCACACAGTCCCCAGGGAGAGCTGAGCCACCTTTACCTGCTGTTGCTGCTGTTGCCGCTGCTGACTGGCTTTCTGTTTGGCACGGCGCTCGAGGAACTGCTTGGCAAACTCCTTGGCCTCAGGAGTATCTCCAAGGTAGGCTCGGATGTAGTCATGGACCTCATAGGGAGACTCCACTTCCTTCAGGAAAGAAACAAACGTGGGAACTGCAAGAAGAAGGCAGACCATGAGGGAGTGCATGTTGATAGCAAACACACACACACAATAAACACCAGCGTCAGATCTCCGTGTCAAATATTTGCTGGTCCAGCAGCTTGCCCTTCCCAGTTCCCTGCAATAAATCCCTATCATGCAATGAAGGATGAGACTGGATCCTCATCTATCTGCCTGATAATGCTTCCACAACTACCACAAATCCTCAGGAGGGCTCTGGCTGACAGACTTTAGAACTTTTTCAAATCCCACTGATTTGAAAATCAAAAGGATGCAGCTGGTTCTTCTGGCCACTATCTAATGATGTCCTTTAGCCAAGTGCCTTGGAAACATTGGTTTGATGTCATTACAGTTCCTCAGAACTACTTTGTCAGGAAACAGAACAGATACTGTTCCTCCCATCCCCTTCCATTCCCTTCCAGCTCTTACCATCTAAGTTGTTGGCTGTGTTGAGTGCATGAAGCATCTGTTCACACCACTGAGTGAATCCATCCTGGGCTTTATTAACCCCTTGGAACAATTTCAACAGCTTCTCCTCTTCTTCTACCTTCTTGTTTTGTCTACTTGTAATACCTACAGATTTGCTGAGGTGAAGAAAATGCATACAATTGGATTACCAGTTACCAGGCTTACCCACAGTACAGTATATAGTACAGCGTGTGTGACTGTTTTACAAGATGCAACCATTTTAAAGAATCAAATAATTTTCTAAACAGGTGACAAAAGGAACTGTGAATGGTCACCTATTAGCTATTTTTGTTGTCAAAACAGATCCTGAATGACACAGAAAAAAAAAACACATGAAGATGTTCTAACTGCTAAGTGATCATGCCAGGCGTGGTAGCCTTTCTCTGCAAAAGCTCCTTCCCCAGTTCCTACCTGAGGCTGGCATTGCTTTTGTTTTTATTGGTTGAGTTACGAGGTCCCACTTCCTTCACTGCATCATCCCAGAAACCCATGTTTGAGTTTTTGGTATCGGCATTACTCCAGATGCTACTGACTAGGTCAGATGCCCACTGGTTGCTGGGATTAGTGTTTAGAGAGCCCCACACTGAATTCCCAATGCTGGTGTGCAGGTTAGAGTGCTGTTGAGACATAACAAAGAGATGCTGGTTATTAGCACAGACCCAGCAGAACAGACATGAACAGAGGGAACTGGCATGGCTGCTTTCCTTCACCTACTGACTAGATAAACAAACATACCGTGGTATTTCTGACTCTGTTCGGCTGCTGGTGCTGCTGTTGCTGCTGTTTCTGCATCTGCCTTGCCTCTTCCTGCTGTATCTCCAGCAGGGACTTGGTGGTGCCTGTTGGTTTGGTGACATTACCCCAGCCCGACAATTTTTGCTGCTGTTGCTGCTGCTGTTGCTGGAGGGCCTTCATTAGTTCACGCTGCTGACGCCTTTGCTGGTGCATGCAAGACAAAAGTGCTTGTAAATACTTTCAAAAGATCATTACTATTCAAAAGTCTAACCAGGAAACTGGTTTTAAACTGATTTCACTTTCTTCTGGAGAAGTCTGGTTGACCTATTATTGTTTTGGGCCATTACAGTTCCTCCAAAAAGGGAGACATTACCTAACCAGTAAATACAAATTGTTTATTAGCCTAGCACAGACTAAATTTATCAACTCATGTCTGCAGTCAGCTTCTTGGAAGAAGACTTTCTCTTCCCCCCTCAACACACCTTCCATTTAACTGCCCTGGTCTCATGCATATCTTCAAACACGTTAGAATATAGATGTGAAATAATTTTACACTTTTTTGTGAACATATTATACTCCCAGGGTTTAAAGTGTGCAGTTTTGCCTTCTTTCAGATTCTTGCACTAAGAAGCGATAAAAACTTTCACACAAGTACTTACTGAACCTATGCCTGAAGTATGATTTTGTTTGAGTCATGCTGTTTCAAAAAACATTCCTCATCCTCACAATTCCTTCTAATAACTGAAGTGACAGCTAAGCAGTCCCACAGCTGAACCCCCTCTAACAAGTTGCACTCCACCGCTGTCAGTGTTTACCTCTTCTCGGAGCTGCCGTTCTCGTTCTTCTTCTAACTTTTGGATTTCTGCCAAAGACAGTGTGGTCTGGGATTGACAAGCTCCTGAATTTGACTGCTGACCCCATGTTGAAGATGAAGGGAGCTGGGCCAAAACAGACATCATAGGGAATTACAAAACATTTTCGAGAATACTGCTGGAGTGTAATCGTGAAAAAAACAGTATAAACCCAGGGGAAAAGAAAGGCCACCTTTAAAGTTTAACAAAACCCTAGAAAGTATAAAATGGTATAATGAAGTATAAAAAGGTAGAAAATACAAATGATACATTCTTTGAACTGCCCTCTGATGCATCAGTCTTTGACACAGTGTATCAAGAATAATGTAAGACATCATCACCTGAAAAAAGGAAATCCATTTAGATTTCAAATACTTTAGAAATTCCAGGCTTTAGAAACTTTGCATTGGCCCTTGCCAGTTGTGGCAGAAAAAATATCTGTGCCTATCTGTGATGCCTTCCTAGAGTGCTTCTACTGACAGAACATTTTCAGTTTTTAATTTGATTCTCTTTCTTCTCGCATCAACTCCTTTACCCTCTTCCCTCTCCAGACAGCTCATCCATCCCTGCTCTGCCCAAGCTACCACAGACCACCCTGAATGCAGCTGTAGCTTCATTTCCCATGCTGAGCTGAGAAGTTAAACTGCAGGAACAGGTTACCTTCATTTGTGCAAGTTGCTGCTGTTGCTGCTGCTGCTGCAGCCGCCGCAAAGCCTCCTGCTGCTGCTGCCTCTGCCTCATGATCTCTTTCTGGCGCTGGAGTTCCAGCTCCTTGCGCTTCCGCTCCTCCTCCTCCAGCCGCTGCCGGGCTGCCTCCTCCTCCATACGCAGCCGGCTCTCCTCCAGCCGCCGCTGAGCTTCCTCCTCTTCACGTGCCCACTTGGCAGCCTCCTCTTCCTTCCCAGGACACAGAAAGGAATAAAGTCTAAGGAGGCTTTGCAGAATTCAAAATATTCTTAACTCTGTGGTACTGATATTCTGACAGAACAGCGAGGGACCATGTTACCTGCTCTTTGGGGTGTCCATTTACCTTTACATTTCTCAGGCAAGCAAACCCAGTAATACAGTCTATATTCCCCAAAAAACCGTGGCTCCCATTGCTCCACCAGGGAACTTGGAAGAGCTCATCTCCCTAATCACATCTCCCTAATTCACACCAGGTAATTTCTTACTACTTTCCTTCTAGTAGATACCTTTCAGTCTGAGCTTCTGCCTGCTCATACTCCTTGCAGTACTGACACACCTTCAGTGGAATAAAACTTGGCAGAAATAGCAGGAAAGAAGAGACACCTGACAAAGATAGCATTGCACAGAAAGACTGCCAAAACTGATCATCTCAGGTGACACTGAAGATAACAAAGTAAAGGCCCAGAGAGTGCTAAATCAAAACAGTTATTCTGGTACTGTACTCTGCCTCAGAGAGGAGTATAAATACCATGCTGCAAAGCCATTCTTAAGGCTCGAGCATGAAGGGAGACCACTCACTCCACCCAAACCTCTTTACTTAAGGGCGTATTGGATTCCGATTGTTTTGTCTGAAGTCAGGACACAGGTAAACAACCTTTTCTTCGCTCTACTTGATACTGTCTGCAAGCTCTGCTTTCTTTGACCAAAGCTGATGGTCTCTCAAGCACTGGTGCAAGTTTCAAAGCCTGTTTGTTGTAGCAGCCTCCATAATTCAACACAAGAGGTCCCTTTTGCCATTTTTCACCTGTTTACGAATTAACTCCTCTCGCTGACGTCTTTCCTCCTCCTCTCTTCTTCTCTCCTCCAATCTCCTAAGTGCTTCCTCCTGTTGTTGCCTCTCCTCTTCCTCCCGCTGCCGCCTTAGTGCAATTTCCTGCTCTCGTTGTCGCCTCAGGGCCTCTTCCTGGAGTTGGGAACAAAATGTCAGTCTATAAATGCCATTTTATCAACAAACCACATCAGAACACAGATTACAGCATTGTCTGGCCAAATGAACAGCCTCAAGAAAAGCTCCCTAGCTCCAAACTAAGCTCTACCAAAACATTGCATAAAGGATGACAAACCCAGATATTAACAAGTATTTTTGATGCAATGTGCATCTCCTACATAAATTATTTTACTGAAAAAATAAACAGAAGAAATAATTGCCTATCTTTGGTTTTAAGAAGAATGGTGTTGAGAATGACAACAAAGGGTGAGACTCCTTTTCCCACTATGCAGAGCTAGCAGTACATGAACATTAGATCTAGAAATATTTTAATGTGTGGGTATCATGAATTCCTTTTTTGGGGGGCTGGCAGCTCTAAGTTGGAAGCTTTTCCTACTTACAGGAGTTTCTGAACACTGACTGTTCAAGAGCAATACACAACTCAAAACCATATCTCCAGACACCAGAAAGAAGCTGAAGCAGCCCAGTGCACTTAAGGACAGTGTTACTTTTGAAGTCTCAAGGGCTTTGACTGCGCTCTCCCTATACTATTTAAATATTTTGGTTAACAAAAGGTCTCTTAATGGCTTTAAATAATTTTGGGATAGCCCAAAATCAAATAGCTTCCAATAAATTAAGTTTTGTTTTCCAAGTAGTAAAATTATTTACTTAACCCAAATTAAACATCAGCACCCTTTCCTATCAATGTAAACAGACATTTTTCCATTCTGCTATTTGGGTTTTTTTTTTGAAGAACAGGGGACAAGCAGCTTCCTGTATATTGTTAAATGGGATCCCACCTGGGGACCCCTTCCACTAGTTCTGACTTTCCTTTGCATAAGAAGGCCTTAGTTTTTGCAGTCTTTTCTGACCTCTGATGTCCAGCAACTGAGTTAAGGCCACCCTACATTTCACCCCTTCTGTTGGCTCTTTCTGACTTACCTACCAGCTCAACCTGAAGATCTTAATGTTTGGACAATAACTTCTTTAGGGTTTTATAATTTTGTATTTTCCTTTAAAAATGACCACTACCACAATCATACTCCTACAAGATTTTTATAAGCAATACATTATTCACAGGATGATGGGGAACTAATTGTGCAGCATGGGAGTAAACACTGGTAAATCAAGGAAGTTAATTGTGAAAACTAAGACCCTTGTATTCAATCTGACACCAAAGAAGTATACACAGCACAGATAAACTGCACTACAGTTCCCTAAATAACTGCACTGGGTTTTTCTCTGACAATGAATTTCAGATGGCTGCAACAAAACTGTCAGTAGACAGAACATCTTTTATAAGCAATCCCATGGCACTGAACAGCTGCTGGCTGCAAGCCAACAATTCATTCATGCTCCTAAATATCACTTAAGCGGTTTGGTGCTAGATATAAGTGCAGTAAGTGGTTTTTTTCCGCAAGCTGGACATAGAACAATAGTCTGCGATTCATTTTCTCATTAATCAAATCAGCTTCAAGTGTAACACATACCACCTGAACCACTTTTGAAATTCAGGCCTGTAACTGTATTAACTGGACACATGCAGTCAAGTCACAGTAATCAAGTGTCCCCAATACAAGTGCTGAAAAATTTCTGCTTGCTGTATCTTTTATTGAAAAGGCTACTTGAGTAGGCCAGAGGTGCCAGTCTCTTGCTTGCCTGGAGACCACAGAGCAGGATCTCAGCTCAGGAGTCCTCACTGCCAGCCAGGCTGGGAGCTCTCACTGACATAGCACATTGTACCTGGGAGAGATGAGCAAAGTCACCGAGGCCTCCTGTGGGACAGCACTTCAGTGACATCTCTGCTCTACTCTCCCCTTGGGAGAATTACTGGCTAGAATTGCCACTAAGAAAGCTGCACAGATCTTTCTTGCTCAGGCATGCCAGGAGAGACATTGCTGAATGACAGCAATAAAAGACTTCTCTCCCCTACAGAACTAAAGATGTACAGTGCTGTATTGAAACGAGGGAAAAAAGCCCTGTAAGATATGAAAAGCTGGGAACCACAGTCTTTTTTCTGATTCTTCAGAGCTATAAAAAAGGTTGCCTTAATATTTACTTCTGTATTGTATGATTTGATTTTTTTGTTTGAGCCTGTGACCAAAATCATCCAAAAGCTCCAGCTTTCTGCCACTGACTGGTATGGAAAACAATCAATCCTTTGGCTCTTAGTGTTCCCATGTTTGTATATTCCTGCTCCAAGACATTCCCAGTGCTCTTCAGCATCTTTCTTAATAATTGTTTTCAAACATACACATCTTGCTGTACAGACAGCTTATTTCAGATTTTTTAAAATAGCTTAATAATAATGTAATATTACATTAAAAAAAAATCCTTAAGCAGCAATCCCCAGTTCAACAGACTCTGGATTTTTTATTAAAATAGAGAATTTTTTGCAGTTGGTGACACCTGCAATTCTGCTTGTCTATATTACTAGGGCTCACAAATCTTTTTGCTCTCCCCTTTGAAACAGGTATTTTAAAGGGAGCACTGAAGACATAATTCAGAGAAAACAATTATTAGCTGGTTGTTCAACCTCAAATTTTGTTCCTGAAAGCAATCAATTATTACAAAATAGAAGACACCAGACCAGAGATAAAAACAAAATACAGGAGCTACACAAGCTGGGCATTACTGTTTGCAATTCTACAGTGCAAAGTAATTGACGAAAACTGTGAACAGAACTGAATTCAACATTTGGTATGACATTTCATCCTACAGAATTGAATTTCTATTAGTTATTTTTTTAATTTAGAATTCACCATCAACAGCATATTTACTAACCTTATATACTAGTCTTTTATGCAGTATTACATCAAAAGCCTTCCTGAAGTCCAGGCAGATTAAGTCTACTGCTTCACCCCTCTCAGCTCTCACTGTCATCTCCTCAAAAGAAGTTAATCAAATTTGTTAAGCATCATCTCCTCTGCATAAATCCATGCTAATAAATCAGTTCATCCCTGATTCTACAATGCCTTCCAGTACAGAAGTCAGATTCAAATATTAGACCAGTTTCTTTTTTTAAAATACAGAATACAATATTATTTTCTCTTTCAAGAGAAGTGCTTAAACTCTTTGTTACCTTTTCAAGATATTACTGCTCAGAATTAAGCATTGTGGCAATTATTGCATTGGTAATGAACTAAGATACTTGCTGTTACTGCTTTTTCAACCCCGTTCTGCTCCCTTTGTGTAAATACTTATTTCCCATGGCATCTCAGAACGGGAGAGTCAGACTGTTAACTGTACAAATCCAAAGTGGACAACAAAACTTTGGACAGACATTGTTATACAGAGGCAAAACTGTTAAGAGTGAAAAGAAACAACCCAAGTCTACTTGAAGCCAGCACAGATGACACACACATTGAGTTACCAGGTGACCAGCTGAAAAATGAGTTCTTGTTATTGAACCAGATCTAAAGCAATCTATCTCAAAGTTAAACTTCAAAGTTTATTATTGCTTCAATGCTAGTTTGACCTCAAGTGGAAGATGCTTTTCCACTGTACAGCATAATGACTTCCTGCACACAAAGTAGATACACTAAAGCAAGGAGCCATCTATTTGCAGACTTGATTCCAAAAGATACCATGAAAGTTATCTACATACCATACTGTGCCAATTAAAATAGATCTTCTGTGACAAAACCCAAACCCTGAGTGAACTGAGATGTACAACGAACTTCCAAACAAAACTAGAGATTCTAGAGGCTTCCTCTGAAGTGTCTGATCCTTAAAGCAGGAACACGCTTTACAACTGCCCACCCAAGCTCATAAGAAATACTATGAAAGACAGAATTATTTAGTACTTTTGCCTATTATTCATGTGGCAGTTTTCAGGACATTTACTGACTAACTCCTCAGTGAATAAGCTCAGCCCTGTGCTTGCCATCATCCTTCACACACAGAGTGAGAACCTTCACTATCTTTCCCTGCTGCAACACTTAAGGAACAACTACATTTTCTTCCATACAGAATTCAGAAGTGCTAGAAGTGCCAAACTAATAATATCTCCATTTTGTATTCTCGGAAGATTAAGAACGTAATACAATACTTACATTCATTCTGCTACTGCAACACTGACTACATAATTCTTTTTAAGAAATATGCCTGACCAAACTACATCCCTTCCTTTCCCAAGCATCAACTCAAGTAAAAAAGCTGACAGACTCTATTACCCAGATAATAATTTATTGAAAAAAAAATGTACTAAGTTAAAAAAAAACAACAGGGGAAAAACAAGCCTAATTTTTTCCACTATAGCCCTCTACCTCCTATTCATTTGAAACAGCTGCTCGAGCTCCATCTACTTCAGAACACATCCTCATAAAACACTCCACTGCATAAATGGCAAATAAAGATTAAACATGCAGTCACTGGGCAACTAACTGAAGTCTTATGTTGACACTAAAAAGCTGAGAGGGAATATTCCACATGGAATAAAGGTCCTGTGCTCACAAACAGAAACCTATCTTAAAGAGAAGCATCAAAGCCCATTTCTCAGATTGCAGTTTGGGCTCTTAAAAAAATCAAGAGCAGAAGAATCATAATTTAATATACTCACATGAAAAACATTAAAACTGTCTTCATACACACCTACCAAAGATTAATTAGACCCCACAGGATTCTTAAAGTGAGTTTTTATAAAGTATTATAATTAATTAGAGATTAACTACATTGAGGAAACTCACTTGCTTCCTGCGGGCCAGTTCTTCTTCTTCCCGTCGTTTCCTCTCATCTTCCTGCTGCCTCCTAAGTAGCTCTTCTTGTTGCCTCCGAAGCTCCTCCTGCCTTTTCCTCTCCTCTTCCTCTCGTTTGGCCCTCATTTCCACTTCTCTCCTCTCTTGCTCTAGCTACAATTCACATAAAACTATACTCAGATGCAGGTAACGTATTCCTACACCATTTCTTAAGGCAACTCTGTTGAAATTATAGTAACAGCTTAACAGATGAAGCCTCTGAGAGATGCTCTCCCTTAATTGCAATTTTACCTATCGGCTGGCTGCCTACTGGGGTCAGATTCCTGAAACAGTCTAGAACAATTTTGGACAATTTCTATTTGTAATAAACACCAGTTCTCTAGTCAGTCTTTCTACATAAGCTCCTCAAAACACCCTCTAACTTCGGAAGCGAGTAGTGAGTTGCTTTGCAGTCATCATAAAATAATAATTTTCAGGAAAGGCACCGTGTCATAAAGGTTAAAATTCACAAAAATAATTTAATACTAGAGTACATGTGGAATAACCCTGGCAAACAGGACTCTTATGATTCCCCAAACGAATTCTTGTGGTGAAAATCACAAGAATTAAGAGAACAACTACCTGGTCCCAACTCAGGCCTTGGCCTGACAGCTCATAATGATCTCAGTTTAAAACAGAGGTGTCTAGAAGAGGTTTTAATCACAAATGTAGAACACGACCACTATTTCAGAGGTCAGTAGTACCTCCACAGCAATGGTTTATAAACAACTGTCCACAAGGATTTCATAACTTGTTTTAATAACCCCTATTCTCTTTACGGTGTTTTCCATGAAAATCTAGTCAAAATCATCCACTGAAGAGCTTGGTCTTCCACTGGCTCAAGAACCACAATTATATTGCAGAAGAGCAATCCCAACTTCTTAAGAGTACAAAACAGTTTCTGACCTTTGCAGCTTTGGCCTTCTCGAGTTGCTGAAGTTGTTCTAAAGCTGGTCCCTGAGCTGCAGTATCAATGGGCAGATCCCAGACACTGCTTCCTTCCCAGACTAGACAGTGAAGAAAACAAACATTGACAAGCAAAAATAAGCACATGAACAAAATACAACTGAAAGGGGAGAATCTTGTGTATGTTGTTACTATGCTTTAGGAGCCCAAATCATATTAACACTTCCATCTTCGTCAGTAGAGGGCCACCTTATCTTCCGGCAGAACAAAGCTTGTCCATGACTGAAGGAAGGCTGGGTTTCCTAAGAAATTCTACAGAAGAACCAGCTATTCCAACTCCTCCCATCAGAGCAGAACACCCTCAAATAGAACAATCCCTTCAGATCCAGATTTCCCATAACCATTGGAAAAATTACCATATTCTTCACCACTCTCAAATGGAACTTACACTGCAAGGCCAAGTAGGCTGATCCAGTTAAATATCATGAAGCAGAAATAATTTACCCTTGTATCAAAAAGGGAGGGATCATCTCAAAGATGCTGACTCTTAATGCATGGACTTTTCCCAAGACACCTGACCCAGGCTGAGCACCTTACCTGTAGGCTGTGAAGCCGACTGAAGTTCCCATATTGAGCCAGTGTCCGGCACTGACACAGACCTTGTAACAGGTGGCATCATGTTCTGTTCAGATATTCTGTAATACCAACAGGAAGAGTCAACATGCCACTTCCAGGAAGATGAATGCTCTGAACACACATGAGATTTAGTAACTTGTAACACACTGCTTTCCTTCCACACCTCTATTTAAAACAAAAATATGATGTGGACAACACTGGTTGCTTGCAGAGTTCTCACTGATCTCAACCCTCCTGCTAAGACAAGGGCTAAGCTACACTTTTGGATTTGCTACTTAGAGGCCAGTTTGAGTAACAAGCATCCAGCCAGTACCGCAGAACAGGCAAAGCCCCTTGGTGACCAACACAACACATCTGCCAGACAGTTACAATTTCAACTCCTTATTTCCATAAACACTCTCTGAGGCAAAGGCTACATATATTAAGAAGTACCCCATATTCTGAAACTGTTTCCTATTATTCTGATATATACTCATATTCTCATTACCATCTTTAAAATACATAATCCTAAAATGAGCAAACTTAACTATAAAAAACTATACAAAAAACACCCTTACATATAATATGTAATACTCTTACATGTATAGCTAATTGTATTACTGCTTAAATAGTCATTTTTTGTTAAATAGCCTTACCATTGTTTACTAAACAACCAATCTTAATAAACCACAGTAATTATAAAAACTATAAAAATAGCAACAGAAAATAATAAAAATTTTTACAGCTTTAAATTACAACAAATATCTGTGTCATTACATCCACCTCAACAAAACCACAGGACAGATAGCTGACAAGATGTAATTATTGTTACATACAAACTAGAGTACAGAAGGAGAACAGAAGAAGAGGAAGAACAGAAGTCTGGGCTAGCTCACCTCATCTTCAGGGCCTGGAACTGTTGCAGGAGAATAGCGAGCTGCTGCTGCTGCTGCGATGAGAGGGCTGCCTTCTGCTGCTGAGCCAGCATCTGTGCATACTGTTGTCTTCAAAAGAGAACCAGACAAATGGTATGCCCAAGTTGCAAACAAATTCATGGTCTGAGACTAATGCCCACTGACCCATATAACACACATGCTAAATATTAGAGGAAACCACAGAATGGGATTTTGGCAAGAATCAAAATACAAGAATACAGCCAGTTGGCTCACATGAGCAGAACCAGACTTCTCTTCACCCTCAGCTATGTCACCTGGCTATTACTGCCCCATGTTTCTCTTATAAGCTGTGAAACTATACCTTTCTTTTTTGTCTAAATTCCGTAACGCTAGTTCAAATCAATCTGTCTTTCATCACTGCCCACCTACAATCAGTCTCTTCCCCAGTACATCAAGACATTGCCTAGTACAGGCTCCTGCCTCATGCAATCATAAGCTGACAATCAGTATTGAAAAACTGTAATAACGACGCATGGTTTCAGGATCCCCTGAACAAGCAGTCTATCTGACTGCTTTCTTTCCTCCAAGCTGCTGCAAAACAAGCTGTCAGGAACTGGCATAACTGAACAACTGACAGCTTTGGCAAAATGGATGACAAACTGCTTTGCCCAGCAGGATCTTCCACTGATCTTCAAAGAGCTGAGCAAGCAGACCAAAGGTAAGTTCTGCCTTCTCCATCTCCGTTTCCAAAGATGTGTAGCCTTCCTCCTGACATCACAACATCTGAAGGTCATTACTAGGACACCTGGGATTCGGTTTGACCATAACAGCTACCTATAAAGCAGGTCTCACCAAAGTAGCTATGTGTGACACTGAGAAGGACTCTGAAAAGTGAGCCTGGGACAACTGCACCACCCTAATCCTGTAGATTATCACCATCTCTGGTGTTTGTGGAAGCAGCTATTGCTGCTGAAGGTGAAGCACTCCCAGCTCCATTGCCCAAGGAAATAACAAGCAGCTGAACCCAGATGACTAAAAATGCAGAGCAGAACACAGCCACTGGATTATCTCTGGGACAGGAAGTCTTACTGTATTAAAAGATGCTGATACTGGAGGTGCTGCATTTGGATCAGAGCCAACTCTTGTTGTCTAGTCAGTCGCTCTTGGTCCAGCTCGCCCTATGTTTCAGGATAAAACATTCTTTTTCAATAACATATATACTCAGAGTAGTAGATTGCAAATGCAAGAAATGTAAAAGTTGTATTTTGACCAGAAAAAAAAAAGTAGGAAAAAGCCTAGACCGAGATCAAGATTTACAAAGCCTGTGAAATACACAGCACCTTTACATATCACAGGACCCAGCCTCCCAGCCACGAACATGGCAAACCAAACATTTTTAAATTACGTGTCTTTTCTACTCTTGCAAAAGTAATCTAAAGCCAAACTCAACTCTGGTGCTTGGAACACCGGCAATTACAAAACAGAGTAGATGACACATAAATAATTCAATTCCCACTTGTTTGAGGGCTATTTGAATACTGTAACTGTCCCATAATTACCAGATGCGGAAGCGGTGCTGGGCCTGGAGTGAAGGGAACCCTGCCCCACATTTTCATTATGTCTCCAAGTGGCTGGAAAGTCTCATCACAGGCTCTCTTCACCAACAGCGACATCGTAAAGTATCCAGCCTGGAACCACTCTGCCATCTCCTGATTACTGAATGGACCTGAAATCACATCAACCAACACATGTTGTGGGCAAGGGGAAGCAAGGCCAAGTTCAGCATGTTGGAAACAAGGAGCTGGCTAAGGTCACACAGTGCCCAGCACCAGGCGTTCCTGTCTGCCTCACCCACTCATGAGACACAGCTCATCCAAGGCTGGAGTGTCCATGCACATCTCCCCAGGGGCTCCAGCACTGCCCCCCCAATCTCAGGAAAAGTGCATGACGCCTTTCACCTTGCTTTGAAGTGAGATGGCTCAGCTCTGGGGTGAAAGCCAAGCAGCCACAGTGGTGTGGGGCTAGGTCCAGCTAATTTCCCTGCTGCCCTCCAGCAGTGCTCACTGCTCCAAGCTCACAGCAGCTGCAGCTTCCATTCTGGAGCTCAGCAGTACCTGCTGGCTGACAGTGCTCGAACCGCAAGTGCTGCTTTCCCCACTGCGCTGCACGGATAATTAAACAATTTTAGCCTGCTTCAACTCTTGCCTTCAAATCAGAGGAACTCCCATGTTTTACACAACTTTTGCTTCTGGACCTGAGCAGATAAACAGATCCACCTCTGAGTGAACAATTACATTTTTTTAAGATGAGGAGGACCCAGTTTCTTTCCTTTGTAAAAATCTACACTTTTCCTTCTCTTCTTCTTTTTTCTGAGAAAGACTTCAGTCACTCCTTTCCAAGGAGGGCTTCCATATTAATTTTACATTTTCAAATAGATACAAAACCAGTATAAAAAATATTATTTAACCAAGTAAGAACCACATTAATAAGTTTCACCAAAACATCTTCTGAAAAACAGGAATATTCAGTAACCCTTGCCTTCTCTTTAAGGAGTATCTCTAGAAGGCAATTACTCTTAGAGAATATGAAACCACAAGGAGCTATCCCAAGAAGAAAAAATTATATGAAGTGTTTACTTCCTGACATCACTTTTGAGGAAGTACCTAATCCAACAACAAAAATATTTATATCATCAGCCAGCAATAAACAAGCAGTAGTGACTGACATACACTGAGCAAATAAAAGCACTTTATGATTAACATTCTTTAAACTTACAAGGGTGAGAAGATTTAAACTTACAAGAGTGACAAGAAATCCCTAAAGAAGTGCAATACCTGCAGACAAGAGATTGGCACAGATCCCACAAAAAACACCCCCCACCAATCCTATCTGAAGTTCACAGCTGAGAAGTCGTTCACACTACACTGTGTGAAGTACAGCAAGGAAGGAATTCTGTGTTTAACTGCACTTTTGGGAAGCAGATAAGCAGATGCTAAAACAGAGCCCTGGGACCTCCAAAAGAAAAGTACTTTCTGAAAGTAAAGATGCAAATACCTATATGAAAGGCCTGCTCCAAATTTCATTGAAAAAAAAAATTCTTAAGCAAAAACTGAAAGCAGGAAACAGTTCCTATGACATGAACTAACAATGTACCAGCTGCAAGTGCAATTTAAATTGAGAATCTGTGCAAGCACTGGCTGGTGGAAACTTGATTCCTCTTTGCCCTCGATCCTAAACAAACCACCCTTTCCCTGACTACTCCACTTTGTCAGGCTGAGTCTAGAAAACAGATTGCAAGGTTTCTTGTGAATTCTTCACAACAAGCTACTTGAGTGGCCACATTCTTTGTTTCTACTGTTATCTGGAAATCTGAGTAGATATGAGCATGTAAAACAGGTTTTAGTCTAACCTAATTTACAGAAACATAAAATGATGGCAAACCTCAGCCACAGTGAAGCACAGTCCTGGACGTTAGGCCTGCTGAGCTCATGGGGGCAGTGATGGGTCGAAGATATTTTCAAAACCTAATTCTAGAATGATAAATTCCCTGTGCTGCTTCTGTAAAAACAAGCACCAGCATCTGTTGGTGGTAATTCTGTGAAGAACTCTTTTAACAACTCCATGAAACAAAAGAGGAAGTGTAAATGGCACAGACCTACCCTGAATTTCTCCTTGTGGATCTTTGTAGTACCACTTCTGCATGGCTTCATGGAACAGTGGCATAGAGGAACCCTTTGCTCTGTGCTCTTGAATTTTTGCTGCTAGTCTTTCATCATCAAGGGCACTGTCCTGCAGATATGCCACCATTTTTTCTGCTTGCTGCAGGAGACATCAAAACCAGCAAAAAATAAGAGTTAGATGGGGGCTTACAGATTTGAAAATGAGTGGGTCAAACACAACCACCTTGTGCTACCCAGTGCTCCAGAGTGCACCAGGAGTGACAGGCAGCCCCAGGACAGGAGTGACTGCTACACAAACCTGGAGCTCCGTCTGCCACGCTGGCAGAATCCTGAACAAGCACAGTTCACCTGCTTAAGAAAAGCTTTAGAACAACTTGCCAAGGAGGCACCATGCAGTATCACAGTGAAAAATAAAACAGGCATGGGAGCATGAGCACGAAGAATCCTCTACATCTCAGCAGTCACTACACTTTCATCAACACAGTCTTGTGCTTCACCCGTGGGATTTTTGGTTGGGTTTTTGTTTGTTTGATGGTTTGTTTGTTTGGGAGTTTTAACAGACACACAATTTCTCAAGGCAAATCATAATGCTACTTGACAGTAGCCATAAGCACTATGGTCTCTTGCTCTTTAATGCCAGGTATAGCACCCTGATCCAGAAAAACACAAAAGTTAGAATTATATGCCAAAAAAAATGGAGAGAAGCAGCTTTCAGTATAAACTGTGGAGTGTAAAGTTTCAGCTGCATTTCTGATTTTATGGCTTTCAAACATTTTTTGCATTCCACATTCCTCTAGTCTTGCAATTGTCAACAACAAAGGAATTTGAGAAATTTTACCTGCTCTAGGTGTTTGAGGCCCTCTTCATCATCTGGGTCAGTGGGAATGTTGCCCATGCCTGGAGCAGCTGTGACAGGTGTTTGAACTGGCCGCAGAACAGGATTTGAATTGGAAGCAGGAGGAGAAAGATGAGCAGAAGCAGCTGTGTCTGCAGAAATCTGTGGCAAAGGTTGAGCAAGAGAAGCCAAATCTAAAGAAAAATGTTGAAGTTAGTTCATTATCTTTAACATAAATGACAATTACTTTTAAGAATTTAATGCAGAGTATATTCAACGGCACAAATTTAGCACCAAAGCTAAAGTATTTTCAGATCTTCCTGACTGTATAGCACAGGCACCCAACCAAACTTCAAGGAACAAACACTTTAGTTCTATCAGTGCAGAACTCAGCACATTTCAGCATATCCCATTTCCTGGCCACACACATTTGTCCAGACGATTTTGCTGCACCACAGTAAGGCACATCCACAATGCATTTCAATGGGAAGTACCAATGCGCTGCAAACATTTGAGATGGCATATCCAACAAATCCAGTATTTATACACCAGCTGGTGAATTGTGACTTTCCATCACCATAATCCAGTCCTTGCCTCTTTTAAGGGGCCAGGACTACTCACAGGAAATAATGGGAACTTATTAAATTTATCTGTCAGGTTTATTACCTTCCCCTCTGTTGGACATTTTGGCTGACAGTGTATTCTCCACTCGATTCTCTTTATCTTCTGCTTTTTCTGTTCTTTCTGGCACAGACTCTTCCTTCCTGTCAAAAAGGTTTGTCTGCAGCGGGTCTGGAGGCTGAGATTTCGGTGGGGTGTCTGACCTGGCAGCTGGAGATGATGCCTGACCTGCTTCTTCCACTGCTTCTGTAACAGGGCAGAGTTCTAAGTAACTGAATTAACAGAAATTCTACACTGAGAGTTGCAGAAGTTCCTCTCACCTGCCACTACTTTTTCTGTTTTCTCCCCCTCTTTCTTGGTCTTTTCATGATCTTTGGCTTCTTCATTGTGACTCCCTTCAGAATCAGACCTTTCCTCCCCTTCCTCCACAGGCCGGAAGTCCATCTCCTGTTCCTCCGGTATTGGCTCCTTCTGCACCTTCTGCAAAGTTAAGGCAATCATCCATAACCCACCCGACAGCGAAGGACATTTGCTCCAAGTGACCCAAGGACCCAAAGCAGCTTTTCACCTTTAAAGAGAGAAATGCTCCAGAGGAGTCAAAGGTGCCCATTTCTTCCTCCGCATCCTCCAAGCACCACTCAGGGAGACTGTCCCTGTCGTCGTCCATGCTGCCGCTGCCGCAGCGCACGCGCCGATAGCCCCGCTCGTCATCTCGGTCCCGGAAATCAAACTCGAATCTCCGCCGTCGCTCCACGTGCTCCCGCCAGCCTGCGGAACGAGGGCCATCTAAGGCGGGGAAAGGAGCTTTACCACATGGTCCCGGAGCAGCGCTCACGTGCGATGGGGGGGGGTGACACAAGGGGACACTGATGGCAATTGAGAAAGCCTCTACACGGTACAGCCCACCTATGAACAGGCAACTTCAAGGACAAGGAAAAGAAAAGGAGCATCTTGCCAATAAACAGGAGACTTTGAAATATTGTCCACTGTATATCCCCACATTATAAATTGTGGAATAAGCACTAAAAACCACATCAGGCTAAAATAGCTGGGCTACAAAACCTAAAATAAGCACCGAAATAAGACAAGTGACACTAGCTGCCAATTGAATTTACCAGCCATCACTGACTTAAGTCTTTTTTTGGCACCTCGACAAGTGTAAGATTTTGTACTTTCCTTTAGGGACTCTGCAGAAGTCTCATCCTGAACAAAACACCCATGTTTTTGCCTCTTGCCCTCAGATCTGCTTTTGTGCATATACACGAGAAATGCGAGTGACAACTGTTTAAATACCTTTGAAAGGACTGGTCAGTCTTTTGAATGGTGTTTTTTTAGCCATGGAATAGTAAAACTTGGAAAGAGAAGAAGCAGGAAAACTTTCCCAATTCAAGTATAAACTTCATATTCAGAAGACACCTTCATTCAGCCAAGCTTCTGAGTGCAATAATGTTATTTAAGCTGTAAAGAACCGGCTGCTACAGGAAACAAATTGGGAGTGAAAGGAATGTACACAGCTTTCCAAGCAATACAAGCCATCATTATCACAAATGTGCAAAGCAAAAATGAAGGCATCTAGTGCTTTTTGTGGTGGCTGCTCTCTACTGGATAAAAAAATAAAGAGTAAATTGTTCTTTTTGCTTCAAGAATCTGTGCACCATAATCAGTGCAGCCTCACAGTATCGAATGCCTACCATAACAAAAATGGCAATGAAGGGGAGAAATGAGGTCCTGTTTCATGACTGAGGAATGCTTCCACATCGACCTTAATACCCTAACTATCAGTATTAGCCAGGCAAAAATCCACCTTTGTCTCACAAATACAGAAAATGTAAAACAAACTCCTTCCAGAAACATTATGAACTTCAATGTTAAATTTTACCAAGAAAACACAAATGTTAGACTTTAACAAGGCCACTATTCCATATGTGCTTATTTGCAAGTAATTCCACTGGATAACTTAACCTATGCTTCTAGTTATGCCTCGCAAAGAAAGAAGCATTAAACCATCAAATCAGTGTTCTGAGGCAATCTTTTAAAACGTTATTAAGGAAAGAGATTTAAGTGCGAGAGGTTGTTGACAACCAGACAGCATTTCTGACTGAGTCCCTGGACAGAGAGCTCCTCATTACAAGCAGCAATGTCCGTGTCAGGGCTCCCAGCAGGGGGGCAAACAGAGCTATGGTCTGAACCTGGCAATGCCATAGTGTATGGATTAGCAGCTCTGCCTGTTTGCTGCCCCAGCACTCACAAAAGGCCAAGCATCTCTTCAGCTCTCTTTCATGTGAAAAAGGAAAATTCAGTATTAAGAACTTCCTAAACAGTCACAAATTTGCCATCTAGGGGCCCTGCATTGAGCCTCTATTTCTCCACAGTTCAAATCCCAATACCAGGAGTGCAGCTGTTCATAGTGAAGACCAGAAAATGCAGCTTTTGAAGGTGAATTCTATGCATTTTGCTAAAACCAGGTATCTTCAAGGTTCAAATGAAGAACCATGTAGTCTGCTTGCAGAGATTTAGTCACACCACCTTTTACAGCCCTGCATTTTCAGAGCTATGTGGAGAGGCAAAAAGACACAGATGTAGCAGACACATGCCCTTGTTTCTTGGTAACCACATCTGTTTGTAAAAGCCCAGTTAGAATATAGGCCATAATTCAGGTCTGAAGTATCAGGCTGCCAACCTTTAAAGCAAGCCAAAAGTAGGGATAAACCTGAATTCTTACCTTAAGTTTTTTAACTAAGAGTTAGGACACAAACATAGTTTTAGGTTCAGCCCTATAGTATCACTAGGCACTAGTTACACGTTCAACGATTATCAAGTGTGGACAATTTTAAGCTTAATTTAGCCCCTGCAATTTTTGGTGACATTGTAGGTAAAAGACAAGACTACTGGCTGCTTCAGGAAATCCAAAACATTAGCCTTATTAATAGAGAATAGAACTTTTAAGAGATAAACAGCTAACTCAGCACTGAAATTTTCAATACATACTAAAACAATGCTAAATGCTAAACTAAACACTTAACAAAAGAATAGTACACATTTTCTTGGCATATATGATATACAGACCTAGTTCTTACTTCACTCAATTTTAGAGCAAGATTTTCCAATATACTTTAGTTGCTTTGAGATATTTAAGAAACACAAGGAACAATGCCCAAAAATTCAACTCTAGTTGAATCACAGCACCTGATTCTGAAAGTGGAGTGAATCAAGATGAATTTGAAAAGCCTTTCAAACGAAGCAGCAACTAAAAAGTCTTTATATGAGAGTACAGCCTAAGGCCTCTCTCAAATGCTTTTCAGGAAAAAACCCAATTTAAACAGCTATTTAAGCAAAGACACAAAATTGTATCAGAAATTCTAGGCAAGAAAAAAAAATTCCTATTCCTTAAGGCTGACTTGGTAACCAAAATCATAAACATCTATAGATCAGTCACCAGTTATGAGACCAAAACAGGTTTGTGTACACTTCTGACAAAACAGACTTACCTTGCAAATTTTAAGGGCGATCGTATGAATGCAAGAATTGGAACACCAGAAAGAGGGGCTTTTTAGACATTAATAATTTTAAAAGATGGTTAAAAATTAAAAGGGAAAAAAAGAGAGAACTTTGAAGCAGCCATTGAATCTAAATCTGTGGTCACACTCTTCTAGCAGATATTACAGCCAGTCCTAAAGATCCTAGCAGGGAGTACACAGAGCCAAGCCAAGAAAGGACCAGCTAAACAAATGACAACAATCCTCTAAAGACACTTCTCTATTTTTAGCAGGGCGTATTACTATACTATTACCTTACACCGGAATAAGTACAAAGAAGCAGTTTAAGCCACACCAATTGAACTCACTGTTTAAAGCAAAGATGTGATTAAAATCATTTTGATAGTTCTGTGGCTACTATTATGAGGAGAATTCAAATACAGCTCTGATGAAAGCTGGAACTAGGACAATACAGCTGTTAGCTCAGGCTATTTCAAAATTAGCAATTTTTCTGCTGATTCATGTCAGTCTTTGAACAGGCTTTCAATGATACCTGCTGAAACTGACTTGTAAGGGAAGTTCAGTTAGTTTCTACTACACTGAAAATTCAAAAAAGCAGTAATATTTTCCATGACGGAAGTAAGATGAATTTTCAAAACCTTCCTCAGAACATCTTCCAAAAAAGTTCAAGACCTGAATGAACTTCTGAACTTTGAGGTCTACGCTTCCTTTTAAGCTAAAGCATGCAGGCTGGTACTCGCAGAACACTCCACTCCTGAGTATCATGCTGCATCATGAGGTAGCTGGCCTGATGTTGCTCAACTAGATAACAAAGCAGCAGTGTCTGATCAACAACTGTGACCAAACACTGGGGAAAACAAAATTATATTCTTCAGAATTTGCCTTTTAGCCTTGCTCTAAATATAAAACATCTGATGATAAATCAAGCCTTAGGCTCACTGCTGAATTTTAGTACAAGAGAACAGCTGCTTGAGAGCAGAGTTATACACAGCTGTGGAGAGAGCTCAGAACAGAGGTGATGGCTGCTCACAGCAATACCTGTGCTGAAAGTCTGGGATGTTGAAAGAGGCAACATCGTAAGAGCGACAGGGATGGTTTTTTTATTGAAGAGAAGTTGTCCACCTCAGCCCCAGAAGTATCCCATGCTTTCTTTGCTCTCCTATCAAGTTTAGCATGGAGCAAAGGAGGCTCAAGTGGTGGCACCTTATCACCCTCTAGAACTACCAGTAAGGAGGTTTAGACTGGGCATTAGTAGCAATTTCTTCACTGAAAAGGTTGTCAAGCATTGGCACAGATGCCAAGGGAAGTGGTGGAGGCTCCAGCCCTGAAGGGATTTAAAAGCCATGTAGATGTGGAACTTACAGTGGCCTTGACAGTGCTGTCAAGTGTTGGAGGTCAATGGTTGGACTCAACCACCCTAAAGGCCTTTTCCAAACTTAACAATTTTACTATTCTATGAAGATGTAACAGTAGAAGAACCTATCTTCTCCTGGTACTCCAGAAGCCTTCTGCAGCCAAAGACAGCCAAACCCAGGATCCCTCATCAGGTATGACTGAATCTTTTCCAAGGAGAAGAAAAAAAAAAATATAATATGTTTCAGTCCTACTACTGAAATACCAAGCTCAGCTTTGTATTTGTCCTGTTACTCCAGCAATGCAATGCTGGAAAGCAAGTGAACAGATTTGCTCTGTCAGACCAGAGAAGGGAAGAGTGAAACCAAACAGGTGCTTAAAATTTACCGAGACAAGACATCCTGTAACTAACTACAAAATGCATAGAGCAACATATTTTGAGATCTTCCAAGGATGCTTCTTGGCATTGCAGACATGTCTGGAAAACGAGAAAGAGGTCAATGACCAGAGTGGTTTAGTGTCAGTGTCACTCTGGAGCCTTAGATATGCTGTCTAATGTGGGTGATTTGTGCCCTCATTATCACAGCCACAAAGAAACAGTATTATTAAAACCTCCTTATTTTACCAGGTACATACATACCTGGAGCACAATACAAACAAGTGCACACCTGAAAAGTACTGTTCCCTTAAATAGGTAAGGGTACTGAAGATGCTAAAAGGAAAACAAACAGCACATAATTCTATGCTAATCATTTTGTGACCAAGAGCCCCACACATGCCAGTACAGTATTTAATGACCAAAACTGCATGAACCCATTTTTGCCCTGAACGTGGCATCTCCCTCTCCTCATGGCCTCTGCCCTCTCTCTGTAACCACAGCTGCATGTTTGCCCAGCTTTTCTCACCTGGACTGTGAGGACGCCACCTCTCCCCATCCCTCCGTGACCCAGCCAGTCGCCAGCCTCCATCCTCATCTTCCCCATTCTGTTCCTCCCTGAAGATGCGCCAGTTCTCGCTCTCAGAGCGTATAAATTCGTGCTTCCTCCCCGCAGTCGCTGTCCCACCTTCCTCAAAGTTTGGTCTCACTGCAAAAAAACACAGGCCAGTGAACATGTGTCCTGTCTTTAGAAACACAGAAATACAAAAGAGTTGAAATCTTGCTCCCTTGGAGGCAAAAATGCACCAGAAGTGGTTATAGGATCCTAGGAGAAGAATGGAAATTCAGGAAGAAAACATGACAGAGATTTAAAAAGTCCAGGTCCCTGTGTACCTTGGGATGGAAAGACCAAAAAAAGAAAAAAAACAGAAGGAAGCAAAACATATAAGGAATTAGAACATGGATAGAAAAGACAGAGAAGGAAAAGGCAGTTTAAGAGATGTATGGAAATATAACAAAAAGAAAACAAAAGTGTGCAGAGAGAAAGAATAAACTCCTGTATCATCAAGTGCCTCAAGCTAAATGGGAGCACAGCGTAAACATTGTATAAACCAAACACATTTGCTACTTCTGTAATAAAAAGAATGTGAGCTCTGTTTATTTAATCCAGCAGTCTTACTATTAGGAAACACTGAAAATTTAAAGCAGCATTGAGGAATAAACGAGAAAAAACTTAGCAATGTTAACATTATGCTGTGAATCCATCTTCTGGAGATCCAAGGTCAGTGTAGGATGGGCTAGAAGCAATTGTGCCTGAGCTGAAGGATAAGTCTACTAGAAGTTTAGGAGATAGGACAGCCTTTTAGTTCCCAATTTACATTACGTTATATTTAAAACAAAAAGAAAATCCTCAAAGAGCAACCCTGCCAGAAAAGGATTATATAAATATTTTTATAAAAAGACTCCACATTATACACCAAGATTTCCATGTCATACACCAGTAGGCCAAGGCTTAACACAGATGCTTTCCCTGCTGACTCACCCTGCCAAGATAACCCATCACTGAAATGTTTCTTCAGCTGTGTAGCACCAGAATTCTCACATGAACCATAGTGATGCCTCACTATATATTTCCTCACTAATATTATTATCCAGTGTTAACCTGAAATTATGGTGTTATCTATAAAAGGTACTCAAGTACTAGAGAAATGTATATTGAATCCTCCTTCTTGAGAGTCCCAAAATCCAAAAATGCAAGATGTTATTTGGTGTAGTCTGTTTAGTATGCCTGCTTTATTGGACAGGAAAAACAAAAGAATGCATGATCATGTACTAAGACTCCTGGGGTGGAAAGAGATATTTTTAAGAATTTAGTTTAGGAAGCATAGGAGAATGCACTTCCCTTTCTTAGCATCAGGCAATTTTTCCAGTCAATGAAAAAGATGAGGAAACATAGATGATCTGAAATTCTATGGCATATCACACCTCTGTTTAGAACATAAAAATTCTTCCTACGAGAGATACTGCACTCTGGAGACAGGAAGCACACACTGGCTTTCTACTTTGCATGCACCTTGGAGAAAAAGTGATATCTCTTCTCCACCATCTACAGAACACTGGAGGAAAAAAACCATTATCTTTCTCCAGCTGCAAACCTTTTGGAAGACCTTCTTCTTATGTTGTTCCTATATGAAGAGCTAACACACATTGTCTAATTTAAAGTCCAGCACCAGTACCTAATTTAAAGTTAAGCACCAGTACCAACAGGCAACATCAGCTAAGCCAAATATAAATCAGTTACACCTTTACTTTACTGAAGGGACATCTGGCTGAAGATCACTTCTGTATTCTCAAAGCACTTCTGGCCTTTGAGAAACAAAACAAAACCAAAAAATCTTCAGACAGTGTATTTTGGGGAGTCTCTGGTGATACTGACTCCAAATAAAACAAAACTGCCGGAGGCACTCAGCTCCCTTCATTTGGTAGGTGTGATGCTGACAACTTCTCTTATCTGGAGTGGATTAATCTTTGCAGATGAAGGTCAGACACATTCTGTTTTCCCATGCTTCATGGAAAACACAGGAAAGGAACAAGCTAGAGAGAAAAATCTATGTCTGAGACTTTTTTTTTTTGGGTGTCTAAAAAATATAATGCAGACTAAGGTAACAGAAAGTGCACAGAAGCCTCTCACCACTGCTCCTTGGATGGGCTTCCCATAGCAGAAAGGCAGGGGGCAGAGCTACAGAGCCGAGTCAGCTGGAAGTAAAACACAGAGAGAGGTGCACAGCAGAGAGCTGCAACCCAACGGACCAGGGGAGCCTAAGTCCCAGACAACAAGGAAAATGCCTCATTCTTTCTGAATTTATTTTTAAAATGCTACAAGGAGGAAGAGCAATCCACTTTTTTTTATTCTGCAGCACAAGACACTAATTTTTTTCTTACTAAAGCAGTTACTGAAAGAAAGGTTATTTGAAACACTATTTTGAGACAAGAGAAGTAATATTTTTACAGATTTATCTATTATTTTCAAAAAACCTCACAGCTATTACTTGATGTTTATTCGGTAACATTAATTTGAGATATTTTTAGACTCTACCATCCAAGGAAAAAAAGGGATGTTCTTCCTTTCCACTGTAAGCTCAGTTGATTCTGGAGACTGTTCTTTAACACGGACAAGCTCTCAGCTCACAGGCTCTGTGGCCCTCTTCCAAAAACATTAGGGAAAAAAGGTTACTTAAAGAGTATTGTGAAGCCTGCTTAGCCACCGTATATCTGTGTTTTACCCCCACTGCACATCTACTCATGCTAGAGGCAAACCAAGGCAACTCAGGTTCTGTTAGTCCTTAGGACAGTGGATTTTGTTCCCAAGAACTGAACTATCAAAGTCAGGTTTTCTATGCTGAACTTGCAGAAAATGGGCTTTGAAACACATCTCCCTAGAGGTTACAAAACATCAAATGCTGTTTGCCAGATCAGACTCAAATGGGATCCTGCCCCTCTTCTGATTTTAAATTCTATGGCTTTAGAAATGTAGAAATGAAAAAAATCAAATATAAAGGGTCAGTATTATATTCATCTGAGGATGGGATCACCTGTGGTTCCAAAACCTTTCCAAACACAGCAGCACTCAAGTGCACCACATCTGACAGTGTTCTGATGCCACATTCAGTGGAACTAAGAGAAAAAAATGCAGTGTCTCATGACACACCTCAGTTTTCTGGTACTAGGACACCACAGCAAGCAACAGTCAAAGAACAAGGTATGTGTTCAAACAGGTCTGGCATTAGATGATCCTAAAGATTAGACAGAGCAGCCAAGAAACTAGCTTTTTACAAACACAAACCGGTCACAGATTAAGGACCAGAAAAATCCAGCTACCCAAGTGACAGAAAGACCGTGCCAAACTGAATACAGGAATATTCCTACAGCTCACATCTATATTCTTAACTTCCTAAGTCCCAGCATATTCTTTGCAAGCTGCTTCTAGATTTGTGATCAGTCGCTTCAGCCGAAATTACTTAGGTCACAGAATCAGGACTTAGCAATGTTTTAAGGATGAAAGAAACTAAAATGCAATCTATGGTTTTGCCTTGGACTAATTGACTGGACTTCCTGAAGAGAAGGAGCAGTAAAAGGGCACCTCTGTTCAGGCCTGTCACAAAGCCAGCAATTGTGTTTACAGAAAACTTCAGAAAGAGCTGAGTGGTATCCAGTCAGAAAAGCCTACAGCTGTGCTACACAGAGCTGAGGGGATACTAACTGTGGAGAACAAGACTGGATTCAGAGATGTGGCCCCATGGCAACATGTTTATGAAGAGGACTTACTAACAGAACAGCAAATAACTCCTGTCCTCCAGGCTGTCAGCCCCTATTTTCTATGCCATGCTCTCTGTCTGGAGAGATTGAACAGGAAAGTGACAACTGACAGCACTGCTGTTTCCTCAACAGAGGGACAAAAACCAGGAGAGTCTATTAAGTGCTCTGGCTTGCTCTCTTCTCTCTGCTGCCTGCTACACAATTCCTCAAGAGTAAGATAAAAAGAAAAACCTTTGCAGTCAGTGTTTTTAAAGGAACTGAACTAACTTTGCCTAAATGTCCTCAAGATGATGTTTCTAGAGAAAGACTACCTTCTCATTAGAACACTACTGGACATGCTAGGAACACCACAACAAAACAAATTCCATGAAGTGACCCTCAGTGACAGATCTGAATCCCATTCCTAGCTTCAAATTTTCAATCTCTCTGCATAAACACTCAATCTCAACAGTAGGTCTCAAAAACATACTACTCAACTATAACTCTGTATTTTTTCACTGAACTGGCTGTTATCTACAGTCACCAGAGTGAGTGAGCCAGTAGATTCAAAGGAATTAACAAGAGTTTAATTCCATAACACACCTGGAAATAACACACTGTACTTCCTCTCACCTGCTGTTTTAAGATTTCCAATCCATTCAGTTGAATTAGGTTAGAAAACTTGTGATCACACAGCATATGCTTTCTACAGTTCAAAAGATGGTTTGTAAGAAAACACCGTTTGAAACCAAAATCCTACTTGTGTTTTGCCAGAAGTGAGGCTGTCTGCAGTGGAACTTCAACTCTGATTGAATATAGAGGGAAGGGTGAAGGGGGAGTCACACTGTCCTTACCACACTGGTGAGAGTCCCCTGGCACTACATTATTTGCCCTGGATTTCAAAGTCACAGTATATGCCTATCAACTTTCCGTGCTGTGCCTGAACATGTATTAAAATGTTCCATACTAATGAAGCAAAAAATTAATGTTTTGCAATTCAGAGCTGGAAGAAGGTTAAAGCACAAAAAATAGAGAGGATTTTGTTTCCTAAGCAGGAAAGTCTACATTAATAATTTTCCCAGCAGGCCTTCAGTAGTTTTACTGCAAACAACCACAGCCTTTGTTTCTCAGATCCTCTTACATCTGACGTTCAGTCAAAGCCCTCACATCAGCAGCTCACCAAGGGATAAAAAAAAGTGTGAACCACTACTGTGTTCCAGAGCTGTCCTCAGAGGCGGTCCAGCAGGGCAGCACACTGACCACTCTGCGCAGTCACTCGCTCAGACATACATACCCTCAACAACTCCCCTCATTTAGTGAGTGAAAGAGCAAACAGCTTAAGTGAGAAAGTGGTTTCATTTGCTGCATGGAATCAGCAAGCCACCTAATCTGCCTTGTTTTATTCCTAGGCTTTAGCAAAATCCTGTGCTTAATTCCATGTTTTCACAAAGGAGCAATGTGGAGATGGAAATGGACAGGTCTACATCTTCTGAGCAGCATTAGGCTGCAATTCAGCAACACCACCCTCCTGAGTCCGCAGGCTGCACCATGAGCCACAGCCACCTTCCCCTTAACATTCCAGAGCTGGGGACCCAGCAAGAAAGGAAGAAATGGAGAGACACAAGAGTGTCTCTTCACCCAAACAAACAGTAGTTGACACTGATTAGAGAAAAGGTATCAGCCAACAGTGGGGCTTTTCAGCAGCAATATGGGAACTTTTCCATTCAGCTTTTCCAAGGGAATTTTGGCTTTTTCAACTTCCATGTAAAACTTTAGGTTATACAAACCTAAAAAATTATCTTGATTAAGGAGGTGAGGGGGAAGGCACCCCTGCTCCAGGTAAGTGTTTGAGGATTTCTCCTTGGCTGCTAAGGGTTTGTGTTGGGTAAAGAAATGCTCCTAACAAACCAGCATTCTTTTCCACATGATCAGAGCCAATCAGCCCCCCTGCAGGCAAAATGACCAATCAAATCAGCCTCAGATGGAAACCAAACCCCCCCAGCATATAAGCACAGGAATGAGACATACAAACCCATTTTTAAAGGTTTTGGGTGGGTTTGTTTTTTTTTTTTAATCTCTACCAACCACTTGTGGGAAGTTTCTTGCTAGTGCTAGGATCAGTACACCGGATCAGAGAAGTCCCTCTCCTGGAGCCCAGATTATCCCTTCCTCCTGCACACTAACCCTCCAAGACTGGTAAGTACACAAAACCATCCTATTTTTTTCTTCCTTTTTTTCTTATTGTACAATTGGAATTGTTCTGTCATTCTTTAATCAAAGAAATCAAAGTTCTTTTCAGGGCACAGAGTTTTATTTCTAAAATTTGCTAAAGTAAGTTATCACCCTAAACAAAATGGTTGCTGCTTTTTCCCCCTCCCCAAAGAAGAAAATGCTCTCAGGTGACCACAGTCCTGTGAGCACACAGAGCAAAACCAAAGTCATTATGCAGTATTTTTTCAGAAAGTTTTTGAGATGAGTGCAGGAAAGGCTGTGCAAACAGGGAGCATTTACAAGCTCCAGCTACAGCAGCTGGGTGTTACAAAATTGGCCAAGAATTATGAAAAAAGTCATCCTCACATTGCTGCACTCATAACTCAGCATTTACCTTCAGTTCCATAATAAATTAAAAGAAGCAAGCTTCACATCTTCAAACTTGCTTTTACCATCTCCACTTATATCTCAGAGTTCAATAGTTTTCAATCGATGCATTCATTCCCTGCGCTTATGGACACACAGTGACTTATGGGCACCGCAGCCCAGGAGACCACACACGGGCACGGAATGAACTCCAATGTCCTGCAAAACTTAGCCATTCTAGGTGAGCCATGGCAAAGTCTGCATCACACAGGGCAGGACTGCACTTCAACAACTGCACATTCTGCCAAAAAAAGGATGTCAGCAGGCTTCCATTACTGCAGCTTTACATCAAATAAAAATGTCCCTTGTAACTGTCAAATTACTCCTCTGTTACCAATATTTATTTCTGCCTTTAAGTTTCTTCATAAGGATTTAATATATACTATTAATATATACTATTTTAAAGCCTTTACCAAGACTTTGCTTAAATGTTGCTTTTCTGCTTCTCTAAAAGCGGCCAGACTAGTTGGTCCACTCAGATGCTACTTCGAAATCAAGGATCCTCAGAGTACTTATGTGAAAATACATTATATACAAAAAGGAACACTATTTGGCTTCCCAAAAATCAAGTATATAAGCAGCTTTGTTTTCTGTAGTATAGAAGGAGACATACTCTCCTATTTTACCATCTCTTTTATTTAAAGTGCATTCTGTAATAAACTGTCACAGAAAGTCAAAAGTACAAGCTCTCATATCCTATCCTTTATGGCACTTGCTTTGAAAATTTGACTTGGGGCCAATAAATTCAAGATTCCACTTTTACAAGACCTACTTATAAATGTAACAAGTCCTGAAAATTGTTATCTTAATTCTGCACACTGCTCAGAAGTAACAGTTTTGCCACAAATTACTTCCATTCGTCTCAATGAAGCATTAGCTACAAAACCAAAAGGACAAAAATGTTTGAAATGTTAACTGTTCTGCTCACAACAGTAGTATAAGCTTTCAACCAGTGCAGCTACTCAAGCTGAATTGCTTCCTGTATTTCTAAGACTGTCCCCTAATGCAAGTTATATGATCCAGTCATGCATACCAAAAAAATCCTTCATTTCCTAATAATAATGTCAGAGCATCTCCAAGGGTGGCCATTCAGTCTAAAAATACAATACACAATCTAAAAATAAGAACACACAAAATAGCCATTTATAATAGCATGAAAAATGCCTTTAAAAAAAATTATAATCTCAGTTTGTTCTTGTTGCAAAGCGCAGAGGCAGCAACAGATCTGCACAATCCCAGCTCAGAGCAGAAAAGGTTTAAATCTGAAGCTTGTACATGATCATGCAAACCCAGGCCAAGTAAAGAGAGAATGTACACATCCCCAGAGGGGCATGGCACCACCCAGGTTCTACTAAATATTCAAATGATGCTGCAGTTGTAAGCAGTTTTTGCAGTCACTCCCAGAAAACAGCAGGTCCTCATGACCACTTTTCTGTCAGAATGAAGCAGCACAGCATAAACTGTTTCAAATCCCTTCCAAGGTCTATTAGAACAGACTTTGTTAAGACTAGAAGCTGGGCAGGTAGGGCAACACTGCAGAAATCTCCCCTGAACACAGCTACTCACTCAGGCTCCTCAGAAGGTTGCAGATGCATTTGTGTATCAAGCTGAGAACAGGCTGGAAGTGTCATTTTGAATGCCTTCAACTAAAAAGGCAAACTAAAATAAAGATGGTGCTGCCAAGGAGCTCCCCTGCAAACCTACCAGAGTCCTAAGGAAAAGCTAAGCAAGAGGGAAGGAGAGGAAATCAAAGTGGTGGCATGGAGTAGGAATGCGATGAAGGCTGCTACAACACAAGGAAGAAGATCTCAATCAAAAAGGCAAAGCATCGGAGATCCCTGTGCTGGATCATGAATTTCAGAAATGCAAGCATCATCCCAAAGCTGTAAGGCAAGGTTTTATCACACATAAATCACTAGCCAGCCAGGTCAGTTTAGAACCTGTCCCACTGCTAGAAGAAGGAACCTGTGATTTTTTTTAAAAATTACTGCTCACCCTACCTTCACTTGTCTTAGAGGAGTGCATAGAAGAAAGAAACCAGGATGAGGGAAAAGGTGGTAAAAAGACTGAAAACCAACAAAAGCTAAGAGCTGACAGACACACTGGTGTTGGCAATAATTTAGCTTTCAAGAGAATGTGAACAGGAAGGATTAGAAACAGAAAATGTGTGATAAGGGACTGGTGAGCATACCAAAAGAGGTTTAGAAAAGTGATTTCTGACAGTTCCTGTCTTTCTAGTCAGGGGCTATCAGCTGGGAGATGGAGGGACAAGAAACTCCTCAAAGCTACAACAGTTGCACAAGTCACAAACTGGGAAAAGCAAAACCCACCAAATAATGTAACATAAAGGTTGTTGAGAGAGAAAACTGGACAAATCTGGATAAGAAACAGTGTATGTATGTTATAGTGGAGACAAGCATTCTCCAACACGGAATTTTTCTTTCGTGTCAAAGCTGAATGTCTTTCCTAAAACATACACTGAAACTGGGATTAATGTAGGGTCAACAAGGACCATGCCACACAGAGGATTCAATCAGGTGCTCCAAATGGTACTTTATAACCTCATTAATCACTAACAAGGAAAAAAGGTATTTGTATTTTTTTTACTATGGCCAAGGAAAGGAGCAGACAGAAGACATTAACACTTTTTAAAATCAAAGTCACATCTGCTCTTAAGCTGCCTCTGCTTTTGAGAATACAGAGGACTGATCTTCCAGCCTGGGTAAGCTACTTCCCATGGGGCAGTTGCTCTTTTGCCTCTTTCTCTCACCCAACTACACTGCTCTCAGTCTATCTGCAGTTTCTTATCTGTTTTTCTCGCTCCAAGCAGCTGAGACTTGTGACTCTTAATCCATCAAAAGTGCTTAAAAAAGGGCTTTAGGAACTCAAGCTTACACATTTCCAAAGCTGTCCCCGCCACCAAAACAGAAAACTAACATTTCCAACAGTCCTAGACTAGAAAAATCAGAGCATTGTACCAGTGCATAACCAAGGTAACCTCCCAAGGCAAATTCACCTGCTGGGAGTCTCAAGGAGCAGAGACATGGGACTGTTCTAAAATGTGCTGTGGGGGGCTAAAGTAGGTTCTTTCTCAAGATTTCTTCAAAATCTGTCAGGAATCAGTCCTCCCCCATTGAAAAGACCCCAAAGAACCCGACTGATTTTTTCAGCGTTTAAGACAACATTAAGTGATTCATCACCACCCTGAGAAGCTCCTTAATTGACAAATCTGAGATCCTACAATGCTGACAGCACTTGCTCTAAGTCTGTAGTGCTCAAGCACACTGCCTTAGCACTCATGTGAAGATATGAAGCACAGCTAAGAAAAATGTACCATCTTAAGAATGCTTTCCCTTTTTTCTTAATGCACGTAACACTGCACAAAAGTCTGTCACCAGCCAGTCAGCATCAGAATAATTTTCACAACATGTATTTGTCTTGTAAACCCAAAGTGCTTACAGTCTAAAAGCAGATGATATCCTCAAAGTACCATGAGAATTTACAGAAAACCGTAAGTTTTTGGCTTTTGATTGTGTTTTGTTGTTTTGGGTTTTCTGTTGGTTTGCTGGATTGTTTTGAATGCATGATGCACCCAGAGGCATTTTGTTTTATAAGTGTCCTCTATTCAAACAAGGGAGTGTTTCTTGTGAGTACTGCTTACTCTAAGATGATAAAACCAAGACACTGTTCAGAGCTCATGTTGGGCATGGTCCCCATTATCCTTCCCATTCAAAGATACCCATTTTCCAGCTCCTGGAAGGCCTCCAGAAGGGCTCATCTGTATCTTAACACAAGGACTGTGCTCTACAGACAAATCACTAATCATTGGATTACTTAAGCATGTATAATTGCATTCAGGTTAGTACATATCAAGAGTGAAACTGCCATTCAGGGAGCTCTGCAGCAGATTGAAGAGCCAACTCAGTGAAGTTGGGGGGTCATACTATAAACTGGATGGACTATGACCCAAAATCCCCCAAGAAAAGTAGCCTGGTACTGCCAGGAGAACCTCACTAAGTCCACTGTAGTCTCTGACACAGGGAATGGTTTCAAAATACTCCTTCTGGGAGATGTGAACTGGAAAATTACAAATATGGGGAAAACCGCCAAATTCCACTCAGGCCATCATCTACTCTATCTCCCTCTGACTACAGCACGGATAGAATAGCTGGATGGTTTTGAGAAGCTACAGAAGAAAAAAAAATTAGCCAAATAGTCACTGTGATGTCAATCCTCAGAGCTCATCAAACAAACACCAAACATCACCTCATCAAACACAAGTAAAAGCAAAAGAGAGTGTTCCGTAGTTACTAAAATTTGGTTGAAGATTAAGCAAACAGTCATGGAAACTGCTGGTTTATGGGAACAAAGATTGCAAGACAAATTTTTGCCTACCATAAATTCATTCTGAAGTTCAGGATCCTTACATCTAATGCATCTCAAGAGAAAACTAAGATGGCTCTGATGGAAGGGAAAAAATCCAATTCCTCTACAAAAAAATGTAATAGACTGAAAGAGTCATCATTCAAAGAAAGGTCAAAATTGACAGGAAAACAAAACTGACTAAATACACCATGTATAATTATCATTTGCAGAATTTACATGTATTTTTAAATCCTCTCTTGTTCTACAAACAAGCTTCCTCATAACCTTCTTTAAACAGGTTGTACACATTATGAAGTCTCTATTTTACACAAACTTGTACTTAATTTTAATCTGTCACAGGTGAACTTCAAACATCCAGTATTCATAAAATGTATGGACTTAAGTGATCAGTATCTTTTCAAAAGACATCCAGCAGCTCTGGCAAATTCTACAAGCTTTGAGGTTTAAAAGCAAATAAAGGAGCCTAATATCAAATATCTACAGGTAGCCATTTTGCTTCCCATATCTGCAATTCCACCTTAATTCTCATATCCCTGCTGTCCTATTTTATTTGGTCACTTATAAAAATTGCACTGCTCAGGCAGACTAGATGGAAATTATGACAAGTGTATTTTTCTGTATTGGTGTCCTGCCCTCTTTTTACCTGATCCTTACATAAACAGCCTCAGACTCTTAGAAGCCGCTCTGCCCTGAATACTGTAATTCTGTTTAACTGGACATGGTGGGTGGAGACAGCAGACAATTCTTGAGCTAGGAGAGTCAGAAAGGGCTAGTAGCTAAAGTACAGCATTCCCCTAAAATGCATACATACGTTACAGAAATAATATAATAAACATTATTTCCTTAATACTATACTATTGTTAATAGTATTGGTAAACTATTATACTCTGCTTGAAAGAAGTTACAAAACCTGGTATAATCAGCAAAATTCATTTTCTTTTCAATATGCCTAATTCCATCCCACTCAGCCCTGAAGAATTAAAGCATGTGACTCCAATGTAAATTTAGGAAGGTGAAGTATGAAATTTATATTCAAACAACTAAGCAGGGAGAATTTGAGTAATAGTCAGATTTTTAAACCTAATCTTTTTTAGCAAAGTATTACCACAAACAGTGGTAAATTCCTCTCCAGGCTCCTGACTTAATCTTCTCTGGATTGCAATGTATAAGCCCTCCTTTGTTGGCTGCAGTATTTCAACCCCTGCTGATGTGTCAGAAACTGTGAACGTTAGGCAAAATACAAATATGTGGCACTGTATCACTTTTTTCCCTCTCTTCTCCTTTCTAGAAGATGACAACAGATATGATAGAGAGCAATAACACCAAATCCAGTGCTCCCCTCCTGGCTCAGAGATACCTGAGGCTGGTGACCAAGGATGGACACAGCACATTCCAGATGGCTGGTGCCCAAGGCAGAGGTGTGGCGTACCTCCGAGATGCGTGGGGGATACTCATGGACATGCGCTGGAGATGGATGATGCTCGTCTTCTCAGCTTCCTTTGTCATTCACTGGCTGGTCTTTGCAGTGCTCTGGTATCTGCTGGCTGAGATGAATGGGGACCTGGAGCTGGACCATGATGCTCCACCTGACAACCACACTATATGTGTCAAGTACATCACTAGTTTTACAGCTGCCTTCTCCTTCTCGCTGGAGACACAACTCACGATTGGCTATGGCACCATGTTCCCAAGTGGGGACTGTCCCAGTGCTATTGCTCTGCTGGCAATCCAGATGGTCCTGGGGCTCATGCTAGAAGCCTTCATCACAGGTAATTCATCCTACTGCATCTTTGCACACAAATGGTATAACAATTGGATTTAAGAATGGAGCTAGAAATAAATACTGTTCATTTTGATATATGGATGAACAATTAAGGTAGCCACTACAAGGACGACAAGATTTCAGCTGTGTAGTACTAAAAGTTAAACACCTTTCATCAACAAAAGTCAAATTAAGTGTCAGCAATATCTGGACTTAAGAATTTTATTATTCACTGGAAAATACTTGTGGTGGATCACTGCATATCCCTCTCAATAATTTATTTCTTATACCACTATCTCTCTGAGCTTTTACCATATAATTACAACATTTAAAGTCAACTTGTACTGACTTTTAAGGTATACTTTTGTCTAGCTGATCTATCTTCATTGATCTTTAACTCAGTGTTTATGTATTCCTCAGTACCCAGGTAATGAAAATTTTTACAATGTCACGGCTATTTTGAGGTATTCAGGTTATTTAAAATATTCTTCATGTTCGAAGTGTTTCAAAATGCTTTGAAAATACATAGGTTAGTTTACTGTGTATTAGAAAGAGCTTCTACAGTGTAACACACCAAGATCAGTTCCTATTACCAATTACAGTAAGTCGGGGCAAGCTAACAGCCTCCTTACAGTTACAGTAATTTCCAAATATTAATAAGTGAATATAATTTAGAAAAATAAGCATTTTAGGAAAGCTATACTTTTTTGAACAAAAGCAGGTTAGTATGATGCCAACCTAGCACTTTTCAAACATGCTCTTCCCAGCCTCAGCCTGCTTCTGCTCCTTTGGAGCCTGCAGGGAACCAGCCCAGGCTCTGTGCTCACACTACTGAGTTTGCTCTTTCCCATGCTCCAGGTGCTTTTGTGGCCAAGATCGCACGCCCAAAGAACCGGGCACTCTCCATCCACTTCTCCCACTCTGCTGTGGTCACACACACCGAGGGGAAGCCAAACCTCATGTTCCAGGTGGCCAACACTCGCTCCAGCCCCCTGACCAGCGTCCAGATTTCCGCTATACTTTACCAAGAACAAGAGAGTGGGCAGCTGCACCAAACTAGCGTTGACTTCCACCTGGACGGCGTCACTGCAGACGAATGTCCTTTTTTCATCTTCCCACTGACCTACTACCACTCCATCACTGCATCCAGCCCACTGGCTGCTCTCCTTCAGAGAGAAGCTCCTCACCACTTTGAGCTGGTTATCTTCCTGTCAGCTGTGCAGGAGGGCACAGGAGAAACGTGTCAGAGGAGAACATCCTACCTGCCGTCAGAGATCCTGCTGTACCACCGCTTTGCCTCCCTGCTAGCACGCAATGCCAAAGGTGAATACCAGATCAAGATGGAGAATTTTGACAAGACTATTCCTGAGTTCCCAGCTGCAGCTGACTCAAAGAGTCCAAAAAGGACTGACAAGGAGATCCGCATCAATGGACAGCATGCCGATAGCTTCCAGCTCTCCGAGACTGGCCTCACAGAGTAGAAATAACAGACCTTGAACTTTGTGCTTTTTTAATTATTATTACATTAAACTTGCGGGTTCCATTTTAAAACTTCCTTCCTTGCCTGCCCTGCCATCTTCTAGTGATCTCTCTCTGGTACTCCCGTCCTTTTGATTACAATATGATATACAGAGTGAAGAGAACTTGTGTACCCACTGAGGAGAGGCTGCATTAACCACACAGGATGAAGTCAGGTGCATGAATCACAGTCCTAATTCTTGAGAAATTAGAAGAGCTACCTGCTGAACTCACCAGACTATGATTAAAGCCATATTGACCCTGAGAGATCTTCAAAACTCCCAAAGCTGACCAAAGTCATAATTAATCAGCTTGTGACAAAATGGACAACAAAACAAAAGCAGAAAACAATATGGGGGTCATTCAGTAAATACATGAGTTCTAGTATAAGTAACTCTGTTCATCCAAGAGCCTAGCGTTTCTATTCTCTTAACTCTTCGGGAATACAGAGTTACATCATTTTTTAGAAAGTCCTGCCAATCTCTCATGACAGTGAACAACATTCCTGCTGTGCTAATTAAGCAAAATTGTAAATAGTAAGTGCAGTTCTTCCTTCTGCCAAATAAGAGAACATCTCACTTCCAGACAGGTCTATGAAGACACTATCAAAAAATCTGGATGTATATGACAAACACTGAGATGGAAAATTTTTCTTATTTTAAAACACTGAATAAATTATTTAGCAGTGGAAAAAAGGACTGTTTTTAATGAATGAATATCCTTTTTTTTTTCTAAAGGCCCATATATTCCACATGTTTTCACCTTTGCACTGCTTGCCTCAAGAATATCTGACCCAGAAGGATACACTATATATATAAGAAGTAGAACTACATCCATTGATATTTTATGCTTTCTAACATTAATCTTTCCCTGTACACACACCACCAAAAATATTTAGAGACACTTGAATCAATTTTGAAATAAAAAAATTAAAACAAACTATACATGAGACTTCTGTATTTAAGTGCCTCATATACCTGCTGCAATTAAGGTGCCATTCTGAAGCTCCTAAATAATTTAAGATGCTAAAGGAAAACCACAATGATGGATAACTATTTCCAAGCTCTCAACGAAAGCAGTGCCTATAGGTGTTCATATCTGAACAGTCAGCAGAATTAAAGTCAAGTCATCTTTCAAAGGTAAAAGACTCTTCCCATGGCATAAATAGCAACTTTCACTTACAACAGCATAACACACTACCAAATATGCTTCCTCTTAACTTCACCCAAGTCATCAGCAGCAGGAAAAATGGTCTCAAGCTATCTGATGAGATAGTTTAACTGAATTCTTCTCAAGTCACAAAACTGTTCATTGAAGTGCATTCATAACCCGAACGGGGTCAGCAAAAAACTGCTTTGGGTTAGGGTCTGGGGAAATGAGGAGCCACCCCACAGAAGCATTCCACACAGGGTCAGGGAATGAGGCAGAAGGGCCACATCTTTGTTGCAACTGAGCTCTCATTCCAAAATAGTTCAAGTGGTGCCTTCCCCCATTGCAGACCTCAGGCAGATTTGATTTACCACAGACACTCCCAAATCTTTTTCAAACTTAATTCTATGGATGAGCATACATGACTATTGTGGAGCTTGGAGATACACTGTCTTCATTCCTTTTCATCACAGCTTTTTTAGCTGTTGACTCATACATAGTTTAAAGAGCCCTTTTCCAGCCTTGTGTCAACACCAATAATTTTTATGTCTTGCATTTTTTCCCCATTCTCTATCAATGTAAGACATGTCAATGCTGAAGTAGAGCAGCATTCTGTGTGAGGTATTGTGTATTCTATTTGACAGTATTCTGGGTAAGGCATTGTTTTTCCCATATATCACGTGGGACTATAACCTCACATTTAGAGCCAAAGGTATACAAAGCTGTTTCTAACTTCAATTAACATCTAATCAATGGTTGGCTGTTTTGCTTGATTTCTAAATTACTTGATACTTTAAACTTGTCCTGGTTTTAAAATAATTTTCTCTTTATAGATTTGGTTTAAAAGGGAGTACAACAGTAAGTATTTTAAAAAGTATGTTGTTAGTATATGCTGAATACAATCCTCAAATATTACATTTTGGAATGCCAAGCTGAATAATACCGCAGAAGCAAATAAGACAACTGTGTAGTTATTTCAGAACAAGGGCAGAAAAAGCATCAATATTGCTTTTACAGTTCCAGAGAACTGGTGAATCATGTATGTCTGAAAGTACTGGAAATATCCCACAGCCCAAACTGGAGTAGAAGCCTAGGAAAGTTGCTGATGGGCTCTGAATGCACCAACATGGCACTCGATAGCACAGCAAGAGCAAACTGACATTGAACCTTCTGTGGATGCACCTCCTGCCAGCAAGACAGGGCAGGAGAATAAACCAGGCAGAGTGAGGGAAAGTACAATTCAAACAAATTCAACCTCCTTTTTATAGCCACTTGAACAGACCTTTTATATTCAAGTCTTCTAAACCTAACCAAAACCCACACATCAAACAGAACTCAACCAGGTTTCACAACTGACTTACTAACAGGTTTGTTTAAGCTACATAATTATTTACTACCAGTTTGTAACTGCTGGTAACTAATCAAATCCCTTCAGCTACTAAGCTGGTATTAGTCAGGAGACTGCACAGAAAATTAAGCAGCTTTTGTACAGAGACAGACGTGCTCAAGAAAGCAACTTGATCATTTTCTTTGCTAATGGCCTCAGCCTTCCAGAAACAATCTAGGTTCTAAGTGAAGTCTGTCAGAACTGTGACAGTCTGCAACAGAAACTCGCAAATACTTTGTGCATCTTCAATCCACATGCTGAAACCAGGAACAGACACTGTTTATGCTGAGAATTAGTTAAATGTGACCTTGCAAACTGTTGTGAGCATTGAAAAAGCAATCATTAATCTTTAAGAATAGCATATTGATCATATTTGAGAAGTAAGTATTTGTAAAATTTCTATTACTTTTTTAATCTCTTGATTTTTAACTGAGGGTTCTTGCATTGTCCTCCATTACAAATACCCAGAAGTTTAAATATTTGATCCCTTAATAATTCTCTAATGTATCATCCAGAACAAAGAACATGAAAAAGTTGGCACCTCAGTAAATTATGTTATCTGAATCCATGGCCCTATGAAGGAGAAATGAAAAACTGAAGCATGGTAAAATTATAGAATAAAATCCTAAACTAAGGAGTTTAGCCAAGGTAACAGAAACCAGTACAGTTTAGTACATGCTAAACAATGTTAGCCTGCATGTCAATTCCTTCCCTGACCTTTCTTCCATAGCTTTGTGTGGATACTAGTGCTTGCTATTAACCTGGCACTTCTTTTGGCACATCCACATCCCTCTCTCACACTTCAAAATATTTTGTCATTGGAAAGCCACTGCATAACAGTAACTATTTGTAATTAATCAAGGCTTGAATCAGAACAGACCAACACTTCCTGTCAATATTTCTGTGTTCTTCACCTTATCTCTTTGGAAGTAAAGGGAAGAGAAAAGGGGGAGAGAAATGGTCTTTCCACTTACTGCAGCATTAACCTCTAACACAGCAAGACACAAACATAAATTACTATTGTTAAAACAGTATTTTTATAATAAAATTCCAGAAAGACTGAAGGTCTTTTGCTTTTCATACTGACTAGCTGAGACATGCAAGAGACTAAAGAAGAGCAATTAGGTACTCAAAAAGCTTCATAATTTGAGAATGAGCACATCATCTCTCACAATGAGCTTCCAACAAACTGCATCAGGACACCATCTTCCCTAGGGAACAGTTCTCGGAAGATGCATTCCATAGCCCTGATTACTAGCAGTTGCTACAAACGAAAAATGCTCTACACTAGCTGCAGAAGTCAACTTTGGTAAGGACATTTTGCACACTGTAAATTCTCCTCAATTTCAACTGAGAAATACACCTGATCCTACACCAATATGCAATATTTTTATCCGTCTTTATCAGAAACGTGGCACATTCTATAGCCTGGAACTGAAATTGTTGTATTTCTAATCACAACAACAAGAAGGAGCTAAACAAATAAAACTAAATCAACTGTAGCAGATACCACTTTTACATCAATTTTTCTTTTGTAAAAAATGCAGTCCTGAAATCTCAGTAGTACTTACTTCCTCCTATTTTCATTTTTTCCTAAAAGATCTCTGAATATAAAGATACACAAAGTTCAAAGTTTTACTACTGACATTTAAAACCAGTCAATCTCTGACCAATATCAAATTATTTTCTAGAAGTATCCTCTTTTTAAAGGAGACAATGAGGAAAACATACACATCTTAGTTTTGTATTGACATTCAACTTAAGCAGAAAAATAAAAGCATTCTTTAGAAGCTGTGAACATCAATTCTTACATGAACAGAGGACTGGAAGGGCTTTGAAAGCAAACTCCTATGACATGTGTCACCATGGTAATCTGGAAAATTATTAATATGGCAATTCATGCTACTCTTACTAAAAAAATACCAATAGCTAAGCAGGGATTAAAATACATTCCTGTCAACTTCTAATTGCAATTGGATCCCTTTGGGTTTGTATTGATGGTGGCCTTAGCTTGGACGCCCGCTCGGCACAGTGCACGGCAGCCCAGAACTCCTGGGCTCAAGCAATCCGGATGGTTATGCATCAAATGCCCATTTTCCTGTAAAAATTCCTCTACAGGTTTGTCTTTAAATTCAATCTTTTTTGACCTATGCCTTCTCAGCATGTTAGCAAGGAGGGTATGTATGCAAGATTCCTTTAGCAAAGCCAAAGATTCCCTGGGTCCTAAACAGAGAAGACACATTGTCAGCAAGCCCTTCCTAGTACAAAACCTCTCAGCAGGCACAGCTGTGCTCCATGCACATGGACACATGCACAGAGAAAGAAGGAACATACCAGAGAACAAGCAACGCATGAGCCCGAAGAGCAAAAGTCACTGCAGTTATCACATAGCCAGAGCTGCCCTGATGTTCCCACCAACCTTAGAGTGTCTGTTTCATCTCGAAGATGACAAACCCACTCCAATGCAAGTTCAGCTGGATGTTCAGAGGTACTGGGCCACAATTAAGGATCCAGCATTCTGCCAGAATGTGGCCAGTGTGATGCATTACAGAAACAGAATAGGGGAGGAACAAGAGACAGGAGAGCAGATAACCAGACTGAACAGGAGGTTCAGATGATGACTTAACTGATTTGATTGACAGTAAATCCATCAGCATGAGAGCCTCAGGACACTGCTGGGATCTCTCTCACACTACTGAGCATTCAAAAAAATTAACAGTTCCAATGGTCAAGAAGTCCCGGGTACCAAAACAGCCCATGCCAGGCATGTTTAAAGCTGCACTGAGAAAAGGCATATTGCCACAGCACACCTGTTCACCGGCACAGGCTTCTTTCACAGAGGTACTTAGTTCCAGCTGTAGACATCACATCTTAAATAAACAGAACCTACTTACTCCACATTTTTCTTATCTACCACACTTAAATGCCCAGTAGCAAGTAGAACACAAAGTAAGAGAAACAACACTTTGAGAACACATTTAGCAACCTGGCACAGTATCACGAATCTCGTATCAACAGTATACTTGGAGCAATAAGAAAGGCTGATATATGTATAGGTCCCTTTCCCCAAACACACCCTGCTCCTCCCTCCCATTTTCTGCCCACACAGTAACAAAACCATACCTGGATCTTTTCGCCCTGGTTTTTCAAAGCGTCTGTCTCCCCTAGAAAGGCAGAATAGAAGTTTCAAATAAGGTTTTGGAACTACTCCAAAAACTCACTTTAGGTATAGGTTTTGTCGGTTTTCTTTACTTGGTGGGGAACTTTTTTAAAATCGGAGCTTGATGGACAGTACCTTTAGAGGTCCAAGTGACAACTGAAATTTTCAGGAACACCAATACACACACGGCCCTTGGGAACTGAGTATGTTTTCAAATGTGCCCCTAAGTACTGTGAACAATGTCAAAACTAAAACTGAAGCAAATCCTTTAGCACCAGCACTTCCATTTCAACTGTCATAATTTATGTTCTCTTAAAATAGTTCCTTCTTCCCAGGAACTCATCACAAAAATTCTTTGCAAAAAATGTTCTTTTACTTGCTCCTGAGCCTCAAGAAACATTACTGTGTTTGACTCCATCTTAGAAACTCAGACACTTCACTCGCAGATATAACTAATTACCTTTGCTAAAGTATTTTTATGAAGTCAAAAGGCACAAATGGAAGCTGAACAGATGTGTGTAAAAAACTTTAAGGGCTAGAGTTCTGTTACCTTTCCTCCCAACTCTGTGATCTGTGCATTTCCCTGCCCCCTCCTCGCCCAAAGCCACCCTCCACTTCATCAAAACTTCTTTGGTAGAAACCGCTTTCTCCTCGGCCTCTGCCTGAAAAGACAAAAAACACAAGTGTTTGTATAAATAATAAAAGAAGTTGAAAGAATCAGGTAGGTTTTCCCTTTCCTGGTGTCCCTGTGAACTAATCTAGCAGTCTTAAGCCCCAGTGAAATTATCTGGGACAAAAGGAAAAAGAAACAAAGACTGAAGAAAGAGCCTTATGCAAAAATCTTATCAAGAAGTGCAAGACCAGACAGAACAGGCAAACAATTCCGAAATAAATACGACGCAGAAAAACACAGATACTTACCCAAGAGAAATTACCAAATAAGTATGCATTGTTCACACAACATCCACATTGCACGTGTGCTTATCACACTCAAAAACAGATTACTTTTAACAGCAAACTCCAGTATAATGGCACTGCTCTGCAGTTGTACTCCTTATTATCGCTGCCTCAAAAAGGAGAAGGAAGCTTCACCACTATTAAGTTCTAGTGACTGCCAGCAAAAATCTCCCCCAGTATCAGTGGGAAGAAAAGAAGGATCACGGGATGGCTACAGGCAGGTCAGAATGAAGAACCACATCAGTCACATCAACTATAGCTTAAAAATTATCCTAGTGACCTTTTCAGTAAATGATTCTCTATAGGCAGCTACCAAGTACCAAGCCTCAAGCCAAGAAGTTACAGACGTATCCTCAAGCAAAGCATCTCAAAGGCGTGGAGTGTTTGGGTTAAAAACCCAAGCCCCACACAACAGAAAAACGACACCCACACACACCCCCAGCCCTTCAAAACAACTTCCAGCACTAGTTAGATTAATGGCTAGGGTGAAGTTTCCAGATCTACAGAAGATAAATACTTCTTCACACAGGGCCCCAGCAGAAGAAATGGCAGGTTTTTAATCAGCTAATTTACCATTTCAAGGAACTCATGGGAAGAAGACAAACAAGTGGAACATCTATCAGTCAGGATAATGCCTTGCCTGCATACACATGAAGTCTCTAGAGTCAAGTTCAAGAACCTAAAAAGCACCTGGTAACACAAATTCTTGGCTGTGTAAGTATCTCAAAACATCGATCTTTTCATACTTCTCTCTTCCTGCCTTCAAGGAAAAAAAACACCTCAAAGCACAAGGTGCAAACCTGGCCAGGGATCTGGAGGAGTAAGACATAATGACCAAATGAAAGAGGAAACAAACACCTTCAGAATGGACTGCAGTCCTTGTACTCTTCTGAAGAAAGTAGTAACAAAAAGCCTCTACATTTAAAATCTAAGGACACCTGGATGTATCAAGGAATCATACCATATTTCAGCGTCTTATGACTAGAAAAATTTGAAATAATCAAGACAATTGCAACAGTTTCTCTACTATTCTATACCAAATCTCTTAGAATGGGTGGCAGGGGAAAAAGGGCAGAAAGTTGCTTTTCAGAGAAAAAGAAAAGTGATCCACAGATAAGCCAGTCGGGGTCTTCAAATAAACAACTGCTTTTGTAGCAGGCAGAGCAGGTTGCAGGGTGTATAAGGAACCATTTTAACATCCTCTTTGGACAAAACTATCCTGTTCTATCACCAGCAAAGCTGATCAGTGGCAGATCTCCCAGAACCACAGAGATGCAGCCTTCCCCACCACAAAGTTTTGAGAATGCTTAAGCTCAGATGAAGACTGGACAAACTCAAAAAAGATAAACGAAACTCATTCAAGGAGGCCACATCTGGTTCAGGAAATATGCTGAGCTGCAAACATCTGGCAGCTGAGCCTCTTCACCTTTGTGTCTTCCTCAGTCCTTATTCTCTTGCCAAGATGCCTCTTCTTTTGGCTGTTCTAGACTATGGATACTATGGAGTTTAGCAAGTCCTTGCATATTCAGCGTAGCTGTTCTTACATGAACTCAGGGAGAGGCAGATGAACTGACGAAGCACTCAAGGTAAGAGAGGAGAAATTAGCATCAGACCTATGAGAGTGATACCTTCTCACTATGGCAAGACTGATAGCACAAGGTTGACCACAGTCACAAGTGTAAAACAAGTTGCAAAGGCATGAAAGAGGAAGATGTGATGCAACATCAAAAATAGCATGATGTTTATCCTGTTAAAGCATTATGGGCCCTCTAAAATCCTGGAAAAGGACTCAAAGTTGTTACTCTTCACAAATAAAGGGCAGAAAAGCTTCAGCAGCTCATGCAATAGCAATCTTTGCCTAATTTCTTCACTACAGGAAAGCTCTCTTCCTTCCTCTCACAAGAGTTAATAAAGCAAAAGCAGTTCACAGAGTCAAAACAACAAAGTCCCTGACTCATCTCCTGTCTCTGAGGTAGCAGAGGTGGAAAGTTGCATACACTTTCCCAACAGAAACAAAGAAGCAGCAGCACTGCAGTGCTCCTCTCACAGGGTGAGTGCACACTGCCTGCTGGGAGCAGACACACCACCAGGGCCAGAACACTGCCGATACAGGACATTTCACCAGCAAATAAAGCAAGTGTCCTGTACGAGAGCAAGAATAGCTGTTTGCCAGCAGCATGACTTATGGCCACTTAAAAGTACGTGAAATCATAGCTTGAGAAACCTCCCCCCAGTCATCATCCCTGTATCATCGTTCATCAGTATTTTAATTGTGCTCAGTCACCAAAATGGTCTGAATTAAAAAAAAACTTTGCAAAATGTCCATACAATTGATCGTCAGGTTAAGGCTGCCTGTGGGGTCACAGTACTCAGCTGCCAGCTGTAATGATTCCACATAGCACTGGACAGGACTACTGAAGCCACCTCTGCCCTGGTTTTGTTGCCGCCCTGCCCATGTGTGGGAACACCACAGGCCCATCCAATAAGGCCAGAAGCACATGTGCAGCCCGAGCAGACACCAAGCAGACCACGGCATGGGAAGCATCAACAGGTCCTACAAAGCTACAGAAGAGGAGCATCCAGTCAAGGGAAACTGTGGTATGCAACATCAGCCAGGGAAACTGTGGTGTTCAAAGTCAGTCATTCAGCAAGTACTACGTGGATGGGTCTGACCCAAAAGCGCACACTAGGACACAGCTAATGCTGTCATTAGGTCACAGAATGCATGAGAAATGCCTGCAGAGAGGATAAAACTGCACATGTAAGCACACCATTTGACATTATGCTTCTGCACTCCTTGGCTTAAACAGAATGCCACGTCTGAAAAAAAAATGCCTGGCACACAAGCAGCAGACTAAGTGCATAAGTCTGAGGTACTGAAGTGCTGAATAAGTACTGAATGCAAAGTCAGTAAACGCCAATAAACCCTTCCATTTAAGAACTGAGTGGAGCAACTGTATAATTTGTATTTCAGTAATTTCTCAAAAACCTCAAGATGAGGACATCACTCCACTGGACACTGCAATCATAACAGCCAAGTCTCTAACCTGAAATATAGACGAGTTTGAATTTAAGTAAAGAAATAAGACACAAGCAGGAGGGTAAGAAGCAACACACACTCATTCTAATTGTCATCACAAAAACAAACCTAAACCAAACCTTAAAGAATACAAGAAGAAAATTCTTGAAATCACAGCATAACTGGAGTTTAGGCTCTACAATCACAGCAATAATACTGTTTGGGAAAAACAGAGTAACTGTAGTTCAACTACTGCTGTTTAGATATGAGAACATTACACTTTCACACCATTGACACACTTTCCAACAGCAGCAAAAAGACATTAGGAAGGGCAAAGAGGGTGGGTGGGGAAAGAGCTGGGGAAGTAAAGGACCCTTCATAACAGCCTTAAGCAAAAGGGAGAACAGCTAAAAAACAAAGTGTCAGTAAGCTTACAGCCCATTCCAGGGACTATTTAAATCTCTCCTCATCTGAGGCTCTTATTCATGAATGTTGACATTCCAGTCCTGCCAGCACAAAGCACAGGGCTTAACTGCACACCACAGGGAGCTCCCAGGAAAACAAGTCAATTAGAAAAGAGTCACGTGCATGTACTTGGTTTCTTTAGAGAGTACAACTTCTTTTTTTCAAAAAAAACCAAACCAAACCAAAAATCAAAGCAACTTCCACATAGTAACCATGTTCTCATCATCACAACATAAGCGTTGTCAGTAGAAGTTGGGGTGACTGCCCAGAAAATATTTACTGAGTGTTATCTTGCAGTTTTAAATACCGGCAAGTGAATCCCATTTAGAGTTCTACCAGAAACACTTTTACCAGCATTTCTTCCTCTTGCCAATCCACCGGAGACTGCTTGTCATGTTCTCAAATGCCGGAACACAAATCTGTGATTTGTGCCTCAGTGAGGGAACTTCATTAACAAATCTAATCACACATGCAAATTCCTCTCTGAAGTTGCTGTGGTGCAAGCCCCTTCAAGACAGTAAGCTCATTCTGGTAAAGCTGAAGCCCGCACTGGCTCGGCAGCAGCTTTGTTGCATACAACTGCGTAAAGTTCATGGAAAACACCAGAAAACCTTTTGAACCCAGTGCAATAAAAATGTTTTCCAACTGTTAAGTGAGGCAGCTCATTTAGTGAACAAACTCCAAAGAAATTTCAAGTCCTTTTCACTGTAACTTGAAAAAACAAAATTGCATTTAAAGCCTGCTACTTACAAGCAACAGTTTTGTAAATTAAAACATCATGTCAACTGTCCTATATTGAATTTTCATAAAGAACTATGGGGTAAAGTCCTTGGCTACAAAAGCATCATGCATATAATTATGAAAACGGTACCATTTTGTCCTGGCAGAAGCATTAAATTCTTTGCTGATACAGAAACTTTGGGAAGACTCATCATGCCTAGAGCCCAACACTAATTGCTCATGGGAAGAAGAGGGGAAGAGTGGACAAAATAAGCAGCAACCAGGATTAACGAAAGAAGGAAAGCTCAGGAAGCTGAAGAAATTTACTGCAGAAATGTGTCCTTTACAGCTTAGCAGAATGTCAGAGGAGCCTAACAAGCAAACCATATAACAATTCGAACACATTAGAAGATCAAATTAGGATAAAATAAAAAATAAAGTGAAAAAGATAATTTTACAACAAAGTTCTTGTTAGCATTTCTTAAAAAATCTTAAAAATGAACTATGGGAAACCAGGAATACATGCAGCAGCTTTCAAACAGTCTTAATATTGCATACATTTTAGGTTCTGTCCACTAAAATGTAAGGAATCAAACTTTACTGCCAAACAAAAAAGTCATTAGTTAAAAAAAAGTACATTCAATAACAGAATTACTGGATTAGAAGCCATATTCTGCCACATTTATCCTTACAATATCATTGAAACTCGTGGGGGCAATTAAAAAACAACCCACTGCTCACTGCATAAGGATGACATTGTTAATGGTGCTGCAAGAAAACAAAGAGAAATTTGACAAAGGAAAGCAAAATAAAGGGTTTTCCAAATTAGAAATTGTCAAAGTATCTTAATATTGAAACTAGGGAGCACACACACTAGGGGTGTATGATCTCAAATCATCAAATTTTAAGCAGCAGTAATCAAATTTGCAGAATGAAGTCTAGATGCATCTAAAAAAAACAGCCAATACATGTATTCCTAGCAAAAGTGAAACACAGATGGTAGAAATACACACATCAAAATAAACAAAAAAGCAACTCCCAGATGAGTACACACATCTACATATATGCACACACTTTCTTTTTAAATGAAACCCTGAGCATTTGTGCAAATACAATGGCAAATGAAGGGGAAGCAACAGGAAAATCTAGTGATAGTCTCATAAACATTTGAATTTGTATCTTAGCTGGGAAGCAACCACTAGAAGATAGACAATCTACAAATATCTGAGATGTAAGCTAAAAAGAAAGAAGGATTAAGGAATGAGTACAGAAATGAGGGAACACATTAAGTCAAAGCAAAATTCTGGTAAAGTATCTAATCATATATGAAGTGCTTTCTGAGTATCTTATTGAAAATATCACCCATTAAAGACATGTAGAATTAAATTTAAAAGGGCTCTAAGAGAAACCTCGCCTAAGTACCTGCAAAGGCAGAGGTTACAAGATTAATTACTCAGTATTTCCAACTTACTAGCTTCTTACTATTCTAAATGCAACCCGTCATATTTATACATAAAGCCCCCAAGAAGAGTTCACTGAAGTGTGCACATTGAAAGGGAATTGCCAAGATAAAATCTGGGTTTAACAATTTGGTTTGAATTAAGCAATATGGCTTCAAGACATTTTATCAATTCACTTGCAAATGTTTGAGGTGATTCTGGATGAGACATCAACTACAGTGATGCACTAAAACTGGAAAGATTCAAATGTCTCCCAAATCCAATTACATCTTTCCATTAACCTTCTCCTGTTCACATTCAGGATGTTAACAAATGAAGATGGCTTTTCAGAACACTGAACACAATCTACTACAACCTTGATGTTTTAAATACATTTGTAGATTTTTCTACCCTCTCTCTATAAATTTGTTTTATGCTTTTAATAAAGTTATTCCTAACAATTCTGAGCCAAAGAATTTCATATTCCACCTCAAAACTACCTCTCCCTTTTGCTTTCCCACCCACCGACCTGGCAAAGGCATATAACAGCGACACCAGTTGAGCATTAAGGTGTGCAGAATCACCACTAAACACAATATTCATTCTCCAGCACCACCTTGTTGGAAAGGTTTCAAAGCTTTAAGCAAAAAGAAATTGGGCACGAGAACACATGGCTCTAGCCAAGCTCCACTTAATATCTCTGAGCAGCTTTAACCCGGATCACCTGGATACATTGGAGCACATCCCACTGGCAGCTCACCTCGACCTCTAGAGGAACTTCGACCTCGAGGAGCCCCCACCACCGTTCCTCCTCCGCGTCCCGTCAACCTCAGGACAGCAGCACTGTTTACAGACATCGAGAAATTTCTCTGCCAAGAAGAAAGAGTCACGGTCAGATTTGACTGGAAAAACCTTCACAAAGAAACCACAAATAAATAGACAAAAAACCCAATAAAACCAAAAAAAAACCAAAAAGAAAAAACAGAAACATTTTCCATTATCTTAAATTTGGCTTTGTTTTCCTTGTGTTCATTACAAATTCTCTACAATTAACACTAGGAAGGAAAAGGATTCCATGCACACGTGAGCAGCTGAAGCAGTCTCTAAAACGACCTTGGTCAATATTAGCATTTCCAAGTTACTCAGCTGAGATTTCTATGCTCTGAAGTAAGCATTTGAACACCTACTCCTTTATCAGGCAATGCCAGCACAGAAGCCATCGGAACATCAGCAGTGTTAAACACACATTCTCTTGCAAAAAGAGACTGGTACCTGCCTATACCTGACAACAATAATTAGTACCAATTCTAAACTTCTTACGCAAAGCAGGAACATGTAACGACCAAGAGAACTTGAATAAAATTGTATTTGCCAATCTCCTTTGCAGAAATAAGCCTTTTTATTCTCTAAATATATCACAAGAGTAACATATTTTAGGAAAAACTAAGTGTACTTAAGGCTTGTGAAGTTAAGCGGTACTCATTTTCCTAAGACAATTAATATCAGTAAAATTTAACTTTAGCTTAATATGAAACAATTGCTAAAGAAAAGGCAATTTCAATAAAGAATGGATAAATAAAACCAACTCTGGCCCTATTCTCTGAGCACAAACACTTGGAATTCTTGGTCAAAGAATTAAGAAGCATGTTCAGAAACATTAACAAGTAAACCTGAATTGACACATACTTTCTGAATGCAAGTTTTGAATAATTAGAATGCAAAGGACTCCAAACAGCTGTTATATCAGGTTTCTTGAAAGGAACTTAAAGGTGGCAAGGTGCTTACATCAACTCATCAGGATTACTACGACTTTGAAGGTCTTCAGAGAACAACGAGACAAGCAATTATATACCATTTAAAATCTAAATCACTAACATCAAAGCCAACAGGCATTCAAAGGAGTTTTAATACACTACAGAAACATTTCAGAAACCGGTTGATATGTGCTCCCTACAAAAGTAGATCTTCCTTCAAGAGACAACAGGTAACTAATTAGACTTGAGGAGAAAGAAAAAATGCAGTCATGCATGGCAACATAGTAAGGTAAATCCAGTAAATCTGACTGTTTTCTGAGCTAGCTCCTAAAGTTTAAAGCAACCATTTCAACAGCAAGTCAAAAGGAACCACCTCCATCTGCCTCTGAACAAACCACCACCTTTCCTGGTGTTGATACTTCAGCCTTTTTGTGAAGCGCTGAAATATCTCAATACAAAAACATATTTAAGCTATTTATCATAATCATTGTCTTGCATAGGAGATTCCTCACTTTTTTATGCCTTATTCTTCTAGTAAGAACAAAATAATAATCTTACTTTCTTTTCCAATTCATTTCTAATTTCACTTGTCTGCCTAAACTCTGAGCAACTTCTCCCTCCCCTCTGTAGAGCCTGCTGCAGTGAAGGCATAGTGGTAACAACCCCCATGGTAAGATCACAGTAAGCAATAAAATATCAAAGCAAAAAACCAAAAGTTGCCCTACTATTGAGCAGTGTATTCCTTCAATGACCAATCCTGACGAAGCGCACCGAAGAGCAAAGCTGCCGCAAAACAGCTTTAGCAGCACATGAAGATGCCTTAGCAAACATGTCAGGAACATAACCAAGGAGGACACAAAAGAATCTGTTATATTCAGCAAGAGTTTGAGCCTCCCTTACTACGCAAGCAGGTAGGATTAAGACCTTATTCTTTCCTAATGCAAACAGGAAAAAGGGGAGCAGTGGGAAAGGCAAAGGAACATTTGCTGCACGCTGCCACTGCTCCGTAGAGGAAAGCCCTGTTAAAGCCATCTACAGAAACCTTCTTTGCTTCAACAGACACTACCCTGGAAATGTATCTTAGACAAATCCATGATTATAAATATATTATTATTATATTACATCATACTAGGTAAATCAGTTGAATCTAGGTTAGTTCAGTAACCTTATCATCAGGAAATTAACATTCTACATAAAAAGAACCAGCAATTCCATCCAAAGCATGTCCATGTCCTGTTACAGGGAACACTGTAGCCTTCAGTATCTAATTAAATTCTACAAGCCTCAACACATTCGAGTTTAAATTCATATAGCTGATATGATTTGTCATCCATCCCTAGATAATACATCTTTAACTCAGCTTCAGACTACTTCTTCCCAGACACAGTACACATACAACTACAGTGGCATAAGGTGCATAACACAGCAGGAATTGTTCTGAATCTAAGCCCAAAGTAATCCTGACAGACTCAGCTGCAACTGAACACTATGGCAAAGTACCTGTGTTCTAATCGGCCTCTCCTCTGACTGCAAATCCTTTCCCCTCAGGTTCTGAGACGATAATTCTATCTTAAGTATTCATGGAGGGGGTAAAAAGGGCTTTTAAACTCTCTTTTGTCAACCTTAATTCTAAGAACCTTCCTGCACCACAGCTAACAGCAAATCCACTAATATTCACCTCAAGATCACTTCTGAACATCATTCTTAATGATAAACAATGTTATGTCATGCAGAACAAACACCAGAACTTCTAACTTAAAAAATGCCATTCCCTTGGTACCTTGATTCAGTCATGAAGACAGGGCAAAACAGGACATGAAAAACCAGATTGTTCACATCCTCTGGGTGCCCAGAAAGCATTAAAGGAAAAGCTTTCTTAAAAAGGGAATATGGACATCTTCTTTCAGATTATGGTTTTTGTGGAGATTTTAGAAAATTTTTAAGCTGCTTAAAGGCTCCTGTATGATTACAGGTGAAAAGGAGCAGGAAAATGCAGTGACATTGTACAGACCAATTCCTCAGGAGTTTTCAAGACTGGTGAAACACTGGGCACTGCAGCAGAGGACCACATCTATCCCTGAAGCTCAGCAGTACTTATCACCCCATCAGTACTCAGCACACTTCCAATATCATAGCCTTCAAGTTGTGTTATTCCCAGCAGAGACCATCACCAAAAGTCAGGATCCCCTCAAACTACAGAAGGCCTGTAGTCCTCCCTGAAGGACTCCACTATGCATCAGCAAAACAGTATGTCCAAAGGTATTTACATAAAGGTTTCAACATTTAGGTATGCTACTGTATGTCTGGCTGACCATTTCTGGGGCTTGCTGCCTGAATCCCTTCTGTTTCTACTCAAGAACAGGAGTTCGCATAAAAGAATTCCCATAAAAGCGTAATCTCAACCTCAGTTGCCTTTTAAGACTAATTAAAACATGAAGTGCTTACAGTGTATTCATGTGAACTCAAAAATAACTGCTGATTAAGAACTAAACCATTAACATCTTGTGTGAAATGACAGTATCCTACAGAGACTCGAGAAATATGAGCCAACTCTGAAGAGGAAGGCAGCCCAGAAGAGGTGAAGAGGATATGCCAAAACACCCAGGCACAAAATGAAATGAAAAATTCAAGAACACAACAGCCTGGGGCAGGCAAAGGAAGGAGGATGCTCTGATATATTAAGAAACTAATAGTAACACTACCCACCCCTGCAAAAATCAAATTACTCAGGCCAGTAAAAATACTCAGCTTCCTATTAGAAAAAAAAAACAAAACAAACCCAAACCACCATTATTATGAAGCAAGAAAAGTGCTAAGAAACATGACAAATTGCAGAGCAACTGCAAAATCAAAAGTTCTGGCAGCCAAAAAGAGGGAATCAGTTCAGAGTCAAAAGTCAGAGCCATTTATCCGGAGAAGGCGAGCAGTTTTCTCCATGAGGAATCAAATTTAAAGCAAGAGCTTTCAAACTATCCAGATCAGACATCCTTGAAATGGCATCCTTATGGACTACCTGTTCTCTCTTATCTTGTTCACCTCCATATAGTTATATACCTATAGACACCAAAGGAGGAGATAAACAAGCAACTGCTTATATACAGAGCAGTTAACATTGCTGCATCTTCTTAATAAATGCTAACAGTCAAAAACCATGTTTTTTTTCAAATTTAAGACAATAATTGAGCATGGATAAAATTTATGCTGACACAGTATGCGTTCATAATTTCTTTCTCTGTGTCCTGGGTTACAATGAAAAGCTGCAACCAACAGTATGTATTTTATTACCATATTCATAAGCTGTCAAAATAGGTGGGGCAGTGTTTTTCATCTTCTCCATGACTAAGCCCTGATGACACCCTCCGAAGGAGTATCTCTGCTAATGGACCATCAAGGTCTCCCAGCATGACTCCCAGAATCTCATCCCATTGTGAGATGCTCTGCCTAGGCGGAGGAACCAAGCATTCCTACCTGGATAGAAGCTGAGGCTTGGAGCACCAGGAGAGCACTACCACTGGATTCCCAGAGGACACCAGCTCAATATGTGCCACTGTACCTCCAGAGAAGGACCAGACCCTTCTATAGGATCACCCCTTCAACAGAATTCCATCTATCACTCAAGCAGGACTGCAGCCACCATTTAATGGGACTGATACCACCACCCTAACCGACAGGGTGTCAGGTTGTATTCTTGCTCTGTCAGTTTTAGTCAGAGTTCTGTATTATTGCCTTTATTTTAATTTTCCTATTAAATTGTAGATCTGACTTGGAATCTCCCGCTGGTTCGCTTTCAAACTAGTACACTCTGAAACCTACTAACCTCAAATTTTATTGTTTTTCTTAATGGAAGCATACTCTTCTGTCTTTACACTAATAACAATCTAAAGATTTAAAGAAAGATACAAACCTGTTCTTCCTCTGTAAAAGGTACAAGTGCCAGTGGTGGCAGGGGCTCCTCTTGTAAAATAGGCAGAAATTCCTTATCCAGAAGGTCTGAAGGTATCTACATGAAAGAAAAAGAGGATTCTATTACATCCAAGTATTTCCACTTCAGGGATGATGCCACACACACTGATTCGCAAAAACCTTTTATTCTGCCAATTCTGTCTCCATCTGCCCAGTACTTCCAGTAATGTTTACTGGGGGTGGGTATAACTCCGCTGGAAATTTACAACCCTCAGGAAAAAAAAAATTCTTACAAACAAGGCATCCAAAGCATCACTCACCCAAACTTATTGCAGCTTAAATTCAAATCAAGTGACATTTCATCTGGTAAATTAAAAACTATTGCTTTTAACTTCAACACATTTTTATAGCCAGATTTTAAATTAACAAAACTACCCTGTACGGCACAGAGGCAGCATTTGATTTAAAGTAAGCAACTCCAATTTACAACCAACCAGGAGAGAGAAAAAACAAACTGAACCCAAACCAATCAGCCAAAAAAACACACAAAAAAAGCCAAGTACAACAAAACTATGTTCTATAGATTATGTATAGAACACTAATGATTTAAATCAAAATTAATTTTAACACTGATTTTGAATCAGAAGCTCCATCAGTAGATGTGACCTTGAGAAGGTGGACAAGAAGCTCCAATTACATACAGCCAAGTGAGCTCTAATTATGCCAATGGACAACTGCTTCAAAAATATTTAGTTCACAACACTGAAGACATTTTTTCATTTAGATGTATGCTAGCAGAAGTCCTCCTGCTTTCAAGTCAGTCTCTCTTTCAATCAGAGATGCAACAGCTTAAAAACACTGGTGACATTTACTAGCTGACTAGAACCACTGTCAAGAGTCTTCACAGTCTTCATAGCTAGAATAACTCAACACCCTGCAAACATCTAGATATCAAAAGAAAGACATACTCTAACCATAACGCCCTTCTGGCAAACACATAGGAAGAAAATATTCTTTTGGACCATTCATAACAATTGGAGAACTTCCTGTAACACAGGATATTTGAGAGTTGTTCTGAGTCAGCCCCAACAGCAGAGGTCTCAGCATCATCTGACATAACAAACACAAACGGCAAAAAAAAAAGACCTCTGACTGGCTGACCTATTCAAGCATAACACCAAGATTTAAATTGCAATTTCCTGAAGTAGAACAGGACAATTCTGCATGTTAAAACATGGCTTTAAGCTATACAACACTTAACAGACTTAGAAAAATCTTTGACATTCAATGCCCTTAAATCCATGTTTAAGCAATGCAGGGCTCCCAGCATTGTACGAGAATGTCAACACAGCCAAGACAGGATAGGAACATGAAGCGGTGTGTGCACATCTCCGTTCCAAGCTCAAGACACAATCTTGACATCACTTCTTGCAGTTCCTCCCTCCCTGAAGGGTAAGGCTCTCAGGAGGACTCAGACTTCCAAGTCTGCTGCAATAATAAACCAACCACTGTCACCACGTAGAGAAAAAGCCAGTGTTTCCAACTGCAAAATGTAATAATCGTTTGCCTGAAAGATCTCTGAAATTTTAGATTATCTTTTACTTCACTGAAAACCTTTGTGTGAAGTGAAACCAGAAGGAAGTTCTTGACTTTCTGTACTGCTCTTATGCATTACATGTCATTGTTTCTGTGTCCTGATTCTCAGGAAGTGAGCTACTTGAGGACTGCTCTCATTGGGCTAGTTACCTGATAAAGTGAATTGACTTAAAATGCAATAAATAGAGACCTCTTGCTCTTTTCAGATTATCTGTTCATATGATTTACTGCCTGACTTTGTAGCTGAATCAAATAACTATTATGCACCACATTAAGTAAAATCCTACTGAGGCAAGCAAATCTGCACAGCTGCAAGGAGACTTTAACCCACAGTCATCGGTGGCACTGGGACTGAATATGGCAATCAGGTTTTTTTTTGTTCTCTGGGGTACAGTAAGTTACCCCTAAAAAGGAAAAAAACCAAAGAAACAAAAACCAAAACACATACAAACAAAACTATACAAACAAACATATACTGAATGCAGTAAAAGTGCAATCAAACAAGTGCACACATGAAAACCCCCCACAATCAGCCCTCTTCAGTCTGGGATTGCAAGGGATACATGATTTCTTTGTCCATAATCACAAAATACAAACAACTGTTCCTAATCACAAGGCTGTCATTAGGAAAACACACATCAGGCCATCGTCCTCTTCCTGCTCACCTTATTATCCTTTAGAAAAAGTGCCAACATTTCTTCTCTCCCATAGCGATAGTCTGCTAGTTTGTACTTCGGCAAAGCCGGAGACAGAGGAGGGGATGTCACACTCCCGCCACTAGACAAAGCTCGCAGCCTAAAAGAAAGCAGAAAAGCAATGAAAATTGAATCGAGAATATCTTCACCTGTGCTACCATCCCTCTGCACATTTACACATTGGACACAAACAAAATAAATACAGTACTGAAAGTAAAGACATTAACAGTTTAACTTCAAAACTCTAAATCTTAGTCCTTCAACAGGAAGAGCAGAAGAGCTTCTCTTGTTTTACCCATAGCCAGGAAAGCAAGAAAAAAAAATTCCCATGAGCACATCAAGGAATTCTACTTGCCCCAGGAAAACTCTTATGTTGACCATATAGCAAGCCATAACTCCCTAAAGCCTTGCCTAAGCTATTTACACAGGCCGCACACAAATCATTGGGACATCTTAATGACGACAGCTTCTTTTTAACAAGAAAAATTCTTACCATGCTAGGAGAACACAGCAAATATTAAGCTAAGGAAGGAGTTTATTCAGATGTCTCATAAAGTTTAACAGTATAGCACAGTAAGTATTATAACAAAGTTTCTTCTTGTGTCTCTGGAATCCTTCCTTACCACAAATCCCTCTTCCACAAGTTTAAAAAAATGGCTTTTATTTTAGAGAGCATATATCATTTAACTTAGGCTATCGATAAAAGAAAAAATTAAATTTAAAAAACATGTACAAAATATAGTGACAGCCTACTTCAGAGATATTGCAAGCAACAATCTAATTTACATTAATAGATAAATCTGCTATTACATTTGTTCCCATCCCACATAGGTCAGTTACTTAATTTCTTGAAGGTAGCATCTTACTATTGTACATTATTCCCACTCTGCAGGTGAATTAGTCTCATTCAACACAGCCACTTCCTCAGCTTCTCAAATATTTGGTATTTTTGAGTTTGAGGAATGGTTTACAAAAAGATATGCATGTCAAGAAACAAAATCCTGCCCATTTTCTTACATTCTCTTTGATGGGCAACTTAGACAAGTAAAAAAAATAAAAGCTCTTCTCAGCAATCAAAAAATCCTTTGACGGTAAACGGCGCTAAACTAAAATAGTGATTCAGAGGCTACCTTTCACCTAATTACTGAAGCATGCTTCAATTTGTTTTATTGTTCTTTAAACAGAAAAGAAAAAATCATTTGCAAGTCGAACGTTGATATTATTTTTTTAGTTTGGTGCCACCCCGTGGCAGTTCCTCTACATACTGCTTCCAAACAAATCATGCCTGCGGAAGAATTATTTAAAGGATTAGATGGCTCAGTGCAATCTTCAACACCAGTCCAGATCAAACACGACCCAGAGTTTCACTGTTAAATGATACAGCAGCTTACATAACAGACGTGACTATAAAGCAACCCAAAAGAAAAATTATAAATCTTAAGTTCCATCGTTCCTGTAAAAATCTACTAATTCACTGAAGTAGAATATATGCTTCCATATGTAATCTAATCTGATTTTTAAACTAACTGGAGACTCACTATGACACTCCCCTCGTTATGACACAGCAATGAAGTTACTGTTAAAATACGTGCTTTTTTTAGAATTGTCTTCCCCCTTCTCTTCTTTTAATATAACTTTGGCTTCTATCCATCAAGAATCTAATCATGTCTGTCTCTTACACTGAAGAGCACTCCAGCACAAGATATCTGCCTGGTGGATATATTTATAGATAGTGATAAATTCATTCTTTAACTTTCTTTCATTCTAACAAAATAGACTGAGCTCTCATTGTTTCACAGGCTGCAAATCATGTCTTACTTCTTCACTGAATCCTCTCCAATTTCTGTACATTGTGTATAGAAACGTGTCAGCAAAAGTGAATGTGTTATTCCAGTAACAGTGCTACCACACGCTATGCAGCAACTGTATTTCCTCTAACCACTCCACATTCCCATTCACACGGTTGGGGATCAATCTCTCTTCAGAAACCACACCACCCAGCATTCTTGTTTGTAACTGCAATCACCAATACTTTAACAAGAAATTGAAATTGAAACAAATACTGAATAATCACACCTGTACAATTGCTCATTTGGAAAAGCCAGGACAATGCATGTCAGACAAGCTGTAAAACTAACAGTTGATGAAATTACATGATAGCATGGATTCCCTCGAACACAATAGCTCTCTTTTCCTGACACTTTTCAATACAAACATGCAGGACACTGACACGAAAGTCACTTTTACCACATTCCCTAAAGGAGTTGGGGTCTTTTAAAGCGGGAAAAGAAAAAGCTTGCTTAAGCTATAAATTTAAGTATAGTGAGGAGAGTTTAAAACTTCCTTATTAACATGCATCACATAGAAAGACTGAATAAGCACATCTTCAATTATTCTGTGCATACCTCTGAGATCATAAACATTATTCCTCCCCCAAATCCTTAGCAGCAAGGTAAACATTATGCATTAACATAACACAAAACCCAACTTAATTCATACACAATGCCAATTCACAAAGTGAAGACTAATTTTATAATATTGCTTTTGATCACAGGCCAGACACTGAGGTGAAGCAGGACAAAACAACAAAGATATTACATCCCATTCAGTCCCATAATCAATTTTGCTCCAAAAGAAAAAAATTCCTTTTAGACAAGATCTGGAGTCTGACAAAACAGACAAGACTTACCATTCAGGCCCAAAGTTAAGTGTCTGAGTTTCTGCTGCCATTTTTTCCTGTTCTATTCCTCTTTTTTAAAAAGTGTGAACCTGAAAAATAAAAATATCTATTATGAAAACAGCTGGATTGATACGGCCCTTCACAGATAACTCAAAATACAAAAGCACACCTGGTCATGCAAAGAAGTGAAAAAACTGACTACATGGAAATTTTTTTTAAGGAATCCATTTCAGCTCTCCAACACAGACTGATTTAGTAACATAGGAGCAATTGCATCAAAATTTCTTCCCTAAATCCCTCTTTTAACAGCTCAAACAGGACACTGGATCAGGATGTCTGAGGAAACAATTTGTACAAACATGGAGAACTTGATGCATAATCCTCTTCTGTAAGAACAGTAATGCTTAATTAACAGAATTGCCACTTCCTGACAATTACAAGAGGATAAAAACCCCACTAGATTTACAGCAAGACAGATTTGCCAGCTGAGTGGCAGAGTATTCAAGAATTTTCCACTGCTCATTCTTGAAAAATATGCCTTCTAAAGATCAAGTACATCCAATGCTACAACGTCCTCCAAAATTCTGAAGGCAAATGACAGTATTTCTTTCATTCTTGGTTTTAGCAAGCAAAAAAAATGCATAACTTAAGACTTCAGCTACTATCATTGCTATTAGCCAAGGTAGGTCCTGCAGGCATTAGTAAAGCTCAGATCAAGTTCCTACATATCCAGAGTATGTGGACAAGAGCAGACGAATCCATACAGGAGAGAGAGAACAAGACTAAGGTAAGGCTATGAACTTCTCCCTAACATAATCAAGTCCAGTCCAGGCAGTTCTGGAGAAGTGTCTTTTCACACAATAAATACAGTTCTTCTTTCCTTCCAGCAACAGCCAAATCCAAATCTGCAGATGAAGGTAGTTTGGTTTTTTTTAAATCAACACACTGTAGGTAAAGCCCAAGGAAAAAAAGATTCGAAGCATCATCTGCAGACACTGCAAGAACCCATAATGACAGGGAGGGAACTTTACTGTATCAGAACCATACCCCTTAACAGATCCAGGGACTAAATAAGGAGCTTCATGAGTTTGTCTATACTTTGCATTAAAAGGCGATGAAAAAGAAAACCAAAATCTGGGGAGATAGGGGTGAAAAGGGCATTAGCTACTGAAAAAACAAGACAAAACACAGGGAACTTTTTTTTTCTTGCACACATGCCACAGAAGTAATGATATTAAAGAAAATAAATCAAGACCCTCAAAGCTAGAAAATGACAGAACATACTAAAACCAAATATGCTAAAACTGCTTGAGCAGATTTTACCCAAATAGTTTGGGCGTAAGATTACAAATGCTTTATAAAACTCCCTGCAGCCTAAACCGACCAACTAACATTTGGCTTATGTATTTTAACAAAATGCCATATCCTCTTTGTCCCATGTACAAAGTAATTTATAGACAAATCTTAATGTTTTCATTTTCCCAATTCTAGATAATGGAATGGAATTATCCCTGCTACCTGCACCAAAAGCTAATACAAAAATACCCAGATATTCTCACAGGCCTAGTCTGAGAGGATTTTGGTCTGATCTGAGTTGCCTTTTTGAAGCAGCTGACAGCTGATTAGAACATTCAAGGTATAACCATTCACCATCCTGAAAAATCAAAATAAAAGGTGAGTTACCCAAAGACAACATGCAGCAGCTACACGTGAAAATATTGTGTAGCAATTCAAGTAAACCATCATGCACAGAGACAAGCCTCTAACACAATTCCTAGCAGCCTTAATTGGATGGCTGTCCCTCCACTTCCTGCCTGTAATCCTTCTGCTTGCAATGGAGTGGGGTGGAGAGTTTTCAGATCAACCCATGTGCATCACCAGGGAAACCTGGGATCTTTAACTCCTAACATCAAAGCTAGTCTGGTATCAGTAATACCAAAAAGGCTGGCACTGCAATGAAAACACAGCTGAAAAACATCAGGTACAAGGACAAATCACTAAAAACCAGTTAGGATCAAGCTGTTCACTGGTTCTGGGACCCACTAGGCCCCACTCTTTGCCCTCCGCATTACCTTCCCAAAAAACCGAGGATGCTGTGTCATGTTTCTCTACTAGACTTAGCAGTTTAGTAGCCAGAAGAATGCTACTCTCATCTCAGTGAGCTGCTAAATGTTTTTTCCTATTCTTCATTTTGGCCATCACACTTTGTTTTGTGAACTCTTCCTCTTCTGTATTGCATTCAGGGAAGTTATTCCATCCCTAGAAGTTCTGACTGTATGAATTCTGAACTGAAAATAAGACAACTATAAATGAATCAAAGTGTACTGAATACATCCCCCCCAAAAGACAATAAAACAGATGTGCAGATTATCTGAATAGGTGTGACAGGTGAACTGAATAGACAACATTACCCAGAAATAAAATGCACATGCAAATGCACAGGCAAGGCTGAGAGAAAAATGTTGGACAAGAGGCACCCTGGAAATGGACAATGATTTGGGAGGAGGAGGGCAGAGAACAGGGAAAAGGCTCAGAAAAGCTAGACAGCAAGTGCACCAGAGGAAAACACTAAGCCATGTCAGAGCAGATGAAACAGAAGGAGTGGAAACCCTGTGCTGCTTCCACTGGTTCTCACAGCAGCAGCCAGAAGAGGAGAGCACAGAAGCCAACCTGAAAGGAACCTCTGACAGTGACTGCACACCTCACCTGGCTCGTGTGCAGGAGCTGTACTAACTGGAAAGGCAAGTTGGAGTGGACTAGGCAGCACTCGCAACACAGGAGGCAAAAGTCAGGGTGGAGCAAGAGAAAGCATGAGGAATTAGGAGATGGGAATGAATGATCAGGTCACAAATTTAACCATTTTGGCTAAGCAAAAGGCATGAACTTACCACATCTTTATTATCCAGATCACTTTTCTTGGGTCTTAAAATTCAATATTAATAATTGAAATGTTGACTTTGTTTTTTTTAAATGCTGCTTCCTTATTAATCAAGGATGGCAAATTACAAAAATAATATATACCTAACATTTCCTCCTTTATATAATTCAGTGAGGGAAAAGCCCCCTTCTGAACAGCTAGTTTTGTGAGGCAAGGTTTTCTCCAAATCGATGGCTGTTGATCAAGGAATCTCCACAGCCACAGATTTTATATGGGCAGAGAGCACACAGGGGCAGCCTCAAGCTGAAGCAAGAAACTGAGACAGTATTTTGATAAAGGCCAGTTAACACTGCTGCTTGGCCAAGAAGGCTACCTGGTGCTTCCCACCACTCCTCCAAACAGCAATATTTTTGGAAAATCAAATTGGTTTGTAAACTGGAATTGGGATCCCATTTTCCTGGAGTGATACCACAGCCACTAATCTGCCATCAGCATGCAGGGATGAAAAGAAATCACATCAACCCCACCAACAACCTGTAGGCTGGAAAGGGGGAAAAAAACCCTATTTTGTCAGCTGCTTAGTACTTTTTGTCTGAACAGACACAAATTGTAATCCAATAACGTGAAGCCTTTAAGTGCCTTTCACTCACAATTAACAGGTAATATTGTATTTGCAGAAGCTGGCCATCAGCAACACTCATTTCGCTTGTTCACTGTAGGAACAATGGTTATTTTACCAAGCTTGCAGTTTCCTAAAATATTTTTCAAGCTCACTATTTAGTACGTTACGAATGTATTAAAGCTCTCAAATATCTGCTACAGACACAAGCCAGAACTTGATTCTACTGGCTAGATTTATGTGTTAAAATACGTAAGATGTTTCAGTTGAAGGTCTACAATTTCTGTGGCACATTTTGCCCATAAGCTCTGGTATTTTATTTAAAACATACAGCTAGCTAATAAATATCTAGACAAAAAAGCTGTTTTCAGAGATTTGAAAGATCAAAACTACCATGTTTGCCCAGCCTTTGCTCAACCTCACATAACTACCATTTAAGGTTCATTTGTTACTGATGGGCACCAGCACTAAGATTTTCAGGCAATGTTAAATTCCTACATTTTCATTACAGAATTCTCTCAGCTTGCAGCCCATGGCAATCTGTCTCACCAAGATGTTCTGCTGTTCTGGGTAGAGACTACCAAGATAGAGATACTTAGTATTCCAAGTTAAGTTTAGGCAATGGCTGCATTCAGGTCTGCCCGTCTAATCTTTTCTACAGACAAAAAAACAAAAAAAACCAACCCCACCAAACCCAAAACCAAAAACCAACCACACAAAAAACCCCCCAAACACAAACAAACAAACCAATCAACCAAACACCCCCCCCCAAACCAAAAATCACATCACCATATAGCTTTGGGGCTGCTGTGTGCTTAGGTTTTGTATTACCTCTGGAAACCTAAAAAAGATATACCACCGATCCTTCCTATATACACCTATTTTATTTTGAAATACTCTTTCATCTACTTTTGGTCTACTCTTTGATCAGAGATACTTAAGAAGAAAAGTATCCTTTCCTTTCAAGCTAGTTCTGTTGCTACTGTAGGTCTGAAGTAGTCTTTTAAACCTAGAAATCGGATGAAAATTTGAGAACCAAAGAACACAACAGAAATCCAACATGAGCAGACTTAAGTGCAAGGAAATGGGTTCTCCTTCAATAAACACAGAGAAAGAATTTAACAGCAGTGCTCCACCGTTCAGCAGCAAGATTACATCAAGATGACAAAACTTCACCTTCCAGAAGCAGGAAAACATTCCACAGGCAGCTACTAGAGCTAGCTAATGTCAGTGCCAGGAACTGTGTTTTTAAAAAAATTAACAGGTTGATTGAATAATTAATGCTGATTTTGTCTAGTTTTTGAAATATTAAAGATGATCCACAACTGTATGCAAGCCACCTTTGAAGTACAATGGTAAACAGGATGACTCAGGTGGCTACAGTACCTGTCTGTTCAATATTAATCACTGGCTAAAGCAGACAACACTGATTAAAGGACACTGACATAATTAAGGCCGGGCAACATAAGATTTATGGAAGACATTCAGTCAAAATATAGCTTTGTAAGAGTAGAAATGTCATTGCTTGAGCGAGTTGATAAATTTTAACTTCTGCAGGACAATTCAATTCACTAGAACATTAAGAAGTACAGAATCATTCAGAACCACACAAAAAGTCTCAAATCATCACAACCTAATTTTTCTTTTCTTCTAAAGAATCTACAACAACCCATCTCAGACAGAATTCTCAAAACCAAGTAAAAGGTAAGAAGCTATCTTCTACAGTGTCTGTAATACTGGCCACAAAACTTCTAAAACCTAAGGATGACAAATGTGGATATGGTAAATAATGGAAATGACACATCATCAATGGTACCATCATGAATTATTCAATGACTCAGTCCAGTATAGCAGGTTGCACTGAATAAGGCAAAGTCAAGGGACTCACAAGCAGAAAACACAGGTGATACATAAGAAATGCAAAACTATTCCAGAAAAACAAAGTCCTGAAACCATGCTGAGATTTATGACATTAATCAACTGAAAAGGAATATATGATACAACACTGACTAAAAGAGCTAACAAAAACCACTTAAGCCAGGAAAAAGGAAATGCAGAGTAAATATACACCAAATTTTAGCACTGAAGGGACACGGTGTTCTTTCTGTTTTAAGATGCAAAAGAACTGATAAATCAGGTGTTCTAAAGTTGATAGAACCTAACAGACATGCCCCTGCAGTGAGGAGAAAAAACACCAGTAACATATTAAAGCTCTATTTATTGAGCTTTGAGAAAAAATTAAGTATTTTAGTCTGTAAATGAACATGCAGGTAAAAACATCTGAAGATCCAAGTTCATTCAGTGAAGGGACTGAAGCAAGACATTCAGAGGTAATCAACAAAGTTAGCTGGCTTTAGAGCAATGTGAAATGATTTTCTAAGACATATGTTCTAGTTTAAACAGAAAATAAATTAAAAAAGAAAATCTATTAGTCACATTATACAAGATGCCAGACAAGTCACACGAGTCCCTTCTGGCTGACCAAATCTTATTCCTGATAAAGGCAGGGAAATTTTCAACCCTTGCAAAAGTATTTCAGTCTCTCAGCAGTTTCTGATCAATAATTGTCCATGACTACCTCAAATGGCACTTTCAAATTGGCACTTCTCTGCTCACTGCACAGATCCACTTAAAGCTTTATGGAGCACGGCAGCTTGCAACATGTTGTACCCTGGTCAAGAATGACAAATACAAGTAGCCCTTAGGAGACAGAATGACACAAGAGACTAATAAGACCTACAGACCTAATAATCAAACCCAAGAAAAATGTAGAACATTAAGTAACACGACTCCAGATGTTCTCCTCCTTTCCTACCTACTGTTGTGAACTTGGTGGTTAGAAGTAGGCTGTAGAGCTATCCACTTCTTGCTTCACCTGCACACAGCCAAATGTGAAGGCTTTCCCCACTTTCCCCACCAGAAAACAGTGTGACCTCCACCTTTACTAACAGACTCCCAGCCAAAGGCAGACACCAGCGATTAAGCTGCAAGCAGAGTCAGGGAACCACACCCTTGGCCTTGCCACTGGCTGGAACACAAACGCTTCTCATTCCAAATCCTATCCCAAAATCCTGCCAGCACTCACTTTCCAGCTAAAAAATCACTTCCGCATCTGTCTACTTTGTACACGGAAAACTTGCTGGTAGATAAATATTTCGCCTGTGCCCTTCCATTAGGCATTACGGATGAGGATGCCAAGTCTGTCTACCTGCTCCCCAGCAAGGCCAGCAGCCAGACTGAATGCAACCAAATCCCCACTACAGCACCTCTCTCCCACTCGTCACACACATTATATAGCCCATACATATTTTCAAAGTGGAAGAACACAGCTTCAGACTACATTCACTGAAAACAGTCACTGAATTAACAGATGTGGGTTGCTGTGAGGGTTCAGGGGCTTGTTTTTAAAATGTCATTTAAATAAGCAGCTTCTTTGAGCTTTGGAAATTCCCTCCACTCTCCCCTGTTCCCTAAGGTTTCCTGCTCATGCAGTTCTGAGACATCCTATACTTCAGGAAACAAACATTCAACAGTGAGTGTTTAATAAAACATTCTAACAGAGAAACAGAATGTGTATCAGGCTGCATACTATATATGAACCACAATACTTAATAGCTTAACAATTTTTGCAAAAGTTGCTTTAAAAATTCACTTGTTTTGGTCTAAGAACCATACTTTTGTAAATTGCTTGTAATGTTAGCCTGATCCCAGCCTTAGTATTCTTAAAACTTCGTATAACAGAAAATCACACATGCAGATGATTCAGCATTAACTAAGCCTATCATAAAAGCTTCCACTGGTTTTAATGGTGGTTGAATGGGGCCTCTGATTTATTAAGTTACGAAATGTTTTTACATAAAAACCTTGCCATATGCTATTCCATGATCAGCCTCACTCACTTTCTGTCACACACAGTCTAACACTGACGTCAGCCCTGCTTTGAGCAGGAGGCTGGAGCAGACAACCACCAAAGGCTCTTCCAACGAAATCATCCTCAGATCCTAACACATGTGGCTCAAAAATTCAGTTTATAAATCCATTACTTGCCAGCCAAACCAACTCCTTGCCACATGACATTCTGACTGTAAGGCTGAAGGCACATAAATTCAACTGTTCAGCTATTATCACAAAACTTCACCCAAAGTCATCTCCAGAGTGCGCAGAGCATTTCTCTTCCTTGTTTCTTCCAGTGTGAATGGACACACTACCACACACAGATCCCATCGGCTTTAACCCAAACAGATCTACCCATGCAATTTACATTTACTGTCAGGAAGAGAAGGAACAAAAAAAAAACCAAACCAAAAAAAACCAAAAACCCTGTTTCATTGTAACCAAAACTTGAAACAAGTATTTCTCTACTGAATGAAAAAGACAACATTTTAAGCAACAAAACACTTCACAATCTGCAATGCATCATGCTTACTTTCACTGGAATAATAACTATTCAACTGTACAAAAATATTTTTCTAACCATTTTTTGTAACTGTGTATGTAAACTCGTTTATCTGTTAGTAATGACAAATTACATATATAAGCAGACCTACTAAAGCCATCAAGTAATTGTTATTTCCCTAGATTATTTTAAACATAATGGCCAAAGATAGAGAATGATAATGCACAGTTTTAATAACTAGCTGAGACAACCAAAAATTAGTAAGTGATCCAAAAGGCAGTCAACAACGCATTATTTTAAAACTATTCTCTAAATATGCATCAAAATTTTTCATTGACCTACACACTCTACAACCTCTACACAGCTCATGGGATTCCTTCTGCTTTTCTCTATAATCCTGCGGTCTACATATCCAGCTTCAATATATTACAAGCTTTAAGGATTACAGGAGAGGCCCACTCCTGAAAAAACACACTTTGATTTCATGCTTGGAAAAAACCTCAGATGCATAAAAACAATTCGATGCATCCTTTCCTCTAAAAAAAAAAAAAAGCAAAAAAAAAGTGCACAAAGATAAAAATTTCAGTGGCAGGCTAGTTTCCCATGCAGACATCAAGCCATCTCTACAGCATCTAAATTCAAGCAATGTTTAATCACCTTAAATTGAATGAAAGCCCTCCCTCTGCAAAAAAAGAGAAGTGGACACATTTTGTAATCAACACGCAGCGGCAATCTCAGCTTCCAACAAAGCAATGCAAAGACCTCAGCCTGCTACAATCCCCAGCTGCCATCTGAGCTAAACATGAAAAAATAATGGTATTAAACATCCCCATGATGAACTGGTTATATATATCTACACACATATTACCAGCAACCACAAGAGGGCCAACGTCATACAGACCTTGGCACTTAGAGCACTTAATTCTTAGTTCCATCCATAAGCCTCTCACACCTTGAGCAAACTTTCTAAGTTTTCTCATTTCTGGTGATTTTCAAGCCAGATCCTTTGTGCAACAAAAAAAACATCCCAGAGTTGAGAGCAACAGATAAAAGGAGAAGCTAAGCTGGGCAGAAAACTGACTTTGTTCCCATAAAAGCAAACCCCACCCCCCTGCAGCATTTCACACACCTTGGATTTCAAACGTCACTCTATGAATTAAAATAAATTGATGAGAAAACCACACAAAGAGCCTCTTTCAAGGCAAATGCTTCCTCAGTAAACAAAGAAATAGGTTTCTCCTCACCAAGGCATCCAATGGATCTCTAGCAAGCTCTGTAGGGAGAAGGCACCCCTGCTCTGCCCCACAGCTCTACCTATTATCATTAATTAAATATAGCTTATCTCCACTAATCTTTGAGTAGAAGCACTGAAGGGGAAAAAAAGTAAGAAAAACAGAAAAATTAAGAAAAAATGCTTGGAAATTTTTTTTTTTAAATCAGACTATGAGAGAACTTAATACCGTACTTTAAAAAGTGCTAAGGAAGAATTTTAAAGACCTCACTGAAAGAACAAGAAATATACATATGATAGTTGCTTGAACTTAGAAGATCAGACAGAAGTAGGCAAAATCAAATTTCACATTCTTAGTAATTAAAATAAATAGATAAATAAATGAAAAGAGAAAGCAAAGGCACAGATCACAGTGCCCAGTTCATCTTCATCAGTTACTGTGAATCAGTGTTTTCCCTTCTACGTTTAAATAAGAAAGATCTTTCAGCAGAGAGATGTACCAGCAAAGCTTTCAGCCACTCAGCTGTCCCAACAAGCTGTTCCATGGGACTCTGACATCTAGGGTTGTTTGTTTTTTCTTTTAATGAAGTATCCTTAGATCTTAAAAACTGCTGATTTTTTTCTTACATTCAGGTATGAGGAACTCCAGTTTGTGACAGAACTTCATTCGGACAACTGGCCTTAGAAGAGAGATACAGTGGTGCTTAGTCTCAATTCCTTAAAAAACCCAAAACCTTGTTCACACTCCCTTTTTACACAAAGTTTTTTCCTCAACCCAGGAGTAAAATAGTTAGGAAAAAAATAATTACAAAGCCCTCGACTGTCTATTTACAAGCATTTTTTTCACTTGCATAATCACAGAGATCATAGGTTTAGTTTACTATATGTTTTAGAAAGGCAAGCAAAAATGCTAAGAGAGCACCTGAGGATATTTTACAATCCTCAAGATCTGTAACAAAACCTGTAACAAAAAGAGGATTAGCAACAGTCCAAGGTTTTACTGTGGCATCAAATTTCTTCATTTCCACACTGTGAAACAAATCATTCCTGCTCCAAGACCACATTATATTTTAGTTCTAGGCTCTTGCTTTAAAAGACAGGCTTAAGAAACCATTCAGAAAAAGTCCCCAAAAGAAATAGAGTGTCCAGGTGTCCCCAGGCACATTTGTGTATTCTGGGGCTGGGAGAGCCTGAGAAGCTCTTAGAATCATTCAACCCCAGTATTTATACACTATATTGTCAGATACTGAAACGGGTTATCAAAGTCTCAACATAAGAGATGACATCCAACTTCCAGGGCTAAAATTCTGCCTTCTCTTTAATCCAGTGGACCATTAGACAGAAACTTTTACTTTTTTAAAATCACATATTCACTGAGAAATTAGCACACAACCACTGACATCAATTGACAACTACATGAACCTGGGGAGCAAAGCAGGTGCTTTGCTGGACCCGGACAGTCCAGCATTTCTGTTGGCACCCCCAGGATCAATTAGGTCACACATTTTTACATCAGCATCACCTAACTGCTCAAAAGATACCTAGTCAAGTGCATGGCAAGAAAACCAACACTTCAGAGCAATACTGCTCTTATTATGTACTACAGTCACTACCCAATAGCAGAACTTAAAAATACCAAAACAAAGCTTTTGTTGGTGACAACTGCAACCAATTTTGCTTACAAAGATTTCCAATTATCACACTGTGCATGAACCAAGTGCTCCATTCACAAACCAGCAAATTAATTTGTGTTTATTAAAGTTTCTTAAGAACAAAAGCAACCAGCAGAGTTATGAAAAAAGAAAAAAAATATCACACGTACTTTCCAGGAACTTGCCCAAGTCAGCTCCTGAAGCAAGAAAATAGAATGAGCAGGAAGAAGTTAGAGAAATATAATCAGAATTCAAAAGTCCTTTCCCCGCCCACCCATGCGAACAGATGTTCAAGAATTACAGTAAAAGCAGCACACCACGAACGTTGAACTGAATGTTACTGGGGAAAACGTGTTTTTTATTCCAGAAACACTACTTGGCAACACCTCCTTTTGGCCTACACCTTGTCCCACTTCAAAGTGCAATCACAGAGAACTGAAAGAGCCGTAAGTGCTCTGTTGACACTGAAACTACTTGTCTTGGGATCAATACCAAACGTACACAATTCTGATCGATGCTCTCTTCAGCCTGCCAAGGCCTCTCCAGTCAAACACTGCCGGTCACCGCTGCTCCCAACACCCTGCTGCCTGCGCGGAAGAAGGCTCGGAGCTCCCTCCTTCCTCGGCCAGTGTAACCTGACAGGGCTGGGCGTGCTCGAAGCGGGGCTCACCGCGGCGCTCCCGCTGGGCTGGGAGGGGACGAGCGAGTTCACAAGGGTCAGTGTGAGGGGAGACGGCCCCGGAGGGCGTGAGGAGCCGCGGGCGCCCCGCCGCCGCCTGACAAGCATCAAGGACCCGCATGAAGAGCTCAAGGCCCACTCGCCCCAGCTCCAACGACCCCTGCAGAGGCCCATGGGGAGCGCAGGTGGGCCCTCCAGGCGTACATCCCCCCCCACCCCGGTCGGCCTCGCCTCCCGGTTAGGCCGCGGGGCGCCTCGGTGCTGCGGCAGCCGCGGGGGAC
>VZTN01012382.1:171951-193026 GCA_013400515.1 Erpornis zantholeuca
GCCCACCGCCCGTGTGACGCCACCGCGGAGGGGACGGGCTTCCAGCGCCCCCTGCCGGAGGCGCGAGCCCGCCGCAGGCCGCCGCCCCCCCCATTCCTCTTACAGCCCTGAGGGGAGATGGAGGTGGGGAGAGATGGCAGCGCCGGGGGCTCCTCCCTCCCTGCCCGAACTCCCCGGTAATCAAATCACTGCTTTAGCTCCCCCTCCACTCGGCACTGGTAAGGCCACACCTTGAGTCCTGTGTCCACTTTTGGGCCTTTCAGTTCAGGAAGGACATTGAGGGACTGGAGCATGTCTAGAGAAGGGAACAGAGCTGGAGAAAATTCACCCTTCTGATAAGCAGCTGAAGGAGCCGGGGGGACCCAGCCTGAAGAAGAGGAGGCTCCGGGGGGCCCTTCCTGCTCTCCACAACTCCCTGTGACAGGAGGGTGCAGCCCCAGGGCTCTGCTCCCAGGGAACGAGAGAGGAGGACATGGCCTTAAACTGCAGCAGGCGAGGTTTAGGTTGGACATTAGGAAGAAATTCTTCACAGAAAGGGTGATTAGACATTGGAAGGGGCTGTCAAGGGAGGTGGTGGACTCACTGTTTCAGGAGGTGTTCAAGGAACGCCTGGACGTGCCACTCAGTGGCCTGGTCCGGTTGACAAGGTGGGGATCAGTCACAGGCTGGACTCGGTGACCTCAGAGGTGTTTTTCAGCCTGAATGATCCCGTGATTCTGCCACCCTCCCGCCGTTGTCTTGCACACACAGGCGGCCTCGGCAGTGCAGTTTGGCTCCCAGCCTTATCTGTTCCCTCTGTGTGGTTCCATGAGGCAATTCAGCTTTATCGGTGGCCACAAGAAGCTGTGTGAGAAGCCACCGTGTGTGAGCACTCACAGTGCCCAGGCACCGAGGGCCGGAGCTGCTCTGGCCCGGGCACTGGAGGAGTCCTGAGGACACGCTGCCGTGGGAGTCACCCTGGGAGGCGGCAGCGGGTGCTGCTGCTACTAACAGAGAAAGGGCATTAGATGATACATATTTTGACTCTTCCTGATGGAAAAATCGGGAGCTCAAGGCAAACTTTCTTCAGCTAAAAATACCAGTTTATTTTTAGTCCTCAAACCCATATTAGTACATGATGCAGAATAGCCAGCCCCATGTGGTTTCTTCAGCCTAAAAAAACTATTCTTGGCTGCTACGCACTGTTGAAGGTATAAGAGTTTTCAGCTGAAACAGTTTCACTCCAATCATGATGTCAGCCATAACCCATGTAGCTTTCTTCCTCCTCTTCTAGGTGAATAAATACTTGTCATTGTGTATTGAATGACAGCCAAAAATGATGCAACAGTGAACACCAGCGACTCTTATGAGCAAATGGGTTGAAAGCCTGTAATTCTTTGGTCTTATTTTTAGCTGAGAGCTACATAGGACTACCTCATCCAACAACCTTAGAATGGAATTTCTCCATTAGGAGGCTGGTATGGAAAAGCAAAGCTCCCTAGGAAAGGGCCTCTGATAAGCTGCATTCAATCCCCCTGATTGTTGCCACACAGCTTGAGCCAATACTAATAACGACAAAGAAAGGGAGGGAGGGAAACAGAGCTGCATTTCAAGCTGTCAGTGAGAACTTCCAATTCCATTGCAGAAGCAGCTGTGCCTTGTTATTCTACTTATCAACTGTGAGTTTGAGCACTCAAAAATATTTTCACATGCTCTGAGACAACCTTTATCTGAGATGGGAGATGTTTAGCACTTACAGAAGTTTTTTATCCCAGTTAGCACAAACATAATATTACAAATAATCAAATTCAAGAAGCATCTGAAACACGCCTCATCTGCAGAAGTTGGCATTTCTGCAAAATACCTCAAGGAAACTCAGATGACAATCTTTTGGTAATAGCAGATGCATCTTAAATCTTCCACAAAACTCATTCAAGCAGAACAGGGAGAATCTCATAAAAATTCAAGACTGTACCTGTGCAGTAAAATTCCTACATGGCTCAATGACAGAACATCAGCTGATATGGTGTAGGTGTGAAATCACCCCAGCAGCCAGTCTGGATACCAAGGGCACGATGTTCTTCAGAGCCCTGGATTATTGTGCCAATTCATCCACACTATTAAAAATCCAAGTGCGGGGAAGTGGCATCCCCAACAAGCTGTAAACCTTCCTTACTAACCCCTTGTTTTCACCCATTCTGGCTGGGAGGCAAGAGCCTGCCTCCCTCAGTACAGTAGTAGAGCTATGAACACAGAGCACAGCTTTGAAATGATACCTAATGATCATAAAGCAGCCCAGCAGGATGTGTCACAGTCATGTTTCCCCTTGCCACTCCTACAGTTTGTTACTTGGAAAAGTGGTTCACCCGTTTGTTGAAATAACCAGGGATTTTGTCTGGGAAGAGTCAATGTCTTCTCAGCAGCCTCAGTTTTCCATGTCCTCATTTGTCACATCCTTAAAAATAACGAAAACAGCAGCAAAGCAGGCAGACATCCAACTGCAATTTTTAAAGTCAGTCACTTCAATGCATCTGTCACCTCAGGTGGCTTATGCTGAAAGACAGAATACCACAAACAAGCTGCTACTTCTGCAACACTCAATCACTTTTAGACATCTTTCTTGGATTTATTTGGACACTCCCATAAGGTTAAACTGTTATTTTGTCACCTTAATCCTCACAGATAAACCCCAAACCTTGAGCCAGGAAGAGCCCAACCACACCATTTGTCTTTCCCTTCACTGTGACCGCACTAAGCTCTTTAGGTGAGACTTCCTGCTGCCATAGGCTGTCCCCTGCGGCCAATGGCAGTGGCTGTGATGGGAGCATCCAGACAGGCTAACCCACCCTCAGTGCTGGCTGAAGTGCTAGCGACTCCTCTGTTGTGCTTTGCCTACTCTGGGAAATGTTAAACAAAAACTCTTCAAGGATCAAGGACTACCTAGAGCTCCCATTCTAGATGAATGACTTGAGGCAAGTCTTTGTCCCTTCTGAAAAAGATCACTAAGTGCAACAGGCTTTTCATCAAACTCCTATACTTGCCATCACAGAGTTAAGTCACTTGGGGCTTGTCAGAAATACCAGGCAGGGATTAATGTACCAGCAGGCATCACTAAAGAGAGCTGGGATTGCCAAGACCTTTGAGAGTCACCTTTGAGTGGTGACATCAGGCATAAAAGGACAGAGCATCAAGGATTGTAATAGATAAAATTACAGGTAAATACAACTAAGTATTGTCACATGGTTTTAGGTGGGAGATATAGCTAGACGACTTCTCTTTAGTATTTCTGCATAACCTGATAACACTGTTATCCAATCCAATAATTGCCAGCAAAATTGAACAATCTAGAAAACAATTTCCCCATGTCCATTTTTGCAAAGCTAACTTCAAAACACACATTGCTGCAACTTCAAAATAAATGTACATCCAAAAGCACTTACTGTTCACTGCACTGAATGCAGGTCCCAACTAACAGCATCTGTTTGAATTGAACAAAAGCACAGGCAATGCTCATTTCCTTACTAAAACTTGTCAGCTGGAGTTGACTCAATTCTATTAAAATAAAACCCCTGGAAAGCCTTTTTCCACCCTCTTCTGCAGCTCTGGGCTCCTTACCCAGCTGCATGTGCAAAGCAGCACAAGTCAGCAGTGCTTGCTATGCTGTAAAGAAAAAAACAACAACAACAAAAAAAGGAGCTGCAGTGTTGCAATTTTCCTGGGGAGACTAATGAAACTTCACCCTGATTTTACCTGACCTCTGAGACCCAAGGACTCATAGAAACAGTGAATGTATCGGCACATATCAGAGCGGCACAGGATGAAATATTTATGGCTTCTATTTCATCACTGTACTTTAAGCAAGGCATGGTTAAACTTCTTCCTGAACCCCCTCCCCAGTGTGGCTATGCCAGCAAAGCTTAGCAGATCTGCAATAGCAGAAACAAAATGCTTGGACACATTTTCAGATATCTATGTATTTTAATTTTTTCTCCCTTAATAAAGGCAGAAGCTGGAAATGCAAAGGAATTCTAGCTGAAGCAACCTGCCCAGCTGGGGCACTACAGGGGCTGAGACAGAGGCTATTTTAAGATAAGGAAAGGCTGACAACCTTCAGATGTCAACATTTAGCAGTGGGCAGTATTTCAAGTATTTATACAGCCACATCCCTTTCTGAGGAATTGCAAACATTAGGGCTTTTTACACCAGAACTGCTGTGCAGAAGAGGAAATGTTATCACAAAGGGTTTGAACACTTCCCCCCACTCATCCAAGTCAGGATGCCAAATGTGGGGATTACTACCATAATTTGTGAAAAATGCTATATTCAAGGACCTGAAATAAACCACAGACAAGACTGGAGATAACAATGCTTTATTTTTACGTTTCAGCAACAGGAGAAATAATTGAAGATGAAATTATCTGCTTTGTTGTAAAGTATAAAAACATTTAATTATAAATATTTAGCTAAAAAAGCGTGATTTATAAAATATAATCTGTGAAGATATATACACAGTTTAATTGTTTAGCAATTCTTTCACCTGACATTAAAGAGTAGAGGTTTTTCTATTTATTATTCCACGCTCACAGTTTAGTGCTCACAGTTTAAGAAGCAAAACAGACAAGTGAAAATAGGACTAATGAGTTTCATTCTGGAAAAAAAAATTAAAATTTTGCCACAAATTGAGGCAAGAGCAGAGGCAGAATTTGAGCAAATCCATGTCTTGAGAGAGGTCTCTGAGGGGACACAGTTCCCCTGCCATCACCAACAGTGTTTATATCCAGACAAGCAGTGGGCATCTCAACATTTGTGGGCAAGTTTCCTTGTTTCCAAGAGAAAATGGCTAATAGTATAGTGCAAGCCCTCAAAATTCAGTTCAGTTAAGTGTGCTCACCCTCCCCACTCTCTGAGCAGGGGTTGCTCAGTATGCTGTGCTGGTGTCCTCTGTTGTGCATCTAATGAAATCAAGCAATGTCACCTTCGTGATTCAGGCTATGAGGAAATTTCCAAATAGAAAACCCCAGTGTGCCATCCAATTGCACTGTCCAGCTGACAATACCCCCTTAAAAACAGATACAGCTGCCTAAGGCTGGAAAATAACAGTGAAGCTGTACAGTACACTAAATGTGATGGAATGTGAAAGAAGATAAATGGTCAGGCAACTCAGTTGTCTATTCCTCGTTTAAGAGACCCAGCTTCCTCCCTTCGAAGTCTTGGGAAATCTCACCTCTTATTGAAGGGTTTGTTACTATGGCACTTCAGAGAAGAAAAACTGGAAGACTCTTCAATATGCTGGGTGGCAGAGAATGCTACAGGAAATGATAGTGAATTTGATCCATGTCCCTAGTAATTATCTTTCTCTCTTCACAGTGTTTTCACGGTGCCTGTGGCACAGGGCTTTGAAGAATGAGAAAAGGGTGAAAACACCCAACAGCAGTACAAACATACAGAAGTCAAGCTGTACTTTGTACACCCTGATTTACACAAGACCTCACTACTTGCCTGTAAGCAAGGAATGAATTAATACAGGATTAAGAGAAAAAGGATGTATAGGAAGGAATGAAGTAGGCAAACACAACACTTGTCAGTGCTCACCCATGATTTGCTACCTGCTGTTTCTGCTTTAAGGTGATGTGCTCGTAACAGTTCAGAAAAAACAGCCCATACACAGCTCCTACTATTCACATCATTATGAATGCATAGTAACTGCAAGAGTTGCGCCCTTAGGAACTCAGGAAGATCTTCAGGAAAGGAAGGCTAGCGAAGCTGTGATGAGTTTTAGGCAGGATCCAAGCAGTTCTGTCCAGGCAGAGCCCTGATCTGGGAAACGTACCAAGTCGTGTGCAATTTCAGAGTGCATATTGGCTGGTCGGTTACTGGGTAAATGCAGACTTTAACTCCCTGAAAGCAGCTCGGCGGTGCTTCCTTTCCTCCTCTTCCCGCTTTCGCTCATCCTGCTCAGCTTTTATCTCTGCTTCAAACTTACTGGCTGAGGAGAGGGCTTGAGCCTTTATGAGACAGAGAGAAAATAAACAAATGTCAAGCGTTGCATCAGAGGGAGAGCCAAAGCCTGAGCTACTCCCAGATGAGCAACACAGAATTGTTTGCTGCACCTCCCAGTGCTTGCTGGGATCCTCTGTCAGGACAACTCAAGTATTAATTACACTGCAGTGCTTGGGTATTTACACCCAATACCTGTTACCTTCCTTAACTTAAACATCAACAAAAGAAAGGTCACTTACTAAAAAGCAACTAACATGTGACCAAAACAATGCCATCAGTACTGGGCCACATACATTATTTCGGTAAGCAGGGAGCAGGACATAGATTGTGAGTATGCAGTGGGAGAAACTACTGCAGAAAACACTCTGAATCACAGCCAAATCTGAGAACATCATACTACACCATGGATAATCTGCAGATCAAAGAGACATTGTTTACTTGCTGGCTATTTTTTCAGCTTTCATCTCAGTGCATCTGCTGTGCAATAGCTGTGTTAGGCTCTTGGGAAAAAACTTCTTATATAAACAAGCAGGATTATTTTCTCTCCAAGAGAGCTTTCAGAAAGGGTGCTTTGTCAGCTTCAGATGGTGTACAGCTCTTTCTGCCAACCCCAGGACCCTGCAGAATAATTCTGATTCCAAAGGTTACAGAGAGCTGCTCGAGAAAGTGATGCCTTAGGTTTTAACTTTTGTATTTTTCAAATCCTACACTGCTAGTGTAACTCTGAAGTTCCTGTAGCTTAAGTGCTGTTCTCTTATGCTAAGATAGGCATAACAAAACCTCTAACTTGCTCTCCAAGGACACCCAGAACAAGAACTGTAAACCCTCATCTTGGGGAGAAGGGGGCAAGCTTGGGGGAAATCATGTCATTAGCTGGGTTCTGGTTGGTGAATTTATGCTGATATCAAAGTGTGAAGAACTCATGAGCTGTCATTGTCCATTTTGGGATCCACTGAGGCAGGAGCCTCTGAAGCCCAAAAGTGTACATCTGAAGGGCTTTCAAATAAATACCTCCTTTATTCCTGTCTAGTCTCTGTTTCCAGGTAGCCATTTAAGGCATCAAAAGAGATGTCTGAAATCCTATACTCCAAAACACTCTGTTCACCACTGAACTCAGAGTGTTCTGGTTGAGGGAGGTTTTGCAAAATAGGAAAACTCTGACCCTATTGCATTCGTTTTTTTCAGGACACTTTTGTCTTTAAAAGAGGTCAGCCAGCTAGTCCCAGCCACAGAGACACACAGGTCAGACAGTCAGCTCTACCCGGGTAAGACCCAGAAGACAGACTGAATTACACTGCTCTGGTGTGTTGACTGAGCCACAGAAAGGCTCTAGCTAGAGTCCAACATAATTTGAAAGGAAACTCGGCTACAGCTGAGTTTTTTCATACTCCTCTGTGCCACACCATACCTTAGCTTCAAAGAAGTTCTTGGCTCCTTTGACCCCCTCAATGGATACATCTATCTCCGAGAGCTTTGCAAGAGTCAATAGGCCGCTGTCCTCCTCAAGTTCCCCAGCTGCAGCTTTATGGAAAATCAGCAGGAACTACCAAGACAGAGAGGAAACATTCAGGTTTTTCACTGAGGCTCAAAAAACTTAAAATAGAAACAGCACAATCACCTGGAGAGGGATGGAATTCACATTTCAGAGCAAAGGAAACCAGGTCTAGATAAACCAAGTGGTACCAAGGAACTTGTGCTCCAGTACACAGTTCTGTTACAGATTAAAAGCAGTAGGAATCTCACAGGAAAAGGAGGTTTCCTGGGAATCAGAGCCCTGGTAATACACAGTTCCTACCAAGCCTAAGATGCTATGTGGCCAGAGGAACCAGTACACTGCCCAGTGCACCTGCCCAGTACAACAACAAGGCAAGCTCAGATATCTCTTTATGTTCCCCTAATGGTGTATTCACAAGCCCCCCACCAGCTTGCCCAGTTTTCTAGGGACTCAGACTACATCCCACGACAATGAAAGTAGGGCAAACACAGCTCTGGTTCACCTCCCTAAACCAAGGCATCAGTGCAGTCCTTTTAGAGAGAACAGCAGCCCAGGTGTGTGCATGCCCTTGTGACAGAGTGGCTTGAACACGTGTCCACAGAGCAAGTTGGTGTGAAACTTCTGTCCTGCACCATGGCCAGTTAACAAATCCAGAGTCACTACAGTGTGTATTGGGAAGTGAATTGCAAAGGGAAACAAAAAAAAGCGTTGTATTTCATTCCACAAAAGCATACTTTTTGTTTTAACAGAAGGAACAAAACCTGCCTGCTTAAAAATAAAGACCTCTGCACTACCATCCACCTGCCAACCAAACTCCAGGTTAAGATGTGGGAAATCTTCTAGGTGTACTTGCAGAGGTCCTGTACCTCCCTGCTATTCTTGGCGACGCCAGGACGTGTCTCAGTGCTTGGAACAGCGTGGAGAGAACAGACACAAGGACAAGCCACCCAGGTACAAAAGGAGCACAAGCAACAAAGTTGCACCAGGGCAGCACTTCAGGTCAGGCCAGAGGGCTGCAGATACCATGTAGGGTTACCTTGAAATCCCTTTGCACGGGGAACATGAAATATCTCTAGTACTGTGCTCCTCAGACTGCCAGGCTGGGTAGTCTGCTGCTTCCTATGGACAGCCCGAGTTGTCCCAGAGGAGGGCAGCAGAGTCCTATCCACGCTGAGCGAGCACTGCTTCAAGTTGCTCACAGAAGCTGGTGGGAATGCAAGAGTTTGGGAAGGCCTCCCATGGGGAAGGGTGTGGAGATGACAGCAGCGCTGGCCGCCGTCTTGCACAGGCAGCGTCACCAGGCACTGCTCCATGCAACAGCCTCTTAACCCGTGCTCAGCATGGGGAAAGCAGAAAGTGGACTGGGCTTGGCAAGGGAACCTTTCCCTCCCCAAACACATTGTAGTGGGTTGACCCTGGCTGGATGCCAGGCTACCAAAGCCACTCTATCAGTCCCCCTTTTCATCTGGATGGGGGAGAAAAAATATAACAAAATTTCATGAGTTAAGGACCTGGAGAGATTATTCCCCAAAATACTGTCATAAGGCAAAAAAGGCTCAACTTGGGGATATTAATTGAATTTATTACTAGAAAAATTAGAGCAGGATAATGAGAAGTAAAATAAATCTTAAGGACACCTTTCCCCCACCCCTCCTTCATTCCCAGCTCTACCAGCTCTCTCCAGTGGCACTGGGAGATAGGGAATGGGGGTTATGATCAGTTCTTGACAGGTTCTTCCTGCCACTGTACAGGGAAGAGCCTTTCCCCTGATCCAGCATGGGCTCCTCTCTCCACAGGTCTGCAAGTCCCTGCCTGCTCCAGCATAGGCTTCCCATGGGTTCACAACCTCTTTTCGGGGAACCACCTGCTTTGTCATGGGTATCATCCATGGCCTGCAGGTGGATCTCTGCATCCCCATGGACCCCCATGGGCTGCAGGGGAGCAGCCTGTTTCACCACGGTCTGCAGGGGAACCTCAGCTCCAGCACCTGGATCATCTCCTGCCTCTCCCTCTCCACTGACCTGGGTGTCTGCAAAGCTGTTCCTCTCATATACTCTTACTCTTCTCTGGCCATAGTTACCTCTGCACAACTTTTTAACCTTCTTAAATATGTTATCACAGAGGCATTACTATCATTCCTGATTGGCTCGCCTTAGTCAGTGGTAGGTCTGTCCTGGACCCAGCTGGCTTTGGCTTATCCCCCCTTAGACACGGGGGAAGATTCTAACAGCTTCCCACAGACACCACTCCTTGTGGATTCCCCACTTATGAAAACTCGGCCATGCAAACCCAATACACACACATAAGAAATAAATGGTTGACTGCTGATCAGGTAAAGCATCCTGCTTGGGAAGAAACCAAATCCTCCCCAAGACTCTCCCTCTGCTCAGAGCTGCTGGGCTCTGGCTAGTTCCTCTTTCTTACCACCAGGCACAGTGACACAGAGGGCTGGCAGCTAGGCTGGAATTAGTCATGGTTCCTCCTGCTCCACCCTGAAAGTCCCACTTCCTGCCATTGGAAAAGAGCAGTGGAGGCAGCACAATCCTGAGGTCTGATACAGCTGTCACCTGGGAAGGGACTGGGTCATGAGTACAAATGAGCATGAATCATCCTGAAACTAAGGGATGGGGCAGCAATCGTCTAGAAGAATATGGGCTGCTGTGGCCACAAAGGGTAGGCTGAGATAAAGGAAACTTGGAACTGTGGCATTGGTTGGAGTGGACAGAGCATAACACCAGTCCCAAGGATCTGCCAAGGTGGACTATGGGATATCATAATGGTTTCCACAGGAGCTCAGCAGCAAATCCCCCCTCATGTCAGCACACAGCCTGCAGCCAACCTCACCAGGTATTTACCCTTGAGGTATTGGTCCTTACTAACTACAGAACACCAGCAATCTGCATTCACCTCCCACTGCCAGCCTGTCTCACACCCTTGCTGGGCCCAGGACACACCATATGCAGCTAAGTCTCAGGCAAATGTCAACAGAGAAGCAAAAGTGCATAATGTAGGTAGGTATCTTTCAAAGCTCTGCTCTCAAAGAGGACAACACGACCCACACTTTCCAACCCACTAACATGCTAAATTGTATCTGCTCTCACATCCTTCATGATCCAAGACCTACCCCGCAGGACCAGGCTGGACATCATGCAAGGAAAGGTGTGAGACTGACAGGCAGCAGCAGCCTTGCAACAACAGCTTGACAGAAAAGCAGCACTATGTAAGGATGTGGTTTGCACCAACCCTGGTAGCAAACACATCATGTGGGTCAACATTTCAGCTGGTGAGGGCGTGGGGGGCAGTGGGTGGATTTCTGTGGGTTCTAGATAGCAGTTCCAATTACACATTACTATTACAGCAATTAAGTCTGGTTTCCTGTAGTACTGATGGAACTAGTCAGAGGTGTGAGTTTTTCCCCCCACTACAACTAATCTTTCTAAGCCTAAATTGCATTGCTTGAGTCACAGCAGGAGTCTTGTACAGTTAATTGTTGATGAATTGGTGGGTATTCAAAGGTCAATGGTAGAAAGAAGCTCTCCTAATAGCACCTGTGGTTTGTCAGCAGCCTGCTTGCCAGGCAACAGCTTATCTGGGTTGGGAGGACACTACTCAAAGCAGTGGAAAAAGGTGACCTATTGCAAGTGGAAGAGGTCCCTACCAATTCTCTGGCCAGACAACAAAAAAAGTATGTTCAAGCAGGTATGCCAGGACTTGCTATTCTCTGGATAGGTAGAGAGGAGCCCTCCAGTGCCATAGTTGCACCCTACCTAGTTCAGACACTCATTTAAACTAGGTTTCTCCTGGTATTATCTGAGTGACCCAAGTCAGCTTAGTCACCCTCCACATGCTTGCTTCTCACTACCACCGAGAAGCAGAATGAGACGGGCCTATGGGATGGCTGAGGTCTCCTAACCCACCAGGGAACCTGCTTCCCTGACTGACGTCTGCCTGAACACAGCAGCTGCAGCAAGGCAAGGCAAGAAACACCGCGCTCCTTTCTACCACAGGAAGCTTTGGGTGTCTGCCAAAGCTGCTGTGTAATTTGTCCCCAGAGCTCTGCCAGTGATGCTCCCTCATTCCAATCCATGGGCCACTCAAGCTTGTGTTTGCTTGACCATTGTTTTGCATCTGGCAAGAAGCTTCAACAGCACCAGCTGCCATGTGCCACATGCCAGGGGTTGGCAGCACAGGCAGCCATGCAGGGGGCTGTGCTCCAAACAGGTGCCAGCAGAAGGGGAGCTGCTCTGTCACTTGTGCCATGCCACTGATGCCAGGACATCACAGCATCTTTCAGTGCCTCAAGGATAAAGGCATTTCTCTTCCATGGGAGAGAGCCCCTGCAGCAAACCTGGAGGCTGTCCCCAGCTCTTCCCCTGGAATGAAGGGTGGCCCAGAAGGCACAGAGAGGGCTCCTCAGCCCACAAAGTGATTTGGCAATCAGTGACCTGGGGCCATGGGTACGGTGCTTTTCCTGCTCCACTGGATTCTTTGCTACCTCCAGTTCACCTCTGACTGGGCACCAGGGAACTCAGGGACAGGTTCTCACTTCCCAGATTTGCATACCCTTCCCCCTCTCTTGTATCCCAAGTCTTTGGCCTCTATCTTTTCCTGCTGCCCTCTTGCAGTGAAATAAATCCAACAAAGCCCTTGGGGCATGAAAGCAGAGGGAGCTGGTGTGATGTGCCAGCACAGAGAGATGGTGCAGCAGCTCCAAGAGTGATAGTCACCCCTCATGCCCTATCCAGCCCAGCCAGTCATGGGCCTTGACTGCTCATCCTCCCTCCCAGCACTGCCAGAGCTCTCAAACTTCCACAACGGAGAGCTTGACATTCTAAGCCCTCCCCTGGGAAGGGCACAGTGAGAGCACCATGCCTGCAGAAACAAGGGAGTCCAGCTGCTCAGGGCCCACCGCAGCCATCCCACAGGGCGGAAGGAAGCAGGACAGCAGCACGGCCCTCAAAACCAGTGCAGAACATAAGCAGTGCTGCCCCTCCTCCTGCTGCCTAAGGGGCTGTGGGTTAATTCAGCAAGCCACAGTGTGACATTTGCTTGTGACCAAGCCAGCTCTCAAAGTCTGAGGAGATGATGCAACAGGAGCTTTTGGTACCTGGGTTCCCTCTTTCTGCTGAGATGATTTGGGTACCCCTGAGTGCATGCAGGTCACTGCTCAAATTTCCTCTTTTCCTCTGCCTGTCAGACGATCCTGGCCTGTCCTCCCAGCTGTCACAACACAGTGGTAACAGACAGACCTGCTTGAGCTGTGTCCCTGCTGAGCCAGTATGCAGTACCAAACTGCTGCATCCCCACATTTATTCCTTGCTGCAGGGAGGTGACCACCCCTCAGAAAGCTTGCCATGGCTGGCCACTGCATGATGAAGAAAGGGTCCCAATACAAATTGGAAAAGAGAGGCTTTTGTGCCCCATGAGATGAGCTGCTTCAAGCAGAGCTCCTGCACTGCACCTGAAATGAGGCCTGAGCTTCTGTAGCATAGGAGCCAAGCAGTGAGACCTAGAAACTGAAGGGACATAACTCCCTCCAGCTACAACAGGGAGCTCAGTGAGCACTCCCAGCAGCTGCAACAGGGCTCAAATGTGCTCCCAAAGCAAGCAGGGAGGTTGAAGAGCTTTGGCATCAGGTACCATGACTGCCACGTAGAGATGGAGGTTAAAAATGCCCCGCACCCTTGGCATGGGGAAGCTCACCAGCTTCTCCACTGCACCCCACCACTGGAAAAACACAGAGGGGAGAAGGCTACCTACAGCCCACAGAGTACCGGGCCCAGCTGCCTCCTCCTTCCACCCCACAGCCACACCCCTGTCTGTTACTGCAGCCACCCTCACCTCACGGAAGCTGAGCTTCCCATCAAAGTCTTCATCCACCTCCTTGATCATGTTCTTCAGCCCCAGGTGGGTCTGCGGGGCTCCCAGCTTTTCCATCATCAGCTTCAGCTCCATCAGGTCGATATATCCATCCCGTCCCGAGTCATACCTGCAGGGTGCAAAGGGAAACGGGTCAACCATCATCATCCCCATACTCATCTCCCCAGGGAGGAACTGTGCATATGGATAAAGTCACTGTGTGGTTCAAAGCTCTGGGGAGTGGGGAAGCTGCACGACATGGCCTGTGCTGAGATATATTAAGCTCAGGGAAGTAGCTGTCAGCTTTCAGAACTCTCACCAGAGAGAGAAGTACTCAGGGGAGCTCAGACCAAACCACCCACACAGAAGGGGCATGGAGGAACTCAGCTTATCTCAGAGGGATTTCCATTTCACCCACTTGCCTGTCCAGCACAAAGGTTACTTGCACGCAGCTTACACCATGCACCAAAGTGGTGAGGGAAAAGGCATGCAGTCAGCTGCTGCTAGGTTTCCTGCTAGTTTCAAGGAGAAACAGGGAGCAGAGACCAAGCAGAACTTCTTGGCAGAGAGCAATCTTTCTTTGTAAGAAAAACTCCCCCCCTATTCCTAATAGAGGAAAGCTATTAAGATCTTTCCTCTCCAAAATGCTTTTGTACCACAATAAGCACCGTGCTCCAGGGCAGCTGTTTATTCTGTGTCCCCAGGCAGAGCAGAAAGACAGTCCCAGGGGAGCACAGCAATCCCAGCCAGGGCTGTGGTGCCAGGGCTGCACTACAAGGCCAGGCTGGCAGACAAAACCAGTGCCCACCTCCTCCAGGAGCAAGACTAGAGTGGGACCATGCTTCCAATGAAGCACTAAGGACTGCAAAGACTCTTCAGAGGAGAGCATCCATGCAAGGGAAGGAGTGCACTAGGGATGGGGAGGCAGCGAGGCAGCTGTGCACAGCCTGGGACTGCGCACCAATTCCTCCCAACATCTGCTGTGCGTGTGGGTAAAGCATCCGGCCCACCCAGCAACCAGCGCTTCACACCCTGTGATAGCTTCACAGGGCTATCATCGGCTTTCAAAGTCCAAAGGCTGCAGGGATAAGCGCTCTGTTATCAGCCCTCTTTCATCCTGCTCCTACCATCGGGGTTCAGAACAGAGCTAGGCCTTCACAGGAGAGGATAGGGCAGGGTCTCCCAAGCTGGGCTCAGCCCTGGCACACAGCCTGTCACTGCCCCACCATCTCAACCCTGACAGAGTTAAATCAACCAATCAGAAGGAAACTCTAGGCATGGTGCTGAAGCTTTCCAGTGGGCAGTAGCCAGTCAAACCCTCCCACCCATCATCCTTCATTGACTGTTAGCTCTCTTCCAAAGAAATGAGGGCTATAGCCATCCCAGACAAAGATCTGCACAGTTGTGGTTACCTTGGAAGAAAGCTCTTTCCAGCTGAGAAACCTCACAGCCACAGAGGAAGCTGTGGCAAAGGAAGGCATGAAAAAAGCCACCATCCCCAAACAGCATACAGGCATGGGCAGCACAAGGCAGGGCTGCAGCCAAGATCTCTGACCCTGCCTTCATGAGCCCAGGCACAGCATGTTTTTTCCCCAAACTAGGGTAGCCTCCATGACTTTCCAGACTCCTGCCACCCCCACAACTATTTCTGGTACCCTTTGTGGCTCTTAGTTTCCGAGGGTCAAGAGACAGGACCAAGAGACTCCCCATGACAGGGACATAAGTGCCAGACTAGGCTGGTACAGAGACCCTGTTACCAATCTGCCGGCATTCTGTGTACCAAGCAAACCCATGAGCCCACCAGGCTGGACAGCTTTCTGAAAAACTAGGAAAGAAACCTCCATCAGAGCAGAAACCAGGTCACAGACCTGGGATATCACAGGGAGGAAGTACAGCAGGTTCTTCACAGCAAGGAGTGTCAGTTAATTAAGGCACATTCACAGCATTACCCAGCCCAGCACTGAGATGCACTTGCAGACATCACAGAAGCATAGCAAGTACAATATTTAATTGTCAGTTTGCTTCTCTTTCAGGTTTGGGAGAAAGGGTACAGAGGTGTTCCTCCAGAGTAAGGTGGTTGGAGATGCAGTGTCTTTGATTAGACACAGCAGCAAAATGTGTAATGGCAGAGAAGCACCTGGAGCTGGGTTTTTTTGGGGGCCCAGCAGGCTCATGCTACCCTTTGGCTGACTGCAGAAGCAAAATAATACCAAGGTCTCCTCCAAGGGCTGCCCATCTGGGGTTGGGACACTGCCCAGCCCCACATGGAAGCTCTGGGTAACAGAGAAGAAGACAGAAGTAGGGCACATGCCCAGCCCGTGCCTGCTGTGCTCATCTCACCCTCCTGTTATGGACACTACCAGCAGGTAAACACTGGCCCAGGGGGCAGTATGCCACCCTGAAAGGGTTAAACGTGGGGCAGCACAGCTTCAGGGCTCATCCAGCAGAGAAGCAGGACAAAGCCAGGATTGTGAGAAATGGGACCTTGCCAGCAGCGGGCCTGGCAGAGCAGCAGGCTGTACCAGCCACACAATGGGTGTTGAGCACGCTGGGCCGGAGTACAGCTGGTGCTGAGAGGCACCCAGAAATCAGGTTACCAGTCCTCTGCTCTCAGAGACAGCCAGACAGAGGGACTCTGAAACCCAGTGGCAGCACCCTGCAAGCTGCTACATTCCCTCCCTGCCCCCCTCGCCTCCTAAAACAGCCCAACTATTTTAGGACCTGGGTACAGCCACTAGACTGCTGCGCAGCCAGACTATTTCGGGAGAGGCTTATTTATAGGGCACAAGAGACAGAATAATTCATTCCCCACTGCCCCCAGCAGACCACAGGCATTCAACACTGTGGGGCACAATGCAGACTGCACCTGGCTGGTCAGTTGATGCTTCCAGCACACCTCAGTCCTACCAAAGACCCCAGGGTCTGCCTTTTGAGACAGCATAAAACTACCCTGTCAGCTTTTTGGGAGCCCCCTTTTAGGGCCCTGGGCTCAGCCAACCCCGGATGCCTCTCGCACACAGCTGCCTGCAGCACAGCCCTGCCCTGGTGATGGACAGCCACCACGCTCACAGGCAGAGCTGGAAGAGGGCACCAGGGCAAGTTAAACACACCCAGCAGCCAGGGGAGCCATCCCATCCTGTACTCCAGAAGTGGCACAGCAAGAGCACGCAGCACTCGGGTGCCTGGCCAGCGCTGCCATCACCCACTGTCCTGCTGTGACACCAGAGCTTTGCTTCCTTTGGACTCAAAGCTCCCTGGGGCATGATCCAAGCCTCACCCGGGTGATGTGCAGGCATCGCAGACAGAGGGAAATTGTGCCAACGGGCACAGCCATCCCGTGTCACAGGAAGGGCACTCCAGCAGCAGGTTAGTGCTATGGCCACGGCAGGCCCTACTTGCGACAGCTGGGGTGCCGCAGGCAGGTACAGGCACTGTGGCTGCTGTGATAAAGCTTTGCCACACTGCCACCACAGCAGCGTTCCTAGCAGCAGATGAGACACAGCAGCGGCTGCCAAAATCTGCTGCAACAAGGATGCACCCAGATTCCCAAGCTGGCTCGCTTCCACCCGGACTGCAGAGCATGCCTGGCTGCCAAAGCACTGGGAGAGGAAAGCAGGACACAAAATCAGGGGGAACGAGGGAATGCTTGCTGACCAGACTTGCTTAAGAGCATGAAGTCTGTTAGGCATAATTACTGCCCAAGTACAAGCATTGCACTGGTGTTACGCAGCTGCTGGGGAGTTACATCACAGAAGAAAGAGGGATCAGGAAGGGAGGAGAAAGGACTACCAAGGACAGCAAGGTGACTGCAGTCACCTTCCAGCTGCCTTTAAAACCCCATTTAACAAAAAAAGGACAATTGAATGAGAAATCCCAGATCCTGAAGGATCAAAGAACAGTTTCTAAACATTTACATTTCTTGAGAAAAGCTGGAATGAAAACCTGCCCTCCCTGTACGTGTTTGCTGTACCCTAACTTGCTCCACACACTATGGGCACCTGTACTTTGATCTGCAGTTCCTGTATGCTGCAATGTATGCCTAATTGAGGCTTTGAAATAAAGCAGTTGGAATAATGGTGCTGAAGTAATAATCTCCTCTTAAATATTTCAAATCCTTTGTAAGTAGCACTTTATTCCCCCTGAGCATTGTGTTTCACCTTACATGGAGAAGGCGGTGCTAATCTCTGCTCCCTGATATCCAGTGATAGGATAAATGGGAGTGGTTCAAAACTGCCTCAGAGAATGATCAGACTGGACCTGAGGAAGCCTTTCTTTGAGCCTGACAGGGTTGTCAGACCCTGGAACAGGTTTCCTAGAAAGGTGGTCAGTGCCCCAAGCCTGTCAGTGTTTTAGAGACATTTGGACAATGCCCTTAATAACAGGCCTTAACTTTTGGTCAGCCCTGAAGCAATTGGGCAGTTGAACTAGATGTGATCATCGGTAGTGCATTCCAAATAGAATATTCTATTCTATTACCAAGAGCTTTGGGAACAATTCCTCCATATCGGGGTGAGGACAGGAACAGTCTCCTCAGCCACACGCAGCTTCATCCTCCCCAGCCCATACAGAAGGAGCTCTCCTGCTCTTGGAGGGACATGAGGGCAGGATGAGAGTCTCCTCCACTAAGGTGCTCTCCAAGATGCTGGGAAAGACCTTCAAGCCCAGGCTGGGTGGCTGAGTCCCCATGGGAATAACCTCCCTGTCCACTGTGAGTCCACAGACAGCCGGTCACAGACCAGAGGCAGCCAGCCACATGGAGCACATGGCAGCTCTGGAGAGAGCAGGTCTGCTGCAGCATGTCAGACAAGGCTGGGGCACCTGGCAAAGGGGCTCCTAAATGGCTCTAGGAGGGCAAGGGGACATCACAGCCTCTCCCACCAGCCAGATGCAAGGCACTTGTGCAATGTATAGGCAACACATGAAATTCCCTGGATACAGAAGCAATAGCAAGACTGGAATTTCTCCACTCCCTCGCACCCCACAGATGAAGCTGCTGTCTGTTTTCCTCCCCCTTACATCTCTCATAAAGGTCATTCCTGCCAGGCACAGCCTTACCGCTTGCCTTTCACACTCTCCTCTGCCATTTTCCTGGACAAAGATGGCACCAAGGGGAGCTGTGAGACTCCAGAGGCCCTAAGAGTTTGCTTAGACAACTCGGGAAAGAGAGGTTATCGTGGTTACCACAGTTCTCACATATTGTCAGAATAGGCAGCTAATTAGGTCACATTATAATTAGCCTGAGCTGTAGACTTCCTGGTCTCTGCCAAAAAAACACCCACCCTGAGAGCTGCCTGCACCCAGCACTCTAGCAGATACCTGCACCCCATCTCCGGTGGAATGGGGTCAAAAAGGAGAGATGCTGACAAGAAGAGGCTTGGAAAAGAGAGGTGAAAAAGTGAGCCCAACTGTGGCAGCCAAAGCAAAGAGCATCTTTTCTGCTTCAGAAGGATGCTCCTGGCATAGCCAGCGGCACACAGCACTGGAGGGAGCACCACATTATGAGGAGTCCCACTTTCAGATGAGTTCTTTGCTTCTGTCCTGGCAGTCACAGCCACCATCCATACCATGGGATGCCCTGACAGGCATTCAAGGCAGCCGCTATCACCAGGACATCTTTTCAGCTGGAGCACCATGACCCAGCCCACACCACACACAGGACCACAGGCTCAAATTTAGTCTGAACTACAGATTTACAAGTCCCACTAAACTGATAAGAAAGATTTTTTTGGAAGGGCAGTTTCATAGTGGAAACCTGGCATCCTGTGGCAGTGAGAAGATATTAAAGAAAAAAAGAAAGCCTTTGAGAGAGGAATGTAAGAAAGACCCTGAGTTGTGGTGGCCAGGGCCAATAAGCCATAGAGAGAATTAAAGCCTTAATCACATTAACTCAAGCTCTGACTGACAGGAATTAAGGGGAACATTTCCTTTCCACATGGTGCATGTGATTTCAGCCAATAGTGGAGAGAGGTCACTGGCAGCAGATGGACCAAAGACCAGATCCTCTGCCACTGCAAATCTCAGGTGCCTGTAGCAGTGAACACCAGGACGGGGTTTTCTGGCTGCCTGTCCAGGAAACACAACAGGGGAGCACGCAGCCCACCTTCTTCCCCCTTTGGCATCAGCAGTTCTCACAGGGCATGCAATGCTTTCCAGCTACATTGACCAGCCGATTAATATTCAAATGCAAAGCCTAGCTTTTCCTGCTTACAAGGCTGGTGTTTAATGAGCTCATTGTTGAAAAACTAAGCTGCAATTCAGCTCTTCCACTTTTTATTTCCCAAAATCGCCACCATTCCTTTCCTCTTCCCTATTGAGGCAGTGCCGCTGCCCACTCCAGGCTCTCACCCACAGCTTTTGGGCATTGCAGCTGCCTGCATTGTTTGTCCTCCAGTCCTCACAGCACCGTGCCTTAGCCTTCCATAGAGTGGGATCCCTTTAAGCACAGTCAAAAGGGACACAGGAGAGAGTGGAGCAGCAGTCTCGCCCGGACCACCTCGCTTCCCTCACCAGCTGCCAACACAACGCTGCCCGTGCAACAAAGAACTCCAAACTCCAGTATGCTCACAAAAGCCCATTGCCTGGTCTCCTGTGGCAACAGCCTGGCTGGGACAGGCAACACCCCACAGTGCTGAGAGCTAGGGGCATTCAAACAGCTCTTGGTCTCCTCACAACAATCCAAGGTGCCCAAGCCAGCTCTCAGGTAGGAGAACAATGACCTAACAAGTTATAAATCTCACTTCAGTCACCTCCATAAGGTGAAGCACATCTTCACAGCTTGCTCTGTGGTCCTGCCACCTCCTGCCTGGCAGCAGCTCTCTCCTAGTCTGGCAGCCTGTCTTGGGGCTGGGAGGACACTGGTCCCCAGAAGCCCACGGGTCTGTGGTGCTGGAGGGAAACCTGAGCACAGACAAAGGTACCCAGGCACAGCCTAACGGCAAGTGCCAGGACAGGGTCTGGAGACAAGAAAAGGGCAGGATCATGGTGTCGGGGAGGGCCAAGCCTTTCTGCTTATAGAAGCAGCTCTCCCTAATGCTAGCAGCAGCTTCACTTTAACACAAATCTTCCTGCTGGGAGAGGAACCCCATCCCAGCCCCCAGGAAGGGGGAAGCAAGAGGAAGCTGTGCTGAAGCTTTGTTTGAGTGCATGGGAGGGAGTACCAAGCCTGGCAGGCAGGACTGTGCGCGGAGCTAGGACACTGCCAGACAGAGCCAGCAGGACTGCTAGGGGTGTTTAGGGTCGTAGTTGTTGCGGGCAGATGTCCAGCGCCTCTGGCGAGCCCCGGGACACAGACCCATCCGGTGCCCCAGGGTGTGGGGCAGAAAAGTGCTTGTGCTCTCACAGCCCCCGTCCCACACAGAGCGTCCCGCAAAGCCAGAGCTCCTGGGTGCCACCACAAACAGCAGCGGTCCCAACCCCAGGCAGAGGAGAGGCCGTGAGCTAAACTTAGGCTGAGCTCGGGGCAAACTCTACGAGCCACCCGCCCCCCCCCCTCCGCCCCGCAAAGCACAGGGACAATCTGGGGATCAGATGGCGCTGGGAACGCGCCGCGGCTTCCTCCAGCCCGACCGCAAAACCACGGAGAAATGCGAGCACGCCGCCAAGAGCGGGCAGCCTCTCTCCAGATGTGCCCCCGGGGGCCGGCGCCGGAAAGGGCTGCAGGGGAAGGCAGAGCCCCAGCCCCAGAGCGCGCGGGCCGGGCAGCGAGCCCCCCTCCCCGCTCCCGCCCCACTCACAGGCGGAAC
>VZTN01012383.1:5941-44733 GCA_013400515.1 Erpornis zantholeuca
GCTTACGAATTAGCACATTCTTTGAACTTTTCTCTGGCTAGTTGTGCTGCCACTTAGAACATCTTAGGTCTTTCTTTAAAATTTTGGCCATTTTGGCAACTTAACTGTTATAGCAACTGTCTTCCCATAACTAGTTCAATTTCATCAGTATTAAACAACAGAAATACAATTTCTCTCTCTCACTGAAGAAGAACCCCCTGCCCCTCCAATGCAGCACAGGCTTCATTCACCTCTTAGAGGATTTGCTTTTTTCTGAAATTGCTTACACACTTTATTTCCCTCATATCACTAAAACTCCTTAGTGCAGATTTTTTTTTCAGCCATGTTTATACTACTTGTCTCATAACCTAAAAATATTATTTATATTTTATTTGCTGCATTTGCATTGTAGATGGAATTTTTTTCTGGGTGGGTGGGTGAATATTAAATTAAGTGGGAAATGTAATAATTTCTTTGGTTCCTTGTTAGCTTGGCTTGTACCACAAACACATCCTATTGTTCCCTTTTTTTTTTTTTGTTTTTAAAGGAGATATAACTAGGTTTTCTTCTTGTACTGTTGTCTCTCTAAAACAATTTAAAACCATACTGTGCTAGCTCAGCTCTATTACAAATATAGCTCAGAGCACTCTGCTTCAGGAAAGCCAGTAAGTGAGGACAGAGATTGCAGAGGGAAGTGATAAGAACAATCAGAGGACCAGAAAACGGATTTCTGATAGTCTGAAGAGAAGATGTTCAGTGTACAGAGAAAGAGTGTGAGGGAACAAGATGGTATTCAAGCATGTTGAAAAAAAATGTTTCAGAGAAAGAGGAAAAGACATTTTCTCTTTATGATAGAGCAGACAAGGCAAGAATAAGTGGGCTTGATTCTAGAAAGGGATTTCAGACTGGATATAAGAATAAAACCTAATAAGAAATTCTGAAATATAGTGAAGCACTAGATAAGCCCTGGGAGCTCCACTACTAGACACTTTCAAGACAGTTATTTTGGCAAGTATCTGTGAATCATGTCAGAAATGCAACTGATTCTTCCTCAAAGTAGGGGTGAGTGATGTTCAGAGGTCCTTCTGAGTGCCTTTTCCTATGATTCAGTCTTCTGTCACATCACTTAAAACACCATGTGGAACATCACACTTTGTGGCAAAAACTGAGAAGGGAAATTAAGTCTAAAAATTGCACCCTTACTACAAGAGACATGAAAGCAAGAAAATAGTAGCATTGACACACTAACCATAAGTCTTAATGACTTGAATCAGGAATTAATGATTCTGTGAAATGAAAACATACAGTATTGTCTATTACTCAGTTGTTAAAAGGGAGTTCAACGCTGAAACATACAGCTAAAACACACTTTTTATTTAGCAAATTAAGATGGAATAATTTATGGTATTCAGTGCACAGTAATGTGACATATACCCTACATTAAAAAAAAAAAAAAGCCAAAATGGGTCAAGATAACAGTATCAGGAAAACTTCTAAAACCCACTTAGAGAGTCAGTTGTATAAAGGGAAGACAGTGCTCAATTTTATCCCTTTGCAGTCTCATTTCAATGAGGTTGGTCATTACCTCAGCAGGGGTTTTCTTTCCAGAGGGTAGCAGGTGAGAGACAAGTGCTGCACACAGGAGCTCTATGACTCCACCACCCTGCAGCACCCCTGCCTTCAGTAAAGCCACATGAGGCCTCAGGGCTCTTTTTCTGCATCATATTGGAAAAGTGAAGCCCTGACCTAAGTTAATATAAAGCTATGGAATTTATCTTCTAAGTTTTAAAAAAAGTCAGTGTCTTAACAGAAAATTATTACTAAAATGACACTGGAAATTTCAATACTTTGGAACTGAACCTGCCCTGCACACAAATAAGCAGCATACTCTTTCATACCTTCAGTCATTAAATTGATTGCAGATTTAATCTGTGATCTGAAAAATGGTTTTATTCTGTAAGCTCACAAGCACCAAGATGACATTTGTCCATTCAGATCTGTTGACAGTTTTCAGAGCTGTAGACAACTGAAAACTAGGACCTGTGTGGTTTCTTATTTACACAGACAGGCCCTGGAATTGCATAAGTCTGAACAAGATGGAAAAGTTTTACATAAATAGGTTTCTTCTCAAGATACCAATGAAGAAATAGACCACTTTGTTTTTTCTCTTAGCCATGTTAATTTGGCAACTCTAGCAGGAAGAGCTTGTTTCTGTCACTAAAATAAAGTTCAACTCAACTCTTCCAGGGAGCGCATTACAGATAAAAACAATTTCCCAGCCACTTTTCAGACTACAATGGCAGTTAAGATGTACAGATACACATTATGTTAATGGTAAGAGAAAGCTGCAAGAGAAGTGAGAGAGGTTTCAAAACAATTTTAGTTATGGAAAGCAAGAAAAACTTCAGGTTTTCCTAATGGCAGAAGGAAAAGCATCATTATTTCTTTAATAGTAAAATTATTGTAAAACTGTAAAATAAAGGTAAAATAAACTTACCTTATTGTAAAATAAATTTACCTTATTGTAAAATAAAGGTAAAATAAAAGGGAAGGAAGGCTTATTTTAAGGGTAAAATGTATTTAAAGGTTATTATTTAAAGGTTATATTTTTAAGGTTTTTATACAAGGATATTTAAGGTTTGTTTTTAGGGTAATTTTAAGGCATTATTTTAAGTTGCAATCAAGTGGTAAATGGAGTACAGAGGACAGCAGCAGGGCAGCTAATGGCTCACAAGCTCATGGCCACAATCAACTCAGGATCCAAAACAGATCCATAGCTGCAGGGCTATGGCAGCAGGAGACCAGGTGCATTTCCCTTCTTAAGTTTTATGTGAGCCTGCAGTATTAAAACAAAACCTTCCAGATTTCTTAAGACAGTTGTGAAAGTTCCTAATATTGCAAGTACTTTCATAAAAAACATTTTAGCCAAGTTCCCCAGCGTAATTTCTGCCGCCTTCTAGGTTTTGGGTACACTAGGAGCTGGAAATGGAATGTGGCTTCTCTTATAAAATCACAATTACAGGGGAATGAAAGGTGCCTTTCAGCCTTGCACCCAACCCTGAACGGTCCTCTGCAAGGCAGCCAAACAGCCACCAGTTTTCTTACACCTGCAAAACTGAGACCAAATTCAGGCCAAAATAGGCACAGTATTACTCCAGACCCTAAATGTCCAGTCCCACTATGGATCAGCATTTCTCCCCACTATAGTCAGACCTTGAGCTGCCAACTGAAAAATAACCAGGTGATATGTTGTTTTGCCAAAAGGGTCAGGATATCACAGAATCTTATTCTGCTTTATATAAATCACCAAAATCCAAGGAGAATTCCAGCACAAATATGTCTAAGTCTCCTTTCACAGGGGCATATGGCAAACAGAAGGTAATGATGCAATGACCACGGTGGGCTAAGGGGACCATGCTGTGCTTCTCAGTGGACTCTCATGGTGGACAGTCCGATCCCAGCAGCCTGGGAATTCTTGCTGTACCCAGTGTCTAGTAAATTATTCAAGTGGGACCTGTGGTTCGTGTTTATCACACAAGATCTTTAAAAACATCAGAAAAACGACTTCCTTAGAACTTTATATTAGACATTCTTATGTCCTTTCATTAGTTCTGGGAGACTGCAAATGCAGGAGAAATTTTGTAAAGAAAGAAGAAGAGAAAATGCCACTATTAAATGCTTCTCTGTAGGCTTGTTAGAAGAGCAACACATTAAAGGTGATACCTATCTCAAAATCAAACATTTTCATTGTGCAGAAGTTGTACAAGGATTTTTCATTCTTTCCTCCAGATTCAGAAAACAATACTCCGTGGGAGTGCAAATCAAATGAACTCTGTTGGGAAATGCCTGACTTCCCAAGCAGGTAGAGGCCTAGGAAGGGAACAGAACAGCAAAATTTTGGGGTACAGTGTCCAAAAACCTGGAAACCCTGTGTGTATTATCTAAATCCCAGATGTAGTTCAGGTTGTTGGTCAGTCTTCTGTGAACCACGGAAAGAAGGATCTGCTGCAAGAAGAATCAAACCTGGATGAAGATACAATTAATAAACACATTGCATTTCTGGCTTGCTTTAAATTATTTTATCTAGCCTTCTCTCGTCTTTGCATGAAATCTCTTCATAATACTTATAAAATACCTTGTTGCCTGAAAATTAGAATCAGTCCAATTTCCAAATCTGAGCCGAGTATGTTTGGTCAAAATGATGGAGAAAGTACAAAGAATAGAAAAAAAATAAACTTTTACCATTTGTAAGACTTCCATTCAGACTTGAGAAGCACGTTTCAAATCCCTCCTATCACCTCCTCCAGAACAGAGTGCATGTAGGATAATCTAAAAGAAGTTAATTTCAGTATCAACAGGCCAACCTGCTTCCAATTTGTATAAAACATTTACCACTGACCAGGGCAGGGACTGATGGTTGGGTATCCCTGGGTCACAACCTGCTGATTAGCTCCCTGGCCAGCCAGAGGCACAAGTATTTCCACTTCCTCTAAAATGGGACCTCTGTGGCAGAAGAAAGGCTCCATAGCATACCAGCTACTGGGATGACAAATATCAACTTTGGATATCTGTCTCTAATCAGGAAGAATAAGGGTGAACTTACCTCACAGGTTATCAGCATATCCTGGCCTTATCCGTATCACTCGTAACAGCACCTTCTGAAGCTCCTTTGAAACTATTTGCTAAATTTCTGGTGTTCCCAAACTGTCATTTGCTTTAGATTTTGGGGTGCTTGTCTTGTTGTTTTGGGGGTTTTTGTTTGTCTTGTTTTGTTTTTCCAGATCTTCTATCTTAGAAAGCATGTGCCCCACAAGCTGACTTTGCTGCATGGGGGCTCAAATATACTGCTTCTCTGATGGTTAAAAACCATCTACTGCAGTACAGTGTGAAAATACAACTTTCAGGCCCTGGGTTCATACTCCCTTCTATGTTCAGTGGTTTTTCTCCCTCCTTAGAATCTACAGCTTTAATCTTCTGGGCAGAATAACCTTGGGAAAAAACCTCATATTTTTCTGTCTTATCTGCCACTCTAGTTTCTATGGAAAACTTCGAGCAAGCCAGTGCCTATAGATGTTATTATATTCTGTATGTGATTTTTTAAGGATATGCACAGCATAAGAAGAAGCTTTAATGACAAAGTATAAATCAATAATAAAGTCTAACTTTTCCCTTTTTTTTTTTCACATTATGCTTCATTCTCTGTCCTGCTGCACCCTATATCTGCCCAATCTATGGATTCCTAAATATTTATTCTTCCTCTGGCAGTCCTTCTGCCCTCTGGCATCAAATGCAAAGGTACCAGGGATGCTGTAGAGACCCAGCTGTGAAACAGCCTGTTAGATTTACTGATGTGAGAGTGTGGCTCACTGCGACACTGAATGCAGGCATGGAAAAGAGCAGAGTGCCCTCACCTGCATGCTACCTAGAGGAGCAAAGCCACCTCTGTAAGCCTTCTGGCATTCTTCCTGGTATTGAGACAGCAGGTGTTTCCATGTAGTAGTGATGCCTTAGGTTTTAACTTCTATATTTTTCAAATACTGCACTTCCTAGTGTAACTCTGAAGTTTCCTGTAGCTTGTTAAGTGCTGTTCTCTAATGCTGAGATAGACATAACAAAGCCTCTCCAGCTTACTCTCCAAGGAGACCCAGACCATCCTAGGCCCAAGAACTGTAAACCATCGTCTTGGGGAGAGGGGGGAATTTACATCATTGGCTGGGTTCTGGTTGGTGAATTTATGCTGATATAAAAGTGTGAAGAACTCGTGACCTGTCGCCCATTTTAGGATCCACTGAGGCAGGACCCTCTGAACCCCAGAGTGTACCTCTAAAAGCCTTTCAAATAAATGCCTCCTTTATTCCTTTATTCCTGTCTGATCTCTGTTTCTAAGTAGCCAGGCATCAGTTCCCAGGGGAGGCCACACTGGGGTGAGCTCTGTCTCAGGAGAGCTCTAAGCAGGAGTAGCCCTTCAGCCACCACCACGGGACCTGTCAGGCACCAAGTAGGATGGTGGCGATCAGAGGGACAGAAGGTCCCAGGGTTCACCCTATTACAGTTAAAGTGGCCATTGGCTTCTTCCACTCATGTTTCACACTCACTTAATAAAAAATGCACAATATCAAATGAACCAGAAAATAATAGAGCTATTTCATATCTCATTTCCCTGGGCTACAGAAGGATCTTACTAATGCCAGCACCACTTAGAAATCCATGCTCAGTTCAATTGCCTTGTGATTACCCTTGACTTTTTGGAAATGCTTTGTACATAAATGCTTTGTACACAATGCACTTTAAAACTTGTCTATGTGCTGTGATAAATATTTCATTTAGGCTTGGGTCTCAGTTGTGTGGATTCCTCTACGCCGTGACCAGAAAACATCTTTTCCTGTGCTTACCTCTGAGATTTTATCAGCACAGCACTATCTTTGTCATCATCATCACTCTTTAAATATATTTAGAATTTTATTTCCTTGGTGACCCATGTTCCCAGCATGGAAAAAGGCAAATGCTCTGATAAAATCTTTATGGTTTATATAACCTGTTTCCTAGTCTAGTTCTTTGTGCCATAGATACTTTGACAGACCTATTTCATGAAATTGTGTTTTGAATTCACATGCCTGAAAATCAGATAAATTTTCATTAGTATGATTCCTAACACTAAAATGGGATGTGGCTCATGAACCTTATATTTTTACAGATTGGAATTTGACATTTCTGTACCCCCAAAGGGATACAATGCTTGATGTTTAAGAGCAATATGAAAATATTACATCTGGGTTCACAGTATATTCAGCCAATTCCTTCAGAGAGCAGGCTGTACTTCACTTGCAATCACTGCCTATCCTTTATCTCAAATTCAGGTGCTGTTCCTATTGTTTAATATCCATCATACTGACTTTATGGACTGACTTTACTACCTAAAGACACTGTTGGCCACTAACTGCAAATCAGCAAGCTTCATCAGTCCAAATCAAGATCTGAAACACATACCCATAAAGGTATGGAGGAATTTACTCAGGGAACACTTGATCTGAGTCCCAGTCACAGCAAAAAGAGAATAACCCACTTCCCTTATTCACATTTAAGATAATTGCTGATGAGTTCAAACATGCACATGGAGTAAACCTCTCCTGGAACTGCAGGAAGACAAGCTGCCTGCATGCTACCTGCTTGTTTTTGATAACAGTCTGATGCAGGTTACTATGATTCGGACTGGCATCATATCTGGCTGCCTTCTATAAGTGCTGGTTTGTTTGCTTTCTGAGAAGGAATCCTATTGTTCCTAAATAAATTTGATTTTTTCCAAAGTTGTAAATTCAGCAGCATTATCCAGCTGACAATCACCAGAAATCAAGCACTGAGAATATTTCCTGAATGAGAAACAGAAGTAGATTTACTATTTCTTTATGCTGCAGTATTTTTTCTCAGATGTTTGACACAGCATGACAGAGATTTAGCTGACCATTGCATAGCCTTGGCCTCCCTGCCTCCACGTTGTTAGTTTGTAATCAAATGTTGCTGATTTGTCATCTAAAAATCTGCTTAGTGGAAATGAAATGTGGCACTTTTTAAGACAATGATTTTTTTTAAAAACCTGACTTTCCAGATCCCACATTTTGGTCACTTTTGGGTAGAAATGAGTTCAGTATACCTTCAAAATTTGCATCATATCTGCTTGTGTCCAAATATTCTGCAATGGCAAAGTGAAGATCAACACAATCCCACCTCCTTCCCTTTAGAGAACAGAAACAGGCCTGAGCTGGGAGTCTTTTTCCCATGTTCATATCATGCAAAAGGGTTTAGCCTGGGGCTTTTCCTTTTAGGTTCTTTTTTTTTTTACCACAAAAAAACCCGCTTCTTTTTGAAAAAGGGTAATTGGAAAATGTAGGCAAGAAACATTTTCTGTAATTTTCTTCCTATACAGTTTTTTGGCTAGAATATAGAGCAAAAATTTTTCACAACCTATATTCTGATGGAAGAAAAAGCCCCAACCAAAGAATAAATCTCAGCTCACCTGTTTTTGTAACTTGTGCACAGACAGAATTTAGCATTTAGTCCTTCCCAGAAATCTTCACAGCATTTTTCTCTGCTACAAGCTAGCTCCTGCTTAAATTTTTTGCTTACATCAAACCAAAATTGAAATAACATCCATTCACACTTGTAGACAAGCCAATTGTCAAAATAACTACTTTTCCTTTCGTAGACAAGCCTAGCAACTTGCAGCCTTAACATAGTGACCACCAAACAGTGACACTGGGTGGTGAGGTGGTAGGAACAGTCATAAAGGTGGCCGGATAGGAAGGAGAAAATTATATAACAGGACACAGTATCTGCTGGAAAAATACTCTCAGAGGAACTGACTGCCAGCCTGGGAACTTTGAACCTGGGAACCAGGCCTGTGAACCAGAAGCATCCTCGAGAAGTGCTCATCTGGCATCTTTGAAATACACCTGAGCACCTAGAAATTGGAAACCTCCAGAGATACCATCAGTAACTGCAAAACCAAGAAACTGTAAGAGCAACTTATTATCTGAAAAGGTGAAAAATAGCCTGGAAAAATGGGAAAACATCCTGAGAAAATATGAATTAGTAGGTGCCGTTGGCTGTTTCTATCAGCAAGAAGATAACAGTTTGAAAAAAAAAATTGGTCTTAAAGAACAGAAAACATTATCATCTATTGTCTGCCCCCAAAAACCATAAATTAACCTCTATTGGCTGCTCAGTGGTGGTGCCCTAAGTGCTCTTATGTTTCTGTGGTATAAAAATGACTTATATTTTTTATCCAAAATGGAGCTGTTTTCTCTCTGACAACTTCCTGTGCTGCACATACTTTTCATTCCCTAAACATGTTGAATTTTCCACATGAACTTTCTATGAAATCTTGGACTGTCACTGGCATGCCTGGCCATCTCTGAAGTCAGACTCTCTCTGCTATATTGTTGACCCCCTTTGGGTCCCCTTCTGGGGTCCATATGATTTGTCCTCCCACTTTTGGACCGTTTGTCCCCTTCTAGTCTGCTTAATACTGATATTATATTTCATATAAGTAATCAACAGTAAGTATCTGCTGTTATATTGACAAGTTGCTTTACTAATGAAGACTTTTTAGTAACCTGTAACAGTACATACCTTCTTGACTACTGCTAAAATGCTGATGCTCCCTCTACTTTGTTGCTGCTATAGTATTGATAGATGCTATACTATTGATTGCTAGTTTTATTGATTGCTGACATTGCTGAGAGAAATGTTTCCATAACTTGGGAGACACATATTCCCTTTATTAAGTATAGGCCTATTTGCTAATGCGGATTTTTGTGGTAATATGTGGTAAATTTGGAACAGGATGCCCAGAGGTAGTGAAGTCACCATCCCTGGTAGTGTTCAAAAAAAAAAGTAGATACAGCACTTTGAGATATGGTTTAGTTGACATTGTGGTATTTGGTTAAAGGTTGGACTTGATGATCTTGGACGTTTTTTCCAGCCTTAATGATTCTGTGATTTTATGATCTGTAATAAAGCAGGGAAATTTAGAGGATAAAGTCTCCATGTCCTTATGTATTACAGAGTCCTACAAACCCATGGTTGTGATCCACACACCCACAGGCTGGGAAGCTCTTCAGGCATGACATGAAGAGGAGAAAAAGCAATTTCCTTGAAGAGCTCTGAGCCAGATGTGTGGATGTGCTTGCAAGGTTGGCATTGATGATGCCGCAGCACTATGGCCAAGAAGGGTGAGCTGAGAAGCAAATGTGGAAACTGGGAGCACAAACACATATGGAGAAACTATAAGCAAATTAATATTAGTCAAAATATGCAGTATTTCTGCATTTGTGAAATAACTAAACTTGATTAATTTTGCAGATAAAATTGTGAAAATTGGTGAATGCTGCTAGGAAATGATGGTTGGACTTAGCACTTACCTCCAGTAAATATGTGCATTTTGTGAAAGGAAAAAACAATTATTTCCTTTTGCATTTAGCTGTTCTTTTGCTTCTCTTAAACCACTTCAGGTCCCAAACCTATTCATTTACAATGCCAGTTTTACTGCTCACCTGGTAGTTGTTTACATAGGCAGTTGCTAGGGAATAGGAAATGAATAGTCTTAATCTCAGCATGTGAAAAATCAAATCTGCTACCTTGCTGCTGCCTTCGGAATTCTATAGCAAAGACAAACATAGGAGATAGGAGAGAATGAGCTTTATGGCATCTGAGCAAGAGCATTGCTATGAGCTGATGGAGATGATTCTTTCACTGACCTCCTCCGAAAAAACGTAAAGAAAAGTTTTAACCAGAGCAACTTGGAAAGATGCTTTTTTTCTCCTAAGTACCCTTTTAATCTGTTTAAACAAAAATCTGGAGACCTGAAACTTTGACATTTGCTCATATGGCTCAAATGTGTTGCTGCAGAGGGGCTCTCCACTGTTTGCTCCTGGAGCCAGGTTCTTCCCCCATGCACTTTCCTTTACAGGGATGCCAGAGCAGAACCCTTGCCACTGTGCATTTCAGGAGATACTGTCATCCAGTGGCTTGGTGAGGACAGCAAAGGCATGACACAGCCAAGGAGTGACTCCCACGAACCATTGGCAACAGTGCCAAATGAATTTTTTCCACACATCTGGCCAAAACATTTTGGCTTTTGCCATTTAGTCTTTAGAGGGAAGAGAAAAAATTATAAATTTTCCATCCAAAGCAAGTGCTGTCTTGTGAAAAGAAAACTCTAAGTAGAACTTCAAGAGAGTTTTGACAGACATTTTCCAACCAGTGGTCTGGTAGAACAGAGGGTGCAGAGATGAATGATCTCACAGGCAGTGTCCCCTCTTGCCCTGGCAGCAAAATGGGAGTATGCCTTGGAGGTTCTTGGAAATCTCCACAGCTCCACAGAGTTACTCACGAGGGCCTGACACCCTTTGCTTTGGAGGCTGTGCAGCACTCTCACTGCCCTGCTCACTAAAGGGCCTCAGCAAAGAAACTAAAGGACCCCTCATGGTGCCTGAAATCTGGAGAACTAAGGGGTGGCCTTCAGGTCAGGAGTTTCTTCCTGAGAAATCAAATGTTGATATTCAAACCATTTATTCTCTTCTTTCATTTCGTGGTTCTCTTTCTTTTTGTGGTTCTGATTCAGCAGCAATATTCTTCTCACTGCAATTTATGGATAAACTTGCCCTTGCTAAGAAGGAAACCTCTACAGCAGTGATATATGCCCATGTTTGTTTTTTTATTGCTTTTCCAGAGTGCACTGTTCGCAAAAAAGGTGTCTGCTCAGCATTTTTTTCCACTTTAATATCTGCAAGATTTCGGTCTTGTCTTCTCTCTTTCATGTGCATTAACTTCAGAAATAATCAGGAAATGTTTCTTAAATCCAGATAAAAAGGATACATAATAATTACCATCTGTGCAGCTTCCTGGGGTAGTGTCCCCACCATGCTCCCCTAATCTAATAAAAGTGAGCAAGGTCTTGTTATCACTATCCACTGGCCACCTTATTTGTTCATAATGGCCAATTTTCCCTTTTAATAGTATGTAGAGGTAACCCACAAGGAACACCAATATCTGTATCTTTGCCCATGTTATCATTCAGGTTCCTCTTGTGCACCCACACTTCAAAATCACAGCACTGAATTTCTTCTAGAGACAATTTTTATCAGACAAACAGCCTCTCTTCATCGTCCTTTTCCCAGGCAGATTTAGAACACTTCTTCTCAAGGCTTTAATTCAGCTCTCTTTCTTAAACATTTTTTTAAAGAAAGACTGAGTTCCTTCTGGAAGTCTCCTAGGTATATGTACTATATAATTTCCTTGACTTTTTTTTCTGAATTCTGAAACTTACTAAACAATATTTTGAGAAACAAAAATGTATCTAATATGGCACTGCCTGGTGTGCATTCAGGCTTAAAGGGAAATAATTTATTACAAAGAAATTCTGCAAAGGAAAGTACTCCTAAGAGGAACATTAAAAAACTCTAAAAAGATTAAAAACAACATATGGTATTTTTCCCTTTCTCCTCCCAATACTAGATCGACCAAACACGTAATTTAGCTTTTTATGATCTGGCATCAGTGAGTGCCAGTTACCATTGTTCAGTTGCCATCACACAGCTCCTTAACAGATTGCAGTACAGCTACAATTAATTAGGAGGAGAGCTTGTTGCTGGCACTGGCGCTCCAGGCCTCCAGCTCTCCTGGGGAGTATGTGGTCACTCCCCAATGGAGAGCCCTCAGCTGGCAAAAGCCAGCAGGCTCTGCAGGATCCCTAACACAGGTTTTTCCAGAGATTCCTTGCATTTAGCACTATGTAATGACAAAAACCTCAACATCAAGGGATGTGTGGAACAAGCTTTTGAGTGTAGGAGACAGCTACAAGTGGTGAACTTAACAAAATACAGGAGTTAACTAAGTCTTTTAGCTGTCACCTAAATGCATAGCTGTCATAGAAACATGTAAGTATCTCACTGGAGCTACCACTCTGACACCATTCAGCTCCTCCCTGGGGTAATTCAGCAGCTTTCAATGTGACATCTATAGGCCTTGAGGGGGCCCAGCACAGCACAAGCAGAGCTGCAGCTTTAGTGCTGTGGGATGTTGAACTCCTGTCTACCAAATAAATCTCATTAAAGGAAGCTAAAAATAGAGTAACATTATTTCTCCATTTGCTTGACCAGAGAGGGGGAGGCCTGTGCTGGGAACTGGGAGAAGCAGTCTGTGTACGTGTCCGCAAAACCAAGGAGGTATGTCCTCCAAGACTGATTTTTATTAAGCTGTGCCTCAGAGAAAAAGTTGGTGAACTCTACTTTAATCCCAATAAAGGCTTTCAGCTTCTGCTGACTTATCGGGGAAAGTACATCTTTTTCAGACTACCAGTAATTTAAACATTTGTGTTTGGCAAAGATAAAGAATTAAATTTAATTGTCAGAGCATGCAGATTGTATCCTCCCTTACAGTGCTGGTCTTAAAGTGGAGAAGGCTTATGAAGTTGCAATGAATTTTTGCTTAATAAATTCCTGTCTTTATGTATTTACAACAAGAAATGCTGAATACATGAAATATTTTAATTTGAAAATTTCCCTTCACTGTTGTTTCTTCTATTAAATCTTTCTTCATACTGAATGAAGAGGTAAGATCTTCATCACATTTTTAATACTATGTTCATATGTTGTCCTCTGCAGTTTCCAGTGACAGATGTAAAAGCGAAAATGCCTACAATGCAGTCCCAGTTCAAATGATAGGCAACAGTGTTTTTCCTAATAGTAAAACACTCACTGCCTCATATTATACTTTTACTATTTGGCCTTGTACTTCTGTGATAGTCTGTTCATGTGTCTCTTTCAAAAGCCCTGCAAAGCAAGAAAAGACTAGTGTCTTCACAGAACCTGAATCAGGGAATGAAAGAGGATTGTTTAACTTGACTAAAACTATTTGGTGAGTCAAACTAGAATTAGAAAGATCACAGAACTGACATCTATAATCCACTGTTCTTACAGTCTTTTTTCACTCTCAGATCAGGCAATCTTTTCATTCTTGTATTTTCTATTCAGAATACTATTTTCTTTGCAGTGCTACTTTCATGAGCCAAATTGAAAACAATTTCAGAAATAAAAAAACCATAAAGAAGTCAAACCAGAAAATATGAAAGGGGTCTTTTTTATTCAGGTGCATAAATTTTGTGGAGCTTCTTACCTCATCTTCCATCTTTTACTGGAAAATATTTAAAGACAAGGAGGAAAAAAGCACTATAAATCATAGAAGGATGTAACAGGATTATTCGCTGTAATATTGGAGATGTTTCTGGCAAAACATACTTTAGAGTGTGCTTTCCAATGGGCGTTGTATTCTTAAAATGAAATAAAATAGTGTAGGTTAAAATCACCTACATTATTCATTTCACAATGAGGAAAATGGTAGCTGAACTTAAAAAGGGAAATGCCATCAATGTTCCAAGGTGATTATGTATAAGTGTTTTAATACTAATGATTTTGAAAATGGTCATGATTTTCAGATCTGATAACAGAGGAAATTTTTTCTCATAAAAAAATCTTAGCTCTCTCTGTTGTTCTTCTGGGTGCTACAGTACAGAGCCATGAGGCAGATTCTCATTGGAGAATCTGGACAAGTGCAACCCAAGGATACAGAAAAGCATCAGGGGAAATACAGGGTCTTTCATAAGTAGTAGAGAGTTTCAAAAGCCTTACAGACTATTAAGTATTTCTCTTAAAAGTAATTTAAATTACTTGTTTTAATGACATAGCTTGTCAATCCATCCAGCTGCGACTGGTCTTCAATGAAGCACAGTCTAGGAGGTTCCTGGGAAGCAACATCCTGCACAGGTAGTGGAGGATCCTACAAGGAATGGTATGCTGTTACTGTACTAACAGGAAAGGTCTTGTTGGAGATGTGAATGTTGGGTGTAGCCTTGGCTGCAGTGAGATTGTGGAGTTCAGTATTGAGCACGGAGGGAGCAAACCAACAAGTAAGATGACTACCACGGACTTTAGGAGAGCTCCTTTTAGACTCTTCAGGGGTCTCCTTGGAAGTGTCCCATGGGGATAGGCCCTGTAGGGAAGAGGGGTGCAAGAGAGTTAGTTGATATTCACAGATCACTTCCTCCAGGCTCAAGAAAGATGCATTCAGATGAGCAAGTAACTGAGCAAAGAGAGCAAGAGACCTTCGTGGATGAATAAAGAACTCCTGTCATTACTGAAGTGTAAGCAGAAAATACACAAGAGAGGGAAGCAGAGTCAGGCCACTTGGAATGCATATAGAGAGGCTTTCAGAGTAAGCAGAAATGAGACAAGGAAGGCCAAGGCCCANTCAGGGGTCTCCTTGGAAGTGTCCCATGGGGATAGGCCCTGTAGGGAAGAGGGGTGCAAGAGAGTTAGTTGATATTCACAGATCACTTCCTCCAGGCTCAAGAAAGATGCATTCAGATGAGCAAGTAACTGAGCAAAGAGAGCAAGAGACCTTCGTGGATGAATAAAGAACTCCTGTCATTACTGAAGTGTAAGCAGAAAATACACAAGAGAGGGAAGCAGAGTCAGGCCACTTGGAATGCATATAGAGAGGCTTTCAGAGTAAGCAGAAATGAGACAAGGAAGGCCAAGGCCCATCTGGAATTAAAACTGGCCAAAGATGTCAAGGACAAAAAGAATGGCTTCTTCAAATACATCAGTAACAAAAGGAAAACTAAGGATAATGTGGTCCTGTTATGTGGAGGGGGGACCCTGGCAACAGAGGATGCAGAAAAGGCAGAGTTATTGAATGCCTTCTTTGCACTGATATGAACTGACAAGCCCTTGGGAATATCTGACCCAGGAGACCAGTGTAAAGGAGTGTTGGAAGGAAGACTCCCCTTCATCAAGGGTTTAGAGAGCACTTGACATCAGTAAGTCCCTGAGCCCCAAGGAGTTTGCTGTTATGCAAAGTTCCTTTATGGTTTTTTTTGTTTGTTTGGTTTTTTTTTGTTTTTTTTTTGTTTTTTTACCTTATGTTTATCTTTTGAAATTCAAGCACTGTGTCCTTTCAATCAAAACACGTGAGCTCCTACAAGTGCCTCATTAGTTTGCAAAACTACTGCACCTACTTTCCTTACCTTCCTCTTGGCTCAAGTTTGCTCCTGATTCTTTGGGAAAGGATGGCTTCTGCATTGAAAAGAAGCCAAATATAGAGAGAGCTCAAGTATTTTAATAAACTCGAGACAGCATTTTAATAAACTGTCAGAATAGCAAATTTTAATGTATTTTAACAAAATGCTATGATTCAAAAGTGAAATTTCATGTCCCCTGTCAGAGACCCTGAGTGTTCAGGATGGGCTGGGCATCAGGGAAGACAATGAGAGAATTTAGGATTGTGCAAATTGGATTTTTGAGAAAAATACAATTATACAACCTTTATTAATAGGGCTGGAAAACCCATTTAATCCCTGATACCCTGTGCAGACTTGGTTGATGTGGGGTGAGGGTGACAGCACCCAGAGGAAGGCAAGGTACCACAGATTTATCCGATATATCAGCTACTGCCAGAGAAAACTGCTGTGTTAGATGGCCTGGAGACAGTGCAGACAGTGATGGCAATAGCCTGAGATCTACAATATTATCTAATTGTCTTTTCACAAAATCTTAAGTAGGGACATTCAGTCTTTTGCTGGGACTTTATAAACACCTCCTTTTAAAGTACCATATGAAAGTACTCAGCAGCACACACCTCTAAGTAAAACACCTGAAATCTCTTCCTCACAGCCCTCTGTGGTATAGGATAAAAGCATTGAAGGCTCTAACTGCATTTTTAAAAACGTGGTTAAGAAAATGAATTGTGCAAATTTTTTGCCTCGTGATTAATATTAAAGGGGAGAAATCTCAACTGCTAGTCAAAAGAGAAGCATGTTCTTAATAAGAGAACATTTGTACTAAAGCAAAATGTCAAACATTTTCTGGTCAGCTGCATTCTCAGCTTGATGTGCCTCCTACTCTCCCACAAGCTCAGCATCACCTGCTGAGCTCCAGAGTGAAATCAGGCCTGCATCTTGGTGGCTTTTCCAAAAGGTCCTGGTGCCAATGGGGAGTTACAGTGCAGTGGTGGGAACAGCCAGCCCCTGTAGAGAGTGTAGGCAGAGTAGGGAGTCAAGGAGACCAAGATTTGGAGGGACCTGAGGGGGGATGCACCCTTTGGATCAGCAACTTTGGAAGAAAAATGAAAACTGGAGATTACAAGTGAAATAAATACTCACAGATAATGTACAAGACTCTTTTTAAGAAGGTTTACTCCCCATGGCCAAAGGTATTCCTTTCCACCCCAGGGAAAGCCATAAAGGGACACAAACCTACAGCAGTTGTGGGCTTCACCGCACCCCTTGTGCCCAAGGCATCTGGCTCCCTTGAAGCTGTACCACCAGACTGTGTGACCAGAAGAAAAGGCTACACCAGAAAAGAAACGTTAGGTCAAACAAGGCATCTGCATTGACCTATATATTTACAAACTACACATCCAACCTCTGCAACTAACAGCAACTAACATCAATGACAAAAATTTGAAAAGCTTTCATTGGATCGTGATCAAAGAAGTCTTTTTTAAAATATAACCTCACCTGCACAAAGAGTTACTACTGAAGAACTGGGAAGCATGAGGAAGTGGAAGCCTGCAATAAAGATTACTCATAGATGTAAGCAACAGAAAAGTGAGGCTTATGAAAATAACTGTTTCATAATCAAAATTAAAGTAAGTGATAAGGCCGTGTATTCTCTTGTGTGGAAACTAAGGAGCTGTTTTCATATAAAGATACTTGGCTTATTAAGTTAACTGAGAAGGTCACAGTGAAGCAGAATGATGTTCCCAAGAAACAAAACCCCAACAGTTTTCCTCATTATTATATCTATATTCCACACAGTGAGTAGGCACCCAGATGTTGTTACCACTACATATTAGATTAGTTGCAATGATTTCATTAAAACAGTGTGTTCTGCCTGGCCTTTTCTCTCTCTTCTTTTCAATTCAGATACTAAACTGCAAAAGAGAGCTGCAGTATTCTGTCTGTTTTAGAGTCTATTGCAGGGAGAGAAAAACACACTCTGGGATCCAGATGACTCTGGATCAGCTCTTCAAAGGCAAAGGTGGAAAGGTATTTCTGCAGGACCATATCTCCCCATACCTTGTGGGCATCTTTGGTGATTTACAGTGGGCTCCTCAGCTGCAACTCACCACCCTCAGAGTTTACAGAGCTACTCAAATGAAGAGTCTTCCTAAGTCCCTAAGCACCTCTTCCTTTCACCCTATGGATCTGAGTTGTTCAATGCTTCCTCCTATGTTTTGGAAAAGCCCAAGTGATGAATTTGGGACTATTTGGATCTCAAATTTGCTTCAGATTTATCTGCTTTTACCGACATCTGTTTTAATCTTTAATGAGGCAAACTGTAGTGTGTGATTTGGAAGAGAACCAAGAAAAACAGGGTTTTGATTTTCAGTTCATTTAAACACCAGACGGTCAAGAAACATCATCCTTCCAGCTAATTGAAGTCAGACTGCAGATTGCTGCTAATCTGGGCCTGAGTTGTGAGCTGTATTGTGGTCCTGTGTCACCAATCTGGATGCAACAGCCACACTGAAAATGGAGGGTCATGAGCAAAACAGATAATAGGAATACTTCAGTAAAACAAACAGGAAAAGAAAACTTGCTGAGATTGTAGGGCCAGAATATTGCAAATGGAAACTTTCTCTAGCCAAAGCTTTAAGCATCTTACAAAGCAGTTATGGAACAAAAATTCCAACATGAAGAGCCTGGACCTCTTGGATTCTGTGTTTGTCTGGAAGGGCACATTTCCATGCTGCTGCAGGTGCGGCTTTGATTAATTCTAGCAGTGAGCTACCTTTACATGAGCTGAGATGGAGACCAGCAACAGACCTTCTGCAGCAACAAGAAAATTAATGTGAGTTTATCCACCTGTCCAAAACCTGAAGAAACTACTGTGCAAATACATCCCAAGTTCAGAAATTAAGGGTGACATATGCTCCTCTTTCTAAGTATCTTCAATTGTGTTGAACGCATTAGGCTCTCATTTTAAAAAATTCTTGGTTTTATTTCCTGCTCAAAGGTTGCCACAGCACTGTGACAGTCAAAAGAAATAAGGTGTCTCATATGGTAATTAATGCAATGAGCCTGGTGAATTCATCATGATTGCTGTAAATGTCATTCCTTGGGCCCACAGTTTGTTCTCACCATGTTTTTAATTTTTTAAAAAATTTTTTTTCAATGCTGATATCTGCACATTTGGTAAGGATAAATAGAAAAAATACCATTGTTTGGAAGCTGTTGTGGAGTTGACAAGTCTCTGGGGAACCTTTAACACCAGAATGATAATTTTAAATTGGAATCGGAGAAGACTACGGCCTGGCTGAAAGTCAAATAGGGTAGAACCAATATCACATTATTTCTGGAGAAAGAAAACACCTTAATATAACATTCAGGGTTTATTAACATACATGTGGCAGAAATGTAATAAAATGTGCAGAAAAGAATCTGGATTTGTTGGTCTGGACAGGTGAAGAAATCAGGTGTGCATTCATGAAGAAGCAAACTGAGACAGAGATGAAACATTAATAATGTTTTTCTCTGGTGAAAGGCAAATATTCTGAAGGAGGACTTGGCATAGTGGTCTGGGAAGGCTGTGCAGGGCCTGGGGTCCTTCTGGACTGTACCACTCTTCTTTAGCTGTGCTGCTTGGAAGGAATTGTTTAGCCTACAGCAAGTTTATAATGCTCTGACATATTCATCTCAGCCTGAAAGCACAGAGGACACTGTAACTTTATAAACAGTACTCTTTGCTTCTATTTTTTTTTCTTTCTTTCTTTCTTTCTTTCTGGCCACAGTTAACTGCTGTCTCCATTTCCTCTTTGGGTTATTGCTGGAATTAATCTCTCCAGGGAGTTCAACTGCAGAGCTCAAACTTACCAACTGCTGCCTCAATGGCAATGTGACAGACATTTGAATACATATATAGAATGTAGATGTAAAGTGATAGAATTTTGTAAGTGTATTTTAGTCACGTAAATAATTTTTAGCCCATCTTGACCTGGAAAGCCTGGCCAGTAATACCAGATTAATCATTTCTTAATTCCCTGGGAAAGAAAGGCCAAGAATTATTTAGTTTTAATGATCTCCTTAAGTACAATATATATTATATTTTACAAGAAACCATGTCTATGGTCTTCCACAGAAACAAAGCCAAAACCAGTGGGTTTTATACGTTTTTATGACATTATTGCCACAAAGACAGTTGCAGCTGTTCTGATGTCCTTTGCCCAGCAAAGAATGGCCATCAGGAAATGTGGTGGTATCTCCAGCTCCTGCCTCTGCTGCTTTCCAGCCTCTGGTCTCCCCACAAGGAGGACAAGTGGGATGGGAGGAAGAATACTCCTCATGCCTTGCCTGGGAGCCATGTGGAAAGTTTCTGATGGGAACATGGTTGGCAGCAAGGAAAGTTTATGGATCGAGTGTGTGAGCCAGCAGAGAAGATGCTGGGTAAGTCTAAAAATGTCCAGGCAAAATATGCAAGCCAAAGTACATACACACAGGAGAGAGAATGCAGGGCAACGGGTGGATAAATAGTAGAAGAATGAACTAGCTGCATAAACATTACTGGAAAACTTCAGACTGGCACAGAAAGAGCTATGAGGCCACTTAGATAATTGAAGGCTTCTATAGATACACTGGGGTCTCAGCTCCCACTGTGTCATGAGATTGAGGGAGCAGTTCAGCAGGGCACTGATGGGCAATTGAAATATCCTGCTAATATGAGCTGGCTGTTCCAGGTGCTCTTCCACAAAGGCAAGGGTCACACCTGCCAGCTCTTACCAATGTCTGGGCTACCTTAAAGCTCTTCAAATGGTTTGAAACGCCAGTGACAGGCAACAGAATAAAGCTCCTAATCAGTAGAGCAGTGGAGTGTGTCTTGGTTCATGGTATACAGCTGGGACTCAGTTTAGTTATGTTGTTTTAGACAAAATGGGATATGCCACATGGTGTCTCATACATCCCACATCACATCTGCCAGCCTTATGAAGCTGCTGGGAGTCTGTGGTACCTCTAGTGATCCCAGCTCCATAGGCACCTGGATTTCATCTCCCATGGCTGGTGATCTTTAGGCTATGCCGACTCCCTTGACTTGCCTCCTGCTCAGACCTTAAAGATGTATAGATTTATAGACATTCAGCTTCAGGTTTGCCATTTTCAAATTGAACAGCACCCCAAGTGTTTATTTAACCAGAGGCAAATGCTGAAGACCCCTTAGACTCATGCACCCAAGAGAGAAGAGAGTTTTATCAAATTTTATTAACAATTTGACAGATTTTACTGGCTAGATTGGATGGGTTTTTGTCTTGAAATATTACTTGCCACTGAGCAGCCTATGTTAAAGAAAATGCAATAACAATTGAAGCTGTAACAGAACCTATAGTTTTCTCTGCCCTGAGATATTGGAGGGTTTATTTCAAGAATTTGTCAAAGAAGCCTATTAAAGGAGAATTACTATTTTCTAAAAAGGTATTTGCTATTGCTTTTATTATTTGAGGAGCTGTCTGGAAAATTTCACCAAATTAAACTGGAAACTAAATAGTACAGCAACTTTCAGTGCATTTTCTCAGTTCTTGGAACAGCAATAATTATTACTTCAGAGACAGCTCCTAGGGACCAAAATCTATTGCCTGTGTACAAAATCAGGCAAACAGTCCCAATGTCTAAAAATTTACAACCTGACTAAAATCCTAATCCAGAAACCCATTTACTCATTCATTTTACAGTAAGTGTTTAAATAGCTAGGGCCTCTTAAAATCATGCTTCAACAGATGAGCTGTGTGAATATAAAATATGCTTGTCACCTTCTGAGTTTTGCCAGAATTTCCATAACTTGTATAGACACAGAGCTTAGGAACATGAGAGCTGAAATTCCAAGCAGTATTTTTATACATACACACATACATATTCTGTGTGTGTGCGTGTCTGTAGTATATGTATAGATCTGTATATAAATATGTATTCATGTACGTATGTGTATCCAGTCGCAAAGCTTGCACTACTGCTGGGAATCTTAGTCACTTCTGTGAACTGGAAAGGTCACTTGAGCTGTATGAATTCAGAGAACTTGCTCTGGGGAGAGAGTCTGGAAGCATCAGCCCATATAGCTGTCCAAGTTGGGAAAATAATTCCAGAATATATTTTTTTAATAGGGATGAGCCTGAACAGCAAAACATAGGGCCAAAGCATCCCAAATGTAGTAGAGTTTGAAAGTGAGTTATAAATTGATTTCTCAATAGAGAAACAGTCATTTGTCATTTAGAAGGACAGTCAGGAGGGTCCAATTGTAATACTGGGTATTGGAGACAATGCTTAGTCTTTCATCCCCAATAAGGTCATTCATTAAAATACTTGACAGCACTGTGCTACATGCCTCTCTTCTGCATTGCTCTTACTGACTCAGAAAGCTACAGGGCTCAGCTAAGTAGAGAGAGAACAGTGGCAGTTTGAATTTTTGAATTCTCTTCTGGGTGACCCCTCATCCTTCACTCCCACATCAATGTGTACATAAGTTTTCCTCCATGTTTGATGACTCTTTCAGACCTTCAGTGAAATTTACACCAGTTTTACAGGACTGCAGATCAAATCACAGATCTCTACCTTTTGTGTCAGGGACTCTTGGCTACATTTGACCTAAGTGATGACATTTGTAGAATGTGTTAGTGAACCATGATTACAGGAACCTCTGCTCACACATCCCTATATGGCCCCAGAAGGGAGGAAATCAAAGGGAAATTAATTATCAGTTTGGGAAGGGTATTGCAGATGTCAGGAAATTCCCTCCACTATCTGATGGAGTACAGGAGAAGGAGCAAAGTGGGCAGTGCTCCGTTGACACTGCCTGCCCCTTAACAGTGTTAGCACAGACTGATGGTGGAGGGGGTACTGAGTGGGTAGTTTAACTGTAGTTGACATTTAATGCTCCAGGGCATTTACCTGCTGAGGGACAACCAGGGCAGTTGTAATGTGCTTATTTATAAGGCACTGAATGCAGTACAGTAATCTCCTTTAAGGAATATTTGTTCTATTTTCTGCATGTATTTTTCCAGTTCCTCAAGATGTAGTGGTTGCTCTTGGCAACATTCTCCATATTCTTCCCAAAATTTATGAAGACAAAATTGCACATTTGAGGATAAGCCAGTTTGGAAATTAAATAAACAACCTCTTTTCATTCAGTGGCAACATCAGAGCCATAGGTCATTTGCCTTGGTAGTTTCCTGAGATTACTGCCATTTATTACCAAAGCTACTGGGCCTTGCAGCAAAAACCTAGCAAGCCCCACTCCTAGGAAAACCCATCTCTTAGCACATCCTGGAATGTGCACAATCCTCCTACTCAAAAAACAAGAACCACTTCATCAAAATACTTGATGAAATTATCCTCTTTGAAGTTAACCATTTAAATTTTTAAAAATCCACAAAAATATTTTTATTTATTTTAACTTCATTCCAGACTAATTTGAAATCTGTTACCACATACTTCAAAAAATATTTAAAATGCATATCACTTCTATAGCGGCATTTACATAAATTTTTATCTAATATTCCTCAGCGGATGACCCACAACTGAATATGTGTTTGTGGCCCTTAGGTAGTTAAATAAAAATAGGAAAGAAAAATAGGCACAAAACTTCACAATGGTGAAAAAACCAGTGAGAAAGATGAAGGAAAAAAAATCAGTTATTCTTAATAACTCCTTAACTCCATCTACACAGTATTTAATTATACGAAAGAAAGAAAATCCAACCCTTCAGACACCAATATTTTTAGGCAATTGACACATCTTGGCACTAACACTAACATAGCTGCATTACAGTGAAATAGAGTACCCAAGTCCGTAGAACCTTGGTTGTAAAACCAGATTTTCCTGAAGATGGATGAATGTAGAAGAAAAGAAATATTATTAGCTTACAGACAGAAGTACAAATTAGGCAGGACTATATGCAAAATATGCTACAGAGGTCAGAAAATATGTCATATAAATGAAAGTTGGTCTAGAGAAAAATGATTTGGAGAAAGCAATGTGATAAAGGAGTTATTTGAATCAAGATTCTACCACTTCAAGTTAATAAGGGGTTAACTCCTGGTTGAAGTTTTTAAAAGAAATTTTACAAACAGTGTTGACTTGAAAAAAGGCACATACTCGCACTGCCAGTTAGAGACATTTGTACTTGTCAAGAAGGAAATGGAAACTTTCCTAGTAAAAGATGTACAGTGGTGGGACTAATGTTCCAATTTTGACCTTGTATGTTAAGATTAAAGCGTATTGTGGCATGGCCATTGTTTAGTCTTTGCTGGCAGTACAGTACATCTTCACTCTCTTGATTTTGGAGTCTATTATCATTTAACCCCTTTTATTTTAAGAGGGATCTGAGTGTTTTTGTTGTAGCGCAGGCATGGGTGAATTTATCAGACAGGTCAGCTTGCCAGAGGTTTTACCAATCTGCCTGCTCAGTGATTGACCAACCAGACAGGGATTAAGTAAGAATTAATTAATAAACTATTTTAGCCCTTATTTATTAATAATTCAGATGGAGGTTGATAAATAGAATCAGTTGACTAGAAACCAGCTGTTATTTAAGTAAATGCAGTTAAGTGAATACCCTAAATTTTACTCCAAAGAAAGATTATTTTCTCAGCCCCATATCTGAACCACTTAAAATTCCATATTTGCAGTTTAAATCTGACAAAGAGGCAAGAGGGTAAATACTGTTGAAATAAAAACTGGACTCCAAGAGAGTTTGGGGTGAAGTTCCCATTACCTAATGGGGATGTTACCACTTCTCTAGGAAGAGTGACTCTGAGTGTTTCTGAACCCTCAGAGATGTCCTTCACACCCCAGGCAGGCTATGTCCTCTGAGGTTTCACAGCAGTACCCACCACAGGGATGTCAAAGCTTGTTGCCTTCAGTGTTGTAGTGGAGAGGTTATAGTGGTTCAGCCACCTACCCTGACTGTGGGTATAACACACCAGCCCAGTCTGGATCATTGGCTGCTTTGCTCTTTGCTAGCAGACTTCAAAACAGGAGCATGGCTTCCCAGAGCCAGCCTCTCTGCCTGCTACCTGTCCAAGCAGCTGCTTGAGCTCTGCTCCCAGACTGTCCCAGCAGAGTGGGGCAGCATGGCCACAGATCCAGCTGGAAGAGACTTGCAGTCCTTTGCTTCACTGGGACCCCATGGGAGCATACTGCAGCCTATCACCATGATTCCCTCCTGCAGAACCTCCCCTGCCTTCTCAGAGCACTGAGCATTTTCCCCAGGTTAAAGTATCAGGTTCACCACAACATTTGAACTTGAGCTGCTGACCCAAATTAAAACTGCACAACCTGCTGTTCACAACTCTTTGAAAACAGGTTAGTGAACCCAGATTAAGAAGATACCTTTTTTCCTATACTAGTAAAGGCATGCTTCCAAAGATGCTCTCTCAATTGTTTTGTCAGCTTGTTTCGGTGGTGTGGCCTCAGCAGGTTTTATGTACTTAACACCCATCTGCTCCTTTTCCACCCAAAAGCAAATGAGGAAGGCCATTTCTGTGCAAACTGAGTGTATATCTGTGTGAGATATTTTAGTAACAGCAGCCCTGGAAGGTAAGGGAAACATGCCCAGCTTTCTTTACAGAGGAGGCTGAGGATGTTACATATATTTTCATATTACTGTAATAAGAAAGAGTAACTTTCCATATCTCTGAGCATTTCTTTCGCATCCAAAATCTGAAGAGGAAACAGATCAAATGAGGAGTCTGTCAAAAAAAAAAGTCTAGAATAAAGGACATATAAACTGAACGCAGGATATGACTAAAAAACTCAAGGCCAAAAAAATAAATTTATTTAAAATTATATCTGCAATTGGAACAGTTTCCCTTGTTGGTGTATTTGGTTCCTAGAAGAGATATTGTTATGAAATTAAGGTGAATATGTTACACTGTTCCAAATGATCATCCTTATGTTCTTTTAATACAATGTAGGGTAATTTACTCAAATGTAGGGTAGTTCGCTCAAATGTCAACTTCTGAAGTTTCATACCATAAGAGAATCAGATATAAGGAAAAAAAGTAAATTAGTCCAGGCTTGACTGCCAGCAACCCCCACCCTCCACCAGTTCAAAGACATTTAAATTAATCACAAAGGAATCTCCTCTGAAAGACGGTTCTTGCTGGAGAGAGGGACATGCAGTAACAAGAGCTCTGCTCCTCAGCTGGAAGATGCTGGGAAGCAAGAGGAGCACAGAACTGGTCTAAGGCGGGAGGTTTAGCTGGGGGAGCAATTACTGGGCACTGCCAGTGCAGTGGGCAGCAGCAGTGGTGCCTCATGACATCAGAAGATATGTCCCTTACACACTTGGGGTACCTTGCTCTTGTGAAAGAGTCCAATAAAACATTTTAATTGTTTCCATGAATATCAGGTTGTTTTAAAAGTCACTTACTGTACACAAGGTAAATCTTGTCATTTTGAGGACACACAGGTGTATGCAAGATGATAAGCATTCAGTGAGAAGAAAAAACCCATGGCAAGCCAACGGCTACACAAAAGAAGCAAAATCTAATATTCTTTCAACCAAAATGAAGTGAGTTGCTTTGTCTAGGTGAAGGTTGTGTGTGTCCTTCAGAAGGGAAAGCGTTGCTTAGCTCACAACAAAATAAATACATTTCAGTCTGTTTGAGTAAATAATTAACTATTCAAATTTAAAAATGGCCAAGCAGTTGATGGATGCTAAAATGGGAGGCTTCCTGAATGTGGTTAGATTTCCAGGCATACTGTGTTTATTCGGAGAACAGGTTCTTGCAGTCTGAAGGTAACACTATCTGAACTTTTTCTTACTTTTAACTTTCCAACTTTTAACTGGAAATTTGTGTAACACAGCTAAAACCTCAAAGATGCCCAACAGTAACAATCCATATGTCCTCACTGACTGCTGGCTTTATAGCTGTTTTAAAAACATGGAGAGTAATGTATAGGACATGGGCAAGAAACATCAGAGTAACAAGAACTGACATATCTGTAATTGGTCTTACTTATTCATGCAAATATTGGTCATGTTGCAGGACGAAATGCTCTAAGGTCTGGCCTCATGCTCTCAGTGTCAAAGTTAATGGTGTCAAGCTCCAAGTACAATTTAACAGCCAACCTTGATTGCAAATATGTGCTTTTGCCAGGTCCCAACAGCAATTAAAGGGAGGAGATTAAGTTCAGTCTCTCTGAGGGCCCTTTTCCAAGAGTTTTCAGAGCTGAATCCTCCTCAGCTCCACTGGCAGAGGCCTCCTTCTCAACCCCTGAGAACAACTGCAAAAGAAGCAGACACAAAAGGTTCATGACAGCCCTAACCATATTTATGGGCAATGAAACATGCAAAACCCAGCTGGCATGTCAGGACGGTGATATGCAGCTCAGTTAAAAGTATTAGTTATTGAGTTTGGTGAGGTCCAGGAGGCTTAGTCACGCAGCAGCTTAGTCAGCTCTGCGTCGCTTCAGCCTGTCCCAAACCCAGAGGGATCAGGATCATTATGTGGAGAAATTCAGAGCCTGCAGGATGGTCTCCTATCACTGAAAGTCTCAGACATATTTACTGTCTCACCTGTATGCCCCATCCAGCACCTAAGGTGTTGAGGATCACTTGGGTAAGTGACACAGATCCAGGCCTATTTTCCCACATAGCCTATGAGTATAAACAACTGAAAATGGAAAACCTGTAATTGAAACAAGAATACACCATGTGCCATGGTGACCCGCACTTACATTTGACCAAGCATTCTTTCCCGTGACTGAAAAAATCTCTTTTCCTTTTGGAAAGGACACTGTAACTTTCCAAATACTGCTACAACTACTTTCCCAAAAAGTCAATCCCTTGCCACGGGTCTGTTGGCTGTTTCAAAATGGCTGCTGCAGCATAAGCTCACATCTTTCCACAGCCATACAAATTACTGAGTAGCTTATTAAGCTTAAAATAGGAGCCAGAGTAATTTAGAGAGCATGTGAGCTTGCTTCAACACACAGAATTTAGCTGCACTGTTGATTGATTGACGCTTCTCTACAAGCCTTTGTTTTCCAGAAAATACAAATGTGTTTCTGCAAATGCAATGGAGGGGGATTAGCTCTGAAATCCACCACTGAGGCCTTTTGTCTTTCAGCCCTGCCACGAAGTAACAAACAGAGCTGTCACTGTTCTGTTAGTTACATTTCTCTCTTTGCTCTTACGTATATAAATCCCTAATCTTGTATGTAAAAGCAGCGGTACACAGTAGGCAAAAATCTTCTTTAGAGACGCCTTATGGAAGGTTTGGATTACCGCCCGGTTAGAACATTTAATAACAGCCACAGCATTCCCAAATTCCTTTTTCAGAGTTTGCACAACCGGTAAACGAAGCTTTAAACTCGCACTGAAAATTGATACAATTTGTTTGTTGATATAGTTACCGTCATCTAGAGTTGTATAATTTATTATCACCGACTGCTGTTGGGGATAATAAAAGAGCGAGTGGGTTTTGAGATGTGAGTAAAACATGAGCACAAAATCTCCACTGGAAATACTGAGTCACTTAATAAACATGTAGACCACAAATTCATTGTACATTATTCATTACGCAGGTTACAGATGGTCCTGAAACAGAGGAGCCTGCTTAGGTTTGTGTGCACATCTGCCCAAGCAGGGAGGAAGAGAGTCCAGCTCTCGATGTTACTTCAGCCCATCTCCAAAGATGAAGGTCAGAGGAAAAGCTTGGATGCAACAGAGTGAACTGGAGCCATCTCTTGGCCCATCAGCATGCAGTTTAATAGGTTTTGGCTAATTGCCAATGCAAATATTGTTAAAGATGTTGTTGAAGAAATAGTGATCAGGGGTATCTATATTCTTATAAGCAGCAGAGAAGACACTAGAGATACCACAACTTCTTTTTGACTCTGGTGTCCACCCCCAGTGCAACAGCAGCTGGGCCCATGCAGGCTGGCCTCCTGGCAGCAATGCAGGCAGGGGTAGAGTCCAGGTATGCCCACAAGGTGCTCTGTCTTAGTCAGGTACATGTGCCAGTCCAATACAAGCTGACTAAACGTCTGGTGGGACCATCAAGCTGACTAAATGTCTGGAGGGACCACCTCACCTCGAGGGACTGATCCTTCCCTGAAGGCACTGATCGTGCCCTGAAGGCAGAGCCTGGGCAGCATTCACTCACAACCTGACAGTCAGACCAGAAGTTAGAACTGGTAAATTCGGCATTCATTGCAGACCCCTGGGATGAGAGAAGCACCTGCAGAGAGAAATGCAGGGGATGTAATCACACTGGTGGGTGCACAGCTGCAGGGAGCAAGGACAAGCCAGCCTTAGAAAGTGGTTCTGAAGCAGGTTTTGCCTGAGAGCTTTAGCCAGAGGAATAAGGACAGTGTTTCTTACCTGGTGCACTTGCCTAACCCAAAACAAGCAGCACAACCTGTCTTTTCAAGGCTGGAAACTTGCTCACCTGCTTGGGGGCGGGGGAAGAAACCAAACCTTTGAAGTTTACATGTAGCTGTGCCAACTGGTGACACCTGTCAAAACATGAATAAACTACTAGGAGTTTGCATTTGCCATTTGAAATGCACTTTGTAGGAGAAATACAAGGAAATTGGTGTTCAGTGTAAACCCAAATGCTAATCCTGTTTGTATATTGGAATTGGGGAGAGAATAGGAGAAATTGTGGGAGTTCTATTCTAACGAAGTAATCCCCACTGTTTTGGTAAGTTTTTTTCAGCCATAGACCATTCTAAGTTGTGGCTCCTGTGGGATAAGTAACCACTTGCAGGTTTAGCCATCACAGCAGAACTGAGACAGTATAACTCCCCCAGACTAAAGCACTTGCTTGCTTTTTCATAGTTTTGCTGCTGTATTAAAAAAAGGCCAATTATCAATGATTTCCAGGAAAATCTCTGCAGTCACATTTTTGTTCATTACATAAGGCTTTAAATGTATCTCAATCATTAAATGTGTTTTATTGTTCTTTTTATTTTTTTTTTTTTTTTTGCAAATGGTTGTGAAGTGCTGCAGTCCAAATGTCTAGAAAGGCTGTAATTTCCTTGGATCCTCATAACTCTGTTGTAATAAAAGGGGAAAAATGCTTAATAGCAATCTTAGTACTACTTTTTGCAGCCATGGTTTGACATTTAGCTGAATGCTAACCCACCTTAGAAACATGAGGGCATTTGAGCTCATGTGCAGAGGCATGGCCATGCACTCCATCTGCAATCCCTTTGTGCAGCTGTTAGGGTGCCTACAAAATGCCAGTCAAAAAGATAGGACCACTGTCTTACCCAGAAATCACATTACAGGCATTTATATTTTCTGTGCATTTTACACTCTTCCCTACCTCTTGAAAAGCCACTGTACTCATTTGCAGTTGACAACACATCCATCCAAATTCAATCCTACAGCAGTTTCCTAGGTAACTGGCACAGAAACCCTCTACACAGCAGAACAAGCCAAAACACCCGTTAGCATTTCCACTTCTTTTCAATCCTTTTGAAACATGCAAAGATACAAAAACCCCACCACAAAAGCATTAAAAAAACCCAAACCCAAACCAACAAACAACAAGTAAGCCAATGGCAGGGTAAGTTCAGCCAGTCTGTTTAACCTTCATCCAGGGAATTCTGCACCTGCCAAAAATTAGCTCAGATCTGTACACAAGACCAATTTAAGGTCTGAAATTATTTCTCAAGGGTTGGAATTCTTTGGGTTATCTTCACAGATCACAAAGATCTTCCTAGGCTCTGACTCACACCAGTAATGTGGACTATACTTGTGAATCATGCTGGGAGCTAACAATTTGTGTCTTTGCTCTCCTAGCCCCTCTTATGGTAGCCAATTTCCAGTGGGGCTTCACAAGGGCTGCAAGGCAAGGACCATTAACTCCAGCCTATTAGTGTACTTCTGGGGAGGTGCTTCTTCAGACTGCCTTGTAACATCATTTGGTTCAATACCACCCTGGGATCATGTCAGCTCTCATCTCTAGTGCTCTGCATGTGGCTGCAGCTCACTTACCAAGGGTTCTTCTAACCACCTCGAGAGAGGGACCCTACAGTCCCTGCTCTGGGATTGTCGAGAGACTCTACAGGAGGAACAGCAATGAGGGATGGGGCAGAGGCCAGCAAGTGCATGTGGTTCAGCAGTGCAGCTGTGGTTGTGGCAGCTGTGGTGAGACAGAATGCATTTCCTTGTTTTGTGTGCAAGAAGAAGAAAATTCTTGCCCTTGCCTAATATCCACACGTTGCATTTAAGCACTGGAAAAAAAAAAAAAGCTGCAGCCTGAAGACAGGATCATAGAAGAGATTGGGCTGCAAAGCTACACTGACAGCCCTTTCTAGCATTACCATGCACACACACAGAGCTCATCCCTTCGGAAAGGTAACTAAGGTGAGGGGGAAACCTGGGAGTGTCTGGCATAAAATACCCTAAAGGGGAGGAGTGGGCTCAGGAATGTGCATCTGAAGGGCTTGGTCTGGTGTCAACTTTTGTGAGCAAGTCCTGCTGAATCTTGCTCGCATACCCAGGTGAAGCCAACTCGGCAGGCTTTCACCAGCCTCACTCACGAGGAAGTGGGAGGGCTTCACAACTGGAGGCTGTAGCTTGAAGGCAAGGCCCTCCCTTCTCTGCCTGCAATTGTGATAACTTGCTGAAGGGTAGCATGTGCACATCAGACTAGAGCATAGTTCAAAGAAGTAAGTGTTGCCTGCAGCTGTCCTCACTTCAGAGCATGTTATAGCAGGTTGAAGGCTGCTGTAAGCTGTGCCAATCACTAACTAGAGAAGCTCTTCTAGCAACCAAGCATTGCCAGGACGTAAAGATACACTTATCATATCCCCTGGAATGGCCTCTTCTCCTGGAGCTTGGGGGAAAAATTCCAAGGACACTTTCTGTTGACCTCCTATGTCTTACACAGGAGAGGGGAGCTTCAAGAAGATAGAAATGCAGGGTTAAGTGTACGAAGTTTTGTTCTGTGACCTAGTGTGAGGCTGACAGCAAGTCCAGCTACCCTATTATGATGCCTTAGGTTTTAACTTCTACATTTTTCAAATCCTGTACTGCTAGTGTAACTCTGAAGTCTCCTGTAGCTTGTTAAGTGCCGTTCTCTTATGCTAAGATAGACATAACAGAACCTCTCTAGCTTGCTCTCCAAGGACACCCAGACCAAAAACTGTAAACCATCATCTTGGAGAGAGAGGGGCAAGCTTGATGAAATTACCATTTGCTGGGTTCTGGTTGGTGAATTTATGCTGATATAAAAGTGTGAAGAACTCGTGACCTGTTGTCCATTTCGGGATCCACTGAGGCAAGACCCTTTGGAGCCCAAAAGTGTACATCTGAAGGCCTTTCAAATAAATATCTCATTTATTCCTTTATTCCTGTCTAGTTTCTGTTTCTAGGTAGCCATTTAAGGCATCAGTCATGCCAGCTAATTTGAGAACTGGTAGGTTTGACAATTGCAGACTTTAATGCTTGGGATCTTCCAAAGCACTTTATAACCAGTAAGCACTTCTCTCATTGCCGTCTAATAGAACACTGTTGCTGAAGGTGCACAAGTGGAGGGTAGCAAAGCATGTTGTCCCCTGCTGACTCTCAGTATTATACCAAGTTGAGCATCATTCTTTTGGTTGTGCTCCCTTTTTAGATTCCCAACAGCTGGGTTAGAGTCCTAAGACAGGGTTGTGTGTCTTTAGCCCCACCGTGATTTGTGTAGAGAAGCTGTAGCACCGGTCTTAGGGCTCAGGCCTGTCTGATGGCCTTCAGCTGAACTGTAAGGTTCTCTGAGCCCAAATCCCAGAAGAATTTAATTTTTATTCTTTGAGGATGTTGGTGATCTGAAGACATGTAGATTTTAATCCATTCATCTGCCAACTTAAAAGGCCACGCTAAGCTATATAGTGCCATATAAACTAGTCCTGTGCAGTTCCCTGCCTCAGGTAATTCATGGTGCTGAGTGTTTTTTTATGGCTCAGGTGTCAAACTAGACTTTGCTTCCCCAAATCCAGCCTGCTTTTTTGCCCCCTCTGACAGAGCACAGTCTTTCGTGTTATGCCCTCGTTGACTTAGATAGCAGCAAAATAAGCAGTACCTGAGTTTTCAAACCATTTTGGTTGTCAGCAGTAATATCTTCTTTTTTCTCTTTAAACACGTTATCATGGAAGTTTAATAATACTCCAGCACAAGCTTTCACTGGTTGCAAGAAATTCTCCTGATTTATCTGACTTGCAGCTTGATCGGAAAGTAATGAAGGTGTAGAGAGAGTACAGCACAGTCTAACAATAAAAGCAGCACTTGGAAAACAAAATGAGGCTTGTTGCTGAACGACACAGTAGCCTGGCATTAATCTGTCAGAGCAGCCACTGCAAATAATGCAGGAATGGGGAAAAATGTGGTTTTTAAACACTCCTTAGAGGAACTGCATTGATTTAAGTGAGTTCATAATCACTACTGAATCAGAGAACAGGGTGAACTGTTAAATATAACTATTATGTCTTTGTATGCTTTATGAATTCCCCTTCAGAACTTTTGACCGTTCTGAGAGCTCTTACGTGTAACCCAGCAGACAGGCACAGCCAGTGATCACACACCCGGTTTCACTGCACACGCAGGGAACATCCAACACTTGGGAAAAAAGCAGCACCGAGCTGCTTTTCTTTTTCTTTTTCTCTCCCACAAAAAGCGCCTGACAAAGGCTGACGCCCTTTTCCCGCATTCCCGCCGGGGCCCGCGCAGGAGCGAGGGGCGGCTCGGGCCCGGCTCCTCGCGGCGCTGCCCNGGCCCTGAGGCACCGGAGCCTCCCCCCCGCCCGCGGCGCCAGTCGCTCGCCCCGAGTACGTGTTTGAAGACCCTTGGTCCTTTTCCGCTGTTCGCAGCCAAGCACTTCCCTGTAAGTGCGTTTCCCCAAGCAGATTTACGTCTCTCCGTGATTAACAGTACTTGCAAGGCCTGGGCTGGGCAGCCCATGGCGGCGGGTTTTCCATCCTGCTGCCCCTCAGCCACCCCAGGGCCACCTGGGTTGTCACAGCCCAGGGCCATGCTCTGTGGCTGCTCTTCCGAAGCCGGCGGATTTCCAGAAGACGCCAACTTTTGCTCTTACTTGCTAGGGCATGTGCATTGTAAAAGTAAAAAACGAAGAGGCTGTTGTCCTACTGTGACAGCAGAGGTGACAGCCTCTTTCTGTGAAAGAGGCCTCATTGAAATCAGTGACCAAGTTCCATGTTCTACAGCACAGACAAAGCAAATACAGAGTCTGTAAAAAATGCACAGTGTGCATGAGATATGCGAGGGTGAAAAATAGTGGTATTAAACCAGCCACAAGATCAGCCACATAGAAACTGAAGAGCAGCCCCAGAGAGGTGAGGTATTCAACAATCCTCATCTGATTTCCTCCATTCACTCTTATTCTCTAAAGAAATGTAAATCTTGTCCAATCCAACAGGTATTCTCTGGAGATGACAAGATTCAGCTCTGAGCTGGTATCACATAAAGAAATGATGGGAGAACAAGACTAAGATGAGTGCTAGGGGTGAGGGATGGGGGGAGATAGCACCTAAAGAACAAAGGGAGAAGAAGGTTAAGCCCTGCCATAGTGACATCTGCCTCTCCTCCTTTAGGTCTTGTGCTTTGTATTACAGAAGTATGATTTAACAATGGCATAACCAACATGTAACAAAGAAGCCCACATGTATTGTGAAGCTGAAGGATTATATGGATAGCACAGCAGCTATCTGTGCAGACGTCTGATGCAGCTGTAATTTAATTGTTTCGAGCTCTCCAACAAAAGAAAATCTGATGGGTTTCTTCCCCCTGTCTTTTCATGCACATGATGTATGAAAAAGGCCTGAGGGTTGCGTTATTTGTGTTTTAATATGAATGGGTTACGAATGCTGGCCTGTTCCACCAACAGGCTTGGGGATCAAGTGGGCTGCTGGCAGTACTGGAGCAGAACACCTGAAAGCTGAGTCCAGGCACCAGACTACACCAAACTTCGCCTCACAGTTTTGCAAGAGCAATGATCAGGAAAAGAACAAGAGGACGGAACAAGAAAATTTCTTTCGTTTTCTAGAAGAGCAGGTACTGTATTTCAGCTGTCTCACAAATCTCAGGGACTTTTTTCCACCAGGTAAAAACAAGCAAAAGAGGTCAACAAGCCACTCTCAAGCTGCCTGTGAGAAGCTTGTTGATGCTTCCTTTCTCAGAAATTACAGACTTTTATGTACCTTTTGAGACTAGGTACAGAGCAACTCCAAAGATTATTTGTGCCATCAACTTACTTCTTTCGTCCTGGTTAACTCCTAGAGAGTCACCTATCAGAAAGAAAAACAGAAAAGACCTTTGAGAACATCAAGTCCAACCTATGACCTAACACTACCTTGTCAACTAACAACTATCTTTTTAACAAGCCTTACTGTTTCTGATACCAAGGCAATGAAGTTGTGCCAAATCCCTTGGCCCTTCAGGAAGCTGTGCACTGCCATCTATAAGGCTTTAAGAAGCAGCCACCTTTTTTTGGAGCTTTCACTCAAAAATACAGGGGCCAAGCAATTATGCTGGAAGTTTTTCCCTGGGTCTCCCTTTTTGGTCCCCCCAGGTGAACAGAGGCACCAATTCTGTCCCTTCCTTCCTCCCCTTCTGTGCTCCCCAAGCTTCTGCTCTGCTTTCTGTAGGGACCTGTTTCTGACTTACTGGTTTACCCATCACAGAGCACCTGACTTCTTTAATGTCATACGTGAAGCTTTATCAGGGTTGATGCAAGACACTTTCTACACAATACAGAATTTGAGATTAAATATACACACCGTTACATCCCCTTAATGCTGAGCTCTGCACATGTCAGACCATCTACAAAGAAAAAGCTTGGGCAAGCTGTACATGAAAACTGCACTGTTAGAAAAAGATGCCTCTGTAGCACTGGCTGCTAGCATATATCCTTCTGACCTGTAGTAGGTGTTCTCTATCTGGTTCAGGGCTGCATTCTCAGTCTTTCAAAATCCTTAAATAAGTATTTTCCATGTTTTTTTAAGCACTTATTTTTTATTGTAACTACCATTATTTTCTTTTGTGTTGCTTTGCCGTTCCTACATCCTCAAGGGTTGGTCACTTAGTCTCAGACACTGTCTGTCACTCTGGAAGAAACTCATCCCTTTCTAAAACTGGAGGATGATGTTTGTGGGCTCTCTTTTGCTGCAGCTTTATCAAACAGCAGCTCAAGTATAATGCTGCTGCTGGCTTTGGTTTCTAACAGTCTTTGCTCAGTAACTAATGTTTATAAAAGGTTTTCCTCCAAGCTATCTCTCACTCTCTGGATTAGATAGCATTAGCTCTTGTTTGTTCTTATATGGTAGTGTAATATTGCTATATTATTCCCTCTGTGTGGACACCCTTCTGCAGTATGCAAATACAGTTCTCTAACAGATTTTAATTTATTTTTTTCAGTGTATATACTTGAACATACATTTGCTGCATAAAATGCGCTGAATTTGAAAATCTTCGTTTTTGGTTTAAATTGCATGACAAGAGTTCTTAAAATAACTATGATTGTCTTACAAGCTCTGTATGAGCTTGTTCTATATTATTAGGATTATTATTCTGCCTTCTATAATTAGTGGTCTAGCATGGACATGGGCATCTTGGTTCTGTGGAGATTTGCTGTGATGAAGCAGCCTAGGCCAGTCAGACCAGACAACGGAAGGGTACACAAAATGCAGAGGTGATAGTGCTGCTGTACTTCCTGAAGAGTAAGAGTCTGGAACATAAGACATCTTCTCTATTAAGAACTTTTTGAACAGGAGTTGGCATAAACTAAAAAAATTGCAGTGTCTTGCTTAGGCATGTGGCTCTGGAACTTTTATTTGGCTGTAGCTGAAATGGAGTGACAAGGTTCAGTAGAGAAGATATTCCTTCCTGATACTTGTCAGTGTAAAAAAAGCTTTGGGAGCCAGGAGAAGATGGAATCCTATTATGTCATTTATATCCCTGAGGACCTCACAAATGCTTTTTGAACATTTATGTTCTGCTCTTTCTGTATTTATGCAATATCTCTGAAATGGGGAATTACACTTATCCCCATTTAATTCATCAAAAAATAATGAGTGCAGAAACCTGTAACTAGGTTCTCAAAGTCACACAGTATATCCCACTGATATAAATGAGACAGAAATGTGAAAAAATGATCCAGTCTTCACTGAAATGAATGATTTCAGACTTAGTGAAAATCCACAGAGATGGTGATATCACACAGCCTTTCACTACAGACCACTGCTTTACTGTGTGGGGCACTACTAGTTTGTAATTGCATTTTAGCAGGGCTCTGAAGCTGTAGTCATGTGAAAACTAATCAGAATAAATGATTCTGAGTTGTCCGATGAGTATTCTAATAATGAGCTGCTGCTCATCACCTTTTGACGGCAGTTTTTCCAGAGGCCATCTAAGAGATTCTGTGAAACCCTGAGGTATCACTCTTCTACTGACAAACAGCTGAAACCTCCAAAAGACTTGGCTCTTGAGAATTCCTTTCTTATACTAGCAGAGGTAAACATGCAGCTGTATATTTGCCTTACTGAATTTCTGTATTGGTAAACTGTAGTCTACAGATTTTGACAAATTTATGTCCTTTCCCTCAGTACCTTCTAAGACATTTTGACCTGACAAGGCAGAATATAAGATTTTATGTCTCAATGCACAACTAGGACTTCAAAACATACAAATGACTAGAAAACATCTAACTAAGGAGCATTTCATTAGACTAGGGTCTGAATAATCATCACCTAGAAGGCAGCATCCCCTCCTGTCTCTGGCACACCAGGGAAGAGTTTGGATCACAAAACCCAGAAGATCATTTGATCTGTGTGACATGTCTGCCACACACAGCCTTTCAGAAGCATGGTATTTAACTATCAGCATTCATGGTCATTCCTGCAGACACTGAGAAAATTAATTCGTGACCTATGCATTTTCTTTTTCTCCTAGAAAGTGGGCTGGGAGTAAAGTATTTAGACTCTACTCTTGGTAGTTAGAAAAGTTTTTAATCACTTATGACAACCAGAATGCTCATCACTGGGCTTCAGAAATCACATCCTTTGACAACAGTAAACTTTCTTGCAGACTGCTTTCTGCTGTGCTTGCAGAATTATAGTAGGGTATGATGGAGTGAGGGTTTGGGGCTTTAAAGGAAGACTGCCATGACTTTCTTCATTTAAAGCAAAAGAAGAGTACAAATCCCATAATTCTTTTTCCTTGCTTTAAATGGGCTATAGAGAGTGGAATAAATGACTGCACAGGAGCCGCAAACAGACAACTTCATAGAGGACAAGTCCCAGGCTATAAGTAAAATCGTGGAGGACACAAAACAGCCACTGAAGGCTCTCTGAACTTGTCTTCTGTGTATACCATATCATACCTGGGATGAACCTGACTTCTGAGACCATCATTTCTTTGTGAAAACAGGCAGCCAAAGTGTACATCTAATTTCTCTGTGAATTATGAAGACATGAGGAAATGAAGCTGTGGTTTGTTCTACCCACTCACAGCAGTTCTGATGCCTCTTGAAAACAAAGGTTCAGGCCAAAAGCTTTTTCCTCTGCCCAAAAAGATGGACATAAATTTAAATTTCAATATAAAATTTAGAATATTTACTCATCACAAAGAAAATAACTGTATGTTTATATGGCAGGGATTATGAATTTAACAATCTTTGCTTTTCTCCTGCATGACATATATATTAGGCAGTACTGCATTCTCAAGGGAATACCAAGAGGGAACTTCAGCTGATTTATTTGTCTATTATAATCACAGCACTCAGCAACGAGTTTTTAAAACAGAGCAGTCCCTGGGAAAGGAGTCCAGAACACTACTTAGAGCACCCAGCACGTTCTACTACCTCATTCCTGAAATCTTGGCATTTATGATCCGTGTTCATCAGAAACACCATAAATATAATAGTTCAGCATGCTCTTTTGCTGTCATATTTTCTGTCCTCTAGGGGGAGGTCAGAAATGCTGGACTTCATTTATTTCTCAGGATCAGAAAGAAAAAGGTATCCTAGTATTGGACACAATGTTCAAAGTAATGATACTAATAAAGTTGAGGGCTTTTTGCATCAGCATGACAAATTCTGTATTTAAACAGATCACTCTCACCACACAGAATAACATGCCTTTTGTTCAGAGATTTACCATGTTTAATTAGTCATTTTTTCAGTATCTTAACCATGTATTCAGTTAAATAAAGTAATAAACAAAAGTGTTCAAAGTGAGGCAATACTGTCTTTATGGTTTTTTT
>VZTN01012388.1:695-21143 GCA_013400515.1 Erpornis zantholeuca
TCATTACTGTTATTACTATCTTCTTGAAAGAATAAAATAAGAAGTGTATCTACTAGGGACTGAGAGTTTAAACTTAGGTTTGCCCTGCTACTTTCCTCTTTCCATTGGTGGCAGGATACCACACTAGAGAGACCATCTTCTGGACCATAATGGACCTCTTTGTATTCCTATCTAGTCTAGAGGCAGATGGACCTAATTTAATAAAGAGTTTTTAAAAATTCACAGATATTCAGAGTTTTTCTTCAGTGTATTCAAAAAATACATAAATAGCTTTGTTATCTTACTAATGTAAAAATATCAGTGGTGCACTACTAGAACTGTGAGATTTTTCTATGCCTTTTTACACTGAGAATCAAGTTACAGAGCAGATTAATGAAAGAAATAACTGTGAAAATATTTTTCTGGCAGATTATCAAACCCAGTTTATCTCCACCCATCCTCTTCAACATCTCACTTTAAAAAAAAAAGTTTGAGGGTTTGATTTTTTTTATTTCTGTTCTTGGTTTAGGTTTTGGGGGAATTTTTGGGGGGGGTACTTGGGGGAAAGGTGGCTTTTTTCAGTTTTTGTTTTTTACAGTCTCTTCTGTAAAACATATTATTCCTTTTACACTACAGTTGCCACTCTTGTAGTGGCACTGAAGAAAAAAGCAACAATTAATAAGTATGTGCATTAAATTCCCCACATATTGGACTTTTTTCTTCCTTTTATTTGACATCTAACACTTAACTACACTTTAAGAACACTTACTCCTGTTTAAATACTTAAGCACTGAAATGGATGCATTTTAGTATTAAAAGCGAGTAGCTAAGCCTTGTTTTAGTTTTCAAGGGACTAAGTTTTTTTCTTTGCATTTAGCATGACTGACTTATAATTTCAATGCACAATTTTAAAACCAGAAGTGCTTAATTTACATTTCATAAATTAAGGAAGATTCCTATTTTGCCCTTGGCTTCTGTCTCACTGCAGAAGTTTCTTAAAAAGCTTCTAGAATTACCACACTATAAAATATTACCAGAAGTGACAGGAATGGTAAATTGCAGGACAGCAGCATTCATCTTCTTATTTTTCTCATACTTACTGAGACCTTATCTCTGGGGCTTTGTCATCTTTTTCTGCAGCACCTTCACTGGTAACATCAGATCTATTACCTTGGTCATTATTCTGAACAGAAACAGAACATTATGACATGAACTGCCTTAGGTTTATAAAGTACAGCATCATCTAACTGACCAAGTAACTGTTCGTAAGAGAAGACAAAAGAGATTGCTTCTGACAAACATACAATTACAGGATACATTTCACAGTCAGACAGGTGGAGTAAAAACCAGATCAAACACCTGAAGTTGTATTTGCTGCAGGACATTGAAGATTATTGGCATCTACTGTGTGTCTAACAATGTCTCAGCATAGCTGAGGTTACTAAGCAATACCACACTGCCACTGAAAGCAGGTTAAGTAAGTGGCTAATTCCTGGTTATATTCAGGAACAAAAAAGTAAAGAAAAAACTCAAAAAGATAACATTACTGCTGCATCCATTTTAGCTAATACATTATCTTCAGTTATGTCACTTTATTAAATACCTTCTCAGTTTCCCCCTTAGGCTGTAGATGGGACATTTTATCATTTCCTGCATCTTTTTCAGGGTCTTCTTTCCTTCCAGATGCTCTTGTAACATTAGGTTTAAATCTCTGTCGATATCCTCTAACTATTGTCTTTGCAATGGAAGTTTTCTCAGGTTCTCTGCACAAAGGATCCACAACAGTGACATTTACTCCATAATATTCAAGCCTATCTAACATACAATGTCTTGCACAGATTTCTTTACTGGAATTGTGTTGTCTTCAGAAAGATTTCCCCAACTTACGCAAGTTGCTTCGCATGAGAAACAAGCTTTGTTTAGTCTTACATGTGAGAACTCAATTCATCTATGTATTAAAAAGAGATTAATTTATCACACAGGGGAGGAACCTAACTAGACTACATACTACAGCTGCTTCTGCTAGCATCAGAAGCAGAGCCATTACCTGATAACTGAGGCTGGGAGGAAAGCAAAGCCATAGTTATCACTCTCCCTCTCTCAAATTACAGGCATTGTTGGTACTTCATAAAGCAATGCTTTCCTCAACTTTCCAGAAAAGAAGTACATACCTTCTACTATAGTACCACCTGATAGCATTAAAAAAAATGCTCAAGTCAATTTTGAGATTTATATTAAAGTTTCACAGTTATTGTTACCTCTTTTAAGAGAACTATATGGAATAAACTAACAATTATAGTCAGTTAATCCCAGGAGACCAGAAAAGTGATCTCAATACTTACTCAGATGCAGTATCTAAATCCCTGTTCTCTACTTCTGTGGCTTCATTTCTGTTTCTTCTACCATCCTCTTCAGAGCACTGGAATTGAGGCAAGGAATATTACTCTTTGACAAGTGCAGATATCTCAGTAGCAATTCCCAGAATGTTATTTACAAGACTGCCACTGGTCCACAGCATCCACATTGAGCAAAACAGATGCAGCACGAAGAACAACATACTAAGTAACATTCCTCTTTCTGACCTTTTCACCTGCGTTTGCAAGGGCTGGAGAGGAAGCTTTGGCCTCTGTTTTGTCTTGTGCTGCTGTCTCCCTCCTTCCAGACGATCTCACTAAATTTGGTTTAGGTCTTTGCAAGCGCCTTCTATCTGCTGGCTTTTCAGTTTTCCTTAAGATATAAAATACCATTATTACCCACGAGAAAGTTAAAGTCTTATATAGTTCAAAATGTATTTTAAGAGCATCACAGACTGCATGGGTCAAGACACTACATGCAGCAAGACAATGAACAGAAAAAAAACCATTGCATCTTTCTGATATTAAAAGACAGGCTACAATGTTATGAAAAGAGCATCAAATAAACCTTAACAACTTAACAAGCTCGATAGCTTTCAGTGGAATCTACTTGAAAATACTTCAAGGAAGCATTTCCTGCTGGTAAATAAATAGGAATATTTCTTCTCCTAGGGATTCACAATTCACATCAATGTGATTAATTTTATATAGAAACAATATAAATCTGCCCTATATACGATGTTCTGCATCTGCCTCTCCTGCACCCCCCATCCCCTTTCAAAATGATCTTGATCATGGAAAAACAAACTTCTTTCAAATACCTTGTCCTACTGCCAACATCCACGTTACTGAAGAATGGGGTACATGCATCACTCTCTGTGTCCTTAACCATTGCAATGGAATGCCCTGGGATTCACATACTGACACAGCCCTACATCTTATCAATAATCTTCAGATTGGGAACTACTACCTTTTCTTATATTCTCCCTAGAACAGGACAAATAAAGCTTTGACAGTCATTATCGTAAGAGTGAGATGCCCTTCCAGAAGGGAAAGACAGAAGCATGAAAACCATCTGAGCATTAACTACTGCCCCATCTCTAAATCACCCTCAAAAATTATACCATGAAATAAGAAGTCAATGATCATGCAAAAATGGAAACCTTAGGCACAGACTTCTTTAAACACCATTTCTCAGTGCAAGAAATAGTCACTAAAATTAACTTCATATAGGAGTATAGGTAAGACAGAGACATTTTGGAGCATCTTTTATCTTAGAAGCTTGCACCAAGTTCTAAAGAGGAACAGTTTCCAAACAGGAAAGAAGAAATACACCGCACACATTATGTGTAAAGCTAATAGGCTCTGATGGACAACTATGAATGTCAAAGAATTCAGCGAGCCCCTTCTATTAAAAAAACAAAAATCAAATTTCACAGGCTGTAGAAAGACTAGTTTGTTTTTTTTAGAGTTTAGCTAAGTCTTTATCCCTGTTCCTATCTACCATTACATCTTAGCTAATGCACTGCTACTCAGTAATCAAAACTTCTATCAAAAAACTTCACTGAATATAGAAAACAAATTATGATGATCTCCTGACTGGTTCAACCTGCTATGGTCAATTGGAACTATAACCAAATTGAGTAGATACAGGTTTAGTTCAAGTACCACTGCAAAGTAAAATAATTCTACTTACATGATTTCAGACTGTGAAGCACCTTCTGATGCACTCTGCTTCTCATCTGTTTTTTGTGAGTAATGTGTATCTTCATTCTGAGGAAGAAAAGAAATATTGTAGAAAAGGAACAGTAAACATAGATGATCTTTTACTGTAACATAAAGAAAAGCAGAAACAAGATTCCCACAGTGGCTGAGGGTGGAAGCTAGAGATCTTCTAGTCCAACCCCCCTGATCAAGTGTAGTGGGTTAGCCTGGGCCAGATACGAGGCACTCACCAAAGCTGCTCACTCACTCCTCTCTGCAGCTGGACAGAGGAAAGAATATTTAACACAGGGTTCATGGCTTGAGATAAGGACAAGAAGAGAGATCACTCACTAAATACCATCACGAGCAAAACAGGCTCAGCTTGGAGATATGAACTGAATTTATTACTAACAAAATAAGAACACGATAATGAGAATTAAAATAACTCATTAAAAACATCTTCCCACACCTCCCCCTCCTTCCAGTCTACCTCCTATCCCAGCAGTGCAAGGAGACCAGGAACGGGGGTTATGGTCAATTCATCCCACTGCTCATGGAGAGGAGTCATTCTCCTGTTATACCCTGGGGTCCCTTCCACAGGAGACACTTCTCCATGAACTTCTCCAAGGTGGCTCCATCTGATAGGCAAGAGCTTCCTATGAACTGCTGTAACATGAGACCATCCCATGGGCACCAGTCTCCCTCAAACTGCTGCAGTGTGGGTCACTCTTCCACTGGGTGCAGTCCTCCAAGGACACGCTGCCCCAGCCTGGGAGCAGGGCCCCTCTTCCCTGGGTCTCCCACAGGGTCACAGCCTCCTCTCAAGCATCCCCCTGCTCCAGCGTGAGCTCCATGGGTTGTTGGTGGATCTCTGCATCCCCATGGATCCCCATGGACTGCAGGGCCACAGCTGCCTCACCATGGTCTGCACCACGGCCTGCAGAGGAATCTCAACTCCAGTGCCTGGAGCTCCTCCCCCCTCCTTCTCTGCTGACCTTGGTGTCTGCAGAGTTGTTCTTCTCACATGTTCTCGCTCTGCTCTTGTCTGGTCGCAATTACAACTCTGCAACCCTTTTTTGTTTTGAATTCTTCTTAAATCTGTTATCACAGAGGCATTAGCATCACTTTTAATTGGCCCAGCCTTGGCCAGCATCATGTCCATCTTTGGAGCCACCAGGGATTTGCTCTGCGGGGCACAGAAGAAACTTCCAGCAGCTTCTCACAGAAAACCAGGCCATGTGAAACCAATGGTGCAGGCAAATCCGTAATCCTAGACTAAGGAGGATGCAATAGGAAAACTGGGAACATGCTGGCCTATGTGCATATGCATATGCCTGTTTGTTTTGTCCAACATTTCCTCAAGAGTAATAAATNAACAGTTCCTGGTCCTTCAGCCTGTTGTCATAGGAGAGATCCTTCCATCCCTTTACCATCTGTGGCCCTTTGAGGGGCTGTCTCCAGTGTGTCCAGGTCTCTCCTACCAGGGAGCCCGGAACTGGTCAGTCCTCCAGGTGGCTTCACTGGTGCTGAATGAGGGGCAAGGATCACGTCCCTCGGCCTGCCAGCAACGCTGCTGCTGCTGCTGCAGCCCAGAACACCATTGGCTGTTTGCGCGGCCACAGCACCTTCCTGGTTCAACTTGGAGACCACCAGGACAGCCGGATTCTTTTCCGCAAAGCTGCTTTCCATCGGAGTGGCTTGCAGCGTGTGCTGGTGCCTTGGGTTGTTCCTCCCTCGACACAGGACTTTTCATCTCCCCTTGCTGAACTTCCTGAGGCTCCTGTCAGCTGTCAGCCCATTTCACCATCCTCTCCAGCTCCCTCTGGAGGCCAGTACGACCTTTCGGTGTCTGTCTTTGGGAAGCAATTCCTTCCAGATCTACCTCATGTGAAATCTTGCTGAGATTACAGCCTGCCCCATCATCCAGACCATTCATTGAGCAGCACAAACAACCCAATGCACGTTCCACTCAAATCAGTTTTCAACACCATACCAGTAAGCATATGCCAACAAAACCCTGCTCCAAGGCCTAACTGCTCATATTGCACCCTTTCACTTTTCAATCATTAAACTGTTTGGCTGTTTAAATTGTCTGTAAGTCAGGCATGCAAAGTATATTTTCTCTATAAACTCAGATTAACATACAATTCATTAAACCCAGGAAAATTGATAGTATTAACATTTTGGTGATGTTCTTAGGCCTTTTGGTTGTTTTCTACCTGGCAGGAAAAATGTCACAAAAACAACCAAAAAATGGCTTTGATTTACAAACCACTTTTAATGATCACAGGCAAGATCTTAAGAACTACATTAAAAACAAATAATACCTTTGTTTCTGTAGTTTCTACAGATTGTCTTTCCTTGCTTCTAATAGTTGAAACTGGTAACTCTGGACTCTGGATTTCCTGTGATATGTCATCTCTAATATCTCTGGTTCTCAATTTAGCCGGTTCTGCTTCTAATGTAACACCATTGCTATCTTCAAGGCTGAAATAAATTATAGCATATAGGAACATAAGTGTATTTGTAGGAAAAAAGTTATTTCTGCTTACAGACAGATTAAGTTGCACAAAAAAAAAATGCAATTTTGACACAAAATAACTGCCCGTGTTTCAGATAATCTCACAAAGTTTTAGTAATATTATCAGAATATGAACTCTAAACCAACTTTTGTAATGTTGCACTGCAATTATAAGATGATGTTAAAATCTCATCTAACTATCCTAGACTGATTGCTTTTAAAAAAATAAACTTTAACATGAACAACTGTATACAGAAGCTTTTTGCCTCTGATCTTTTTTAACAGTTCAGGCTGAGTCCCAAGGCAAGTAACTGCTCCTTCATATGCTTCTAATGAACTATTACAGAAAATGAAAGTTTCTGGGATTATGTATAAAATAACAACCAACTACAACAGAGCTAAATACAACAAATTAACACACAAAATTCTAAAGCAGCACTCAGAATGTCATAATGAATTTTTAGATTTACCACTTTCACATATAACAAATTTAATAAACAAGAATTAACTTTTTTTCTAGTAAAAGCATGCCCAAAACTCAAACCAAAAGCTTTCCTCTCACGCAGATTCTGCATAAATAAAATCTAAGCAACATTCCTTTCCACAAGAACCATTTTATTACAGATAAAAATTCCAAGCATATAGTAAACTTGACTTAGCAACATTATCAAGCAGTGCTTTAAGAGAAATATTAGAAGTTAGGATAAACAATGGTCTTCCTAAACACTCTTAAAAAATGAAATAACTTTTGGAATTGACTTTAGTAATTATGTACATTAATTTTACAAGGGCAGCCCATTAGGACAGAGAATATTTAGAGTGTATAAATCATAAAGAGCTTACTAAACCCCAGGACAGTTCTCAGAAACCAGAAACCTAGACATTCTGTGGCAGTTGAATGGTGGTAAACAGGAATAAATAAAACCAATATTAAAACTTTAAAGTATTTTTTGGTTTTGCCTAAGCATTCCATTATAAACATTACCTGCACAAATTGACATCACCTTCTCTCTCCATTTGGTTATTCACTGGTAAACAGGACTCCGATCTCTCTTCCTCTGTTACAGCAGTCTCATTTTGTTTTCTGTCAATAGCACAATCCACTTCTTCTTCACATGCAGTATGAACATTATTGCTTGCATCATGCATCACTTTTTTCCCTGATAATTAATAAGAATTAAAAGAGTTTGGGGATTCTAGGAAATTTCTTAGAATTCCAGTAATCAAATCCTAGCTAAAGGGAAGAAGAGTTAATATAAGACTAAAAATCCCAGTAGAAAAAGTCTAAGTAGTAAGATTTAAGAGAACTATTCTCATCTAAAACAAAGCATGTTTTGATTTAGAATGAAAGCTGATTTTGAAAGGCCTTGCTCAACAACCTCCAAAAAGGCAGATCAGCAATACAAATCAAAGACCAAATTCTGACTTTCACATTTGCAATGACTTTACATAAAATTTCTATTTGAATGTTTGAAAGCGAGCATTTTTGCCTCTTACTTTTATTAGAGGATTTCCCTTCTTCAGCAATTTTTGAAGGAGCAGACACTTCTTCTGGAATATTCTCCACTTCCTGTTCAAGATCATCTTTTCTCTTCTTCTTTCTCTTCTTTTTTGCTAATGCTGGCTCTAATGCAACCTGTTCCTCTGCCTGTTCAGAAATGCCCAAAGATTCCTCATTTTCTTTCTCAGCTGCCACACCATCTGCTTCTGTTTCTGCATCAGAAATTCCAGCTTCCTGAAGTTCACCTTGATCATTAGCAGCTTCTGTGCTGGCAGCTTTTGCTATTGAGACAATATGGTTCTTGGTAAGTAGACTGGTGGAGTACTAGGAGTCATAAATAGCAAAGGCATTTCTACTAAAAACATTTGTGTACTCATATATCACTGCCAATACACTGCCAGGCATAGGAACAGGACTGGGGAAAGTCACTCATTGACTTGTCAGAAAAGCTTCAGCATAGATTAACTTCAGCATTTAATACAAAACACATTCTGTACGTGGGACAACACTTCACCAGGGGAAAGTCAATATGGGATGTAAAGCCAATTTAGCAAATGTTACTGTGCCTATGCTTTTTCACAGTTTATATAGTCACATTTGCATTCAGGGAAAATAGACATTGGTATTCCTATAAAGAATTTCTGTATCTCTGCAGAAATAGGTGATGATGGTTACAAAATATATGCCATGAAAAAGTAATTTTTTAATCAATAAATCTATTATGGCTGATCATTCTAACTTACATAAGAAAGCTGAAATATTATCTAGGTAATAATTGACAAATTATTTTCTGGGTTTAATGAGTTATTAAGATTTTCCTCCCCCCTGTTTTAGAGAAATTTTGCCTTGATCCTGTATTTAAGCACCAAGAACTTTTCCTTTCCTTTTTATTACTCTGTTTCCCTGTAATTAAGAAGTCCGAAATGCAAGGGAAGTAGAAAAGCATACTCACATTGCTTTACACACTAAGTACCTTTAATCTACCACTGAAGTGTAGAAACAGAATTTCTCTATGTGGTTTTAAGTCCTAGTACATGGGATATTTTACTTAATCAAATCTAAAACCAACCAGCAATTATTTCAAGAGATGTTGCTTCCTAGCTGGCATCCCCTTTAAAAATATGTTCACTTGTTTGTTTCACAATACCATTTACAAAAGAATGGGTCCTTGTGGAACAAACGAGTGAATAACACCACAGAATTACCAAGAAATTTATGAAACGGCATCAGTATAACTGTTATTAATTAAAACACAACTGTGAAAAGTCCTTTCCCAGGTACTAAGGGAGTAAGACACACTGGTGATCAACATTAATTAAACATTATCTTTATTTTGATCAGACCAGAAAGGTAAAACTACTTTTACATGATTCTGTGAAAAGAATCATACCCCTCAAACTCAGGAAGTTAAACTAATATTAAAGGAGAAACAGAACCCTTAAAAGAAGAGGCTTTTAAATGCGAGAAAACTTTCAACACAGAAGAGTTTGCCAAAAATATGATTTTAGTCCAAAAATTCTACATGTGAATTCATGAGCAGCTCAGAGAGATACCTTGAACTGGTAAATTAGAATATCAGTGCTTCAAGATTGTGGAAGAGCACTATTTTCACCGTGGTATCATGTTTCTGCTCTGTCACTAATTATTACTATCCTGCACACTAAACTACACCTGAAAAAGTTACACGATGTGCTCAAATACTTATATTTTTTAAATTATTTCTGAATNCCAAGATCTTCTTGCCCTGTCCACAACAAGGAAGGGAAAGATTCTCTATGTGATTTTTCCTCTGCTAGATTACTGACCACTGCTCTGTAACGCCATCTCAAGCACTCTTTTAAAGTACCTTTTGACTTCTTCTGTGGCCTTGGAGATTTCTTTTCCTTTGGCTTCTGGCTTTTAATAGTCTTTTGCTTCCTCTTTTCCTCATCTGCTAAGACCTTCTCAAGCAGCTGGGCAAAGAATTCAAAATCAAAGGGTCGTTTTTCTTCTATCAGATTAAAGCAAAGAAATAGAACAGATGTTGATATTTTTTTTTAGAGTTTCAGCTTTGTAAAATAATCAGTGATACATGACACAATATTAAAAAGCAAAGGTTATATGCATCTAAACTGAGAATTCTTCTTGAAAATATTTTCTATATCACTTGAGCAGGGGCTGAAGTTGACAAAAAGGTGACTGGATTATGACAGCTTGGTTTTAAAAAGCAAGTTATAAAATGAAGTAGTTTAGAAAACTTAAGAACCGACAAATACATGACCTGTACCATAGTACCAAATAAGGTATTACCATGCTGCTGCAGGACATATGTACCTCATTCACTAACAAAGAAAGTATTTAAGGACTCTCAAAGAAGTTTACAATAAATAACTGCTAAAAATTCCAATGAGTTAGAAGAATTATCTTCAACTGATTATACTGATGAAAGTTTATATTAATCTCATTTAGCAGATATCTAGAAAAGACAGCAAATAAACCTAAAAATCATTACTGTGACTATGCTTGTTATTATTACTTGTTGTTATTACTAAGACTCCACAGCTTCTGGACTCATCTATGAAGAAAAATTTCCTTGTAAGTAATTCAAACACAGAGTCAAAGGACAGAAATTACCATAAAAATAGATGGCTACCATTAATGACTCATTGTAGGGTGGGGAATATTTACTTACTGAAAGCTTTGTCTATTCTCCATCCATTAGCTTTTTCCTCACGTTTGAACTTGTTCTAAAAGCAAATGCACAGTTGTGTTTACCATTAAGCAAGAAATGCAACAGCATGTTATACAAAATGGCAGCTCAAGATAAGCCTTCAGTGCAACAAACCAACCAAAGTTGTTGAAATTTACATGCACATTCACAGAACACAAGTTTGTAATTAATTTTTAAATATAAAATCTGTTACCATGGCTATCCCAGTTATGCTTTTTTATTATTTTCTACACCTTTTCCTGACTTAATTGAAGCAAGGTTTGAAATAGCAAAGACTTTCCCAGCTGTGTACAACAAAAGAGACAACACAGAAGCCCATCACCAAACAGCCATTAGGATTATCAGCATTTTTCAACTAAAATGAAGTGTGCCTAAGTATGCTAGATTTACTAGATACATTCACTGAAATTCAACCAGTATTTCAGTGTTTCAGATACGTACAACCTCTTGATATGGGTATTTTTTAAAAAAGCATTACTAGGGAGAAAATTAGCACCAAAATTATCAACACTAACAGAGGAAGCATGGGAATGCAAATAAGAAAAAGAAAAGTAAAACCAGACTAGTTTAATTCTCTATTGAGTGCTTTAACTGTCACCTTAATTTCTGCTCTGGCTCTGTGAGGAAACAGCCGTCCAATCAAGGAGAAGTCTGTTCCTACCATACTGATAGCTAGAAAGAACATGTCTGTTTCTAGAAGGGAAAAGAAAGAAAAAATTATACACACGTATTTACTAAACCATCCTTCTTGCTATCAGAGATAAAAATACCTTGCAAACTTAATGTCCTCAGAGCAGTAACTTTGAGGCTCTCTACTGTAGCTGCAAGTCCAGGTGAGTATATGTGGAGGATGTTTGTTATTTTATGTAGGCCCCTCTAGTAACATTTGAATGGACTATCAACAAAAAGAATTGTCTAATCTGTTAGGAAAATGCAGAATGTGAAGTTTAATTTCTAAAGTAAATCGAAGTTAACCAACCCAAAATTTTCCATGTCCATTTTTATTACAAACACAAGCCCAAACTGAATTCAGAAAAAAAAGTATAAATCTCCTGTCTCCATTATTATATAACAGGAAAAGAGTGCATTCCAAAAAGAGCACAATGAATTCTGAAGCTAATTTTTCCATCTACAGCTGTTAAAAGTAATTTCCAACTATAAAAAGTCTTCCACAGTGTTGTAAGCCTAGAGATTATAGTCGATTGACAGCAGGAGCAATGAAGAACCCAACCCACCCCCTTATAAAAACACAGCTGTCCATTTGCACTGAAATCAGTCCACAGAGATAATTTATACAATCTATTCCTGCCTATGCTGGAAGAACCTAGTTAAGAAGTACCATGCAGAGCTCAAATACCTGTAAGACAGAATACAAAACTGTGCTTTTGATAAAGCAAACTAGCATTTCCTCAGCATCTAAACATCCACGGCAGAAAAAAGTACAGGTAGCCTACGTATTAAAAGGCATCAGATTTTAAAAGAATGTCAGTTTTCACAGCAAGTATCTGTTATATGTTATCTGTTGTAAGAGTTTGGAGGGTTGAGATGACATGACATATAAGTAGGTCCATTTACTCCATTGGGGATAAAAACTGTCAAGTATAAAGCATAAATGGAAAACTAGGACTTTTCTGCAGACTCAAAACTTGAAATCAGAAATATACTCACCTTTATTTGACCATGGTTTTGTGTAAAAACTTTTCCTGAAGCTAGAATATGTCGTTGTAGAGCCACGCTCAAAGATGGGATCATTTTCTTCTACAACACATGGACCTTTTGTTCTTAGAACTTCTACAGTTAAGCTGGGAAAGTAAACACACAAAAAGACTCACCTCAAAATATTGCTAAGGAAATATACAGTAGATGTTTATAAGAGAGCTGTTCAAATTTTTTGCCACAAATGAGCACACTGTGTAATTAATTTTAATAATTACACTAACCTGTACTTTAACGGGAGAATGCAGCAAGAAATCACTACACTGTTCACCCCGTGTAAGTAAATTTACTTTTTCTGTTTTATAAGATATAATACAGACAGACATAATTAAGTAGCTTAAAAAAAAAACCCCAAACTTTTTAACATCTGAGAAATCTCTTTTGCAAAACCACAAGAGCCTCTCAATATCCTTCTAGAATACTTTCAAATTCTTTTACCAGGCCCTCTCTACCGTAAACTTTGGCCTGAATCTCATGTTAGTAATATCTTTGGGGAACTCAGACATTGGATAATCTACTTTTTAAAATCTATTTCTGTCTTCTTCTGACAGAAGAATAAAGCAGCAACATGCAAGATGCAAAACTGGAGCAAATTATACTGAAAACCAAGTAATAGTAAGCAGATACATGTTAACTGAGAAGCAACAAAGTCAGCTAAATAGAAGACTTTTGGAAGTTTGGCAAATCTTCAGTGTTCATTCACTGTAATAAAATATGTCATCTTCCTCTCTACCTCCTTCCCCAAAAGCATTTCTCATAAAGTAGGCCATTACAGAGATGCAGATTACTGCTGCTTGTACTTTGCCACATACTTTCGCTGTTTCCCAAGTTAGCATAGCTCAACTCTCAAACATAAATACACTCACACTCTTCCCAGTTCAAAGTAGTCCTCTATTTACAAATTACACTGCAATGCAGTACTGTCCATCAGTCAGGCACAGAATTTACCTTTCTTCATCCAGAATGATTGAACCATCTTCTGCTACTTTCACACGAGGAACGAGAAGTGGGCCATCCTGACTCTCTTCCCCATTCTCTTCTTCTTCCTCCTCATCTTCTTCATGATCAGGATTACTTTTCTCCTCCTGTCTACAATTTTTAAGACAACAAGCCAAAATACTGTTAAGTGTTTTGAACTGCTCAGTATGCCAGACATTCAACAATTTGATGAAACACCCCGCAAAGCAACACAGCAAGAAATTAGTCAATATGTGAATTTTGAAACCTGCTTTTCATTCTATCATGAAATGGAAATACACAAAAACTTAACATTGAAAGCAAAACTATCTTCAACCACCCTACCTGCCCAAGTAACAATTTTTATAAATTAGGCTGTGATATTGAAACAGTAAAAAAGCATACCTACACTGTTAGTATTATCACAGAAATTATCAAAGAAGTATATATATCACAGAAAATTCAGATTTTTTACACGAAAAACTTTTTTACTATACTTCACCACCAAGACTTACTCTTTCATTTGACTCAGTGCAGAACTTTTTTCTGTTCTCTTTTCTTCCACCAATGAAGACCTAGAATTTCATAAAAATCTAGAGGTGATTGCTTGTACAGATACATTTCTGGTTTATTCCACAAAATTGGCTTTTAGTGGACAATGAACAAAGAAACACAAAGGGTTTTTGTTTTCAATTCTTTGTATCCCATCTAGATTTAAGTCTGACTACACAACCACCACTGCTTAATGAACTTTGCTATTTTTTTGTACAAGTAGAGGCAAAACCAAGAAATTTCAAGCAGAAATACAGTGTAAGGATACAGGGAATGTGACAGCACTTTGGTTGTTACCTCCTTATAGCCTATTCAGTGTAGAAGAAAAAACATGAAAAGTGATAAATAAAACACACAAGTACACAAACATTAACAAGCAGGTAATAGACAATACCAGAAAACTCATCTGCTACTGAAAGAACAGTACAGTTATCCAATAACTGTACTTCTATTGGATAACTGTACTTCTATTCATGTGATTGCTTTTCGTAGTTGCAGGAAAAAGTCCCTGCTCTGCTCTGTCAGTGGCAGTCAGCTGCATTAGTGTTCCCTGTATGCACCTCAGCCTTGCTACTGGTGAAAACATGTCAGTGGAACAGCAACAGCTATTCCCATCCAGTTGGAATGTCAAGCCCTCATGGGTCTTGCAATGCCTTTTGTACTTCTGCACCTAGATGGAGAAATGCTCAGCTTCCCGAGTCCACTAGGTCTGGTGGGTAATTATAACACCCATAACAGCTGCAACTAAAAGTTCCACAGCAGGAAGTTGAAAAAAAAAAAAAGAAAAATCTACTATTCTTTCTACAGAGATAAATCAACACTAGGGACAGGTTCATGTTCCTGTATTGCAACAAGTACACTCAGCTCCATTTTCACTTCCGTACTAGAAATAAGCAGATGTGAAAACCAGAAGCTAGTCTAGAAGCTAGACCATTGCAACAATACTGTATCAGTGCTAATACTCAACATTTACATAACACAGAACTCAAAAAGTCATTTAACCTAAGGACAGAGAAAAAAAAGTCATACTTACTTCATTGGATTATTTTCTGGCAGATAGTATATTAAGTCTCTCATGGTCATTTTAGAACGATCTGGTGGAGAACGTCCTTCGATTATTGGAGGCCTGTGTTTCAACTTCTTTCATACAAAACAAAATGAAACAAAAGAAAACAACCAACACTTAGATTCACTCTAAAAGTATTTTATATTTCACAAATTATTATTACTTTGTTTGTTTACAAAGTACCCCATTCATGGAATTTTGTTACTCACACACACAGCGCAGTGTGTTGTTCACTCACACACAAGAACCAAAACAAGATTATCTTAAAACTGTCAATTTCTCAGACCCTTAAGTCACTTACACTTTCAGAGGCATTCAATAGCTGGTACAAATAAGTTAAAAGTTATTCAAAATTATAGAATCCTGACAACGATCAACTTGAAAAAATACGAGACATCCTAAATCCAAACTTCTTGCAGCACACTTCCCTGCTGTATTACCAACTCTGGAACTTCCAAAATTGGAATGCTGACTATAAAATAATAGCAGGTGTCATGTCAAATAGACTTCTGGTCTAATCAAATAGAAAAATATATATAATTCCTTGTGAAATCTGTATTATTAGGCAACAAAGTGCTACTACTGCTTATAAACAGGATGAACACATAGAGCGTAATGAGGTACGACAGACTACTAGCAGTAAGCACCTGATGGTCATCAGAAAACACTACTGCAAAGAGATAATGTGTGCAAGGTGAATCAGGTCTTGACCTTCACAGATAAGCATTGCTCAAGACAGAGGCCTTACCATCCGCTCTTTTTTCAGCTCTTCTTTAAGCATTTCTCTTAACTTCCGAGCTTTGAGGATCCTTTCACGGTCAGAACATGTTCGTTTGACTTTCTCAGGAGAAGGCTTCGCAGGTAGCTTTTCCTCCTGTGTTTGTGATCTCTCCTGTGTTGGTCTCTCCTTGAGAGGAGACGGTACATTCTTCTGCAAGCTATCATCACTTTTCTGAGAACATACACCAATAATTTGCTCTTTGTTCACAGATTTTTTTAGCGGCGAAAACTGTGGCACTTGTGGCACAGGTGTTTTCTTCTCAGGAAGCATGGGAGACTTTACAGAGCTTTCAATATTACTCTTTTCTGATGGGGAGGGATCTTTCTGAAGCGAAGCACTGCCATCAGAAGCCTGTGATGTTCGCCTCTGTGGTTTTGGTGCAGAACGGTGAGATGGTCCAGCTCTGGGTTTGACAAGATTTGGCATGGTGGAGATACGTTTTCTTCTCTGTGTAAGCATCTCTGCAGGTTTACTAGCTTCCCCAGTGTCACTTTTATTATCAGCCTGGTCACTGCTGGAAAATTTAAGAGAGTATTCTGAAGTACTTTACAGTGACGTAGTTGTTACTTTTACTTTCAAGATGTGTTTATGGGCCAATCAGTAGAAGCATCACGCTACAGGAAAGCAGTTATACACAAGAAGCCATGCCAAGACTAACCTGTAGCTGGTACTTCCTCATAAAATAGTCAGGTACAAGAACTGGCATATTTTTTTCTAATACTAATTACTGATCAACAAGCTTGCAACAGCAACACGCTACCACACCCCACCTCTTTTTTTGGAAGACTTTTTCCTTTCAACTGAAAATACTTTAAAAAGATTTATAAAAGGTTACCCACATAACATAGGCAACATTAAAAGCATTTTAACAAAACGATATATAACAAGTAGTTTGATGACTTTTATTACAATAAATATAAACATTCCTCTTACACATTTGCAAGTAGATGATATGTAAACTGTGATTTCCAGAAAAACTTCGTCAGTCGAACTGCTGCTCACACTTAACTACTGCTCACACTTAACACATTGACAACTCTTAGCTTCTCAGAAAATATTTGTTATGTAAGTACTTCTTCTATTACTTATGCAGAAATAATTTTCAAAGTGCAAGTAAAATTGCGAACCATTATGATCATCTCAAATCTGCTGACTCCACCAGTGTTCGCCTTCATGACTGTTGCTCATAGTAAGATGGCAGTATAATTGTAACTGAGTCATAAAGAGGGTTTTTTAAATTTTATGTTGGAACTATGCCTCATTTCTGCACATAAGGACAACCACACCCATGGTCCACTTAGACATTTTTAAAAATGGTCAGAAGCAAATGCTTTCCAAGGAATATAAAAAAAGTGTAAACATACAGTGAAATTTTTCAAAATTCTCTCCAACTACTGTCTGTGATTCAGGCAAATACTGCAGATGACATGTTTGCATTTAGCAGCCTCTGTAAAGCAGCTGAATCAATTTGTCGCACACTGTGAGTTCATACTCACTTTTAGTACAGAACATCCCTGGGCAAAGTTTAGAGGGCTTTTTACATGGTGCCTATTTGTGTGTTTTGAATGAGATCCTTGCAAGTTCCATTCAACACCCACTGTTCTTTGTACAGCAGGAGACAGTGGAAAGAAATTCTTCTTCATTCACCTTCTCCTTACCACCTGTGTTATGTGGAGTTTTTAATCAGAGTACAACACTGGACTTCTGAACAGTTAAATACAATTTAGCAGAAAATGTATTAAAAAACTAGAATTATCTTATAAAATTGTCACTTCCCTGATAATTAACAAAACTTATTCAGTATATAGAAAACAAAACAAGTGATAAAGTGACTGATGCTACAGACACAGACTTGAGCAGCTGTGAGTGATGAGATCAGTGTCTGCTCATCCACATCCCCTTCTGAAAGAGTTGTAACTGCAATGAAGTCTCCCCTCAGTCTCCCCCAGGCTGAACAGACCAAGTGACCTCAGCTGTTCCTCATAAAGCTTCCCTTCACCATCTTTGCTGCCCTTCTTTGGACACTCTCGTAACACTTAATGTCTATTTTATATATTGCAGCATCCATAATTGCCCCCAGCACTGGAGGTGAGGCCGCCCCAGTGCAGAGCAGAACAGGACAATCCCCTCCCTTGCCTGGCTGGGGATGCTGTTCCTGATGCCCCCCAGGACACAGGTGGCCCTCCTGGCTGCCAGGGCACTGCTGGCTCATGTTCAACTTGCCATCAACCGGGACCCCCAGGTCATTTTCCATGGAGCTGCCCTCCAGCCTCTCACTCCCCAGTCTGTCTGTACATTCAGGCTGCTCCATCCCAGGTGCAGAATCTGGCATTTTCCCATTCTGTATTTCATATGGCTGGTGTTTGCCCAGCCCTCTAATTTGCTGAGGCCTCTCTGCAGGACCTCCTGGTCCTCGAGGGAGTCAACAGGTCCCCCTATCACCTGCAAACTTATTTAATACGCTTTTGAATCCCATGTCCAGGTCATTTATGAAGATGTTGAAGAGCACAGTGCTGAGGAAGGGGCCCTCTGGAACCCCACCAGTGACAGATCTCCAGCCTGATGTCAGCCCATTCACTGTAACCCCTTGTGCCTAACCCATGAGCCAGTTGCTCACCCATTCCATGATGTGTTTATCCAGGTTTGTGCTGGACATTTTGTCCAGAATAGAAGGATACTGTGAGAGCCAGTCTTGAAAGCTTTGCTGAAATCCAAAAAGATTACATTAACTCGCTTCCCTTGGTCAGCTAGGTGGGCTACCCTGTCAGAAGGTGATATAGCAAAGGCCTATTTTTTAGGCCATGAAAATAGATCAGAGTGCTTTTCATAATCGCACTGGTATCTAGTATTGAAACTTAAAATTGTATTACATGTTAAACTACAAACACAGAAGTCTTTAACAAATCTGCTGAATCAGCAAAAGTACCACCTAAGTGAAAAATAGTAAAACTGTCTTCATTAAAAAAAATCAGATAGCAGAAGATCCAGTAAGGTGATCCCTGTAACATAAAAAAATTATAAATAAAACTTGAAAGAGTGACATCCTTAAAGCACAATGCAAAACAAGTAGAGATGTAAGATACAAGTTCAATAAAAAGTTGCACAGGTTTCCTAAAGACATGCCATGTCAACTAGTCTGACACCTGAATTTCTAACCACTGAAACAGAAGACTGTAACACTGTTTCAGGATACTGTCAAAAGGGACAAGCTTCAACTAGAAGAATAGAGGTATTCATGAAAGATGCAAACCCAGCTGTACAAAAGAAGTGTGAATGTTGTTCTGAAGAATAATTACGAGACTGAGGAAATGTCCTGAAACACTGATCTGTACTGCTTTTGATGGGGACAGAGTTAACTTCCTTCACAGTAGCTCCCATGGTGCTGTTTCAGATTTGTGACATAAGAGTGTTGATAGCACAAGCATGTCTTCAGCTAATGCTGAACAAGGACCTTTTGGCATCAGGGTCTTTTCTCACACTGCCCCATGGCTGAACACACTGGGGATGGGAAAGAAGCTGGGACAGGACACAGCCAGGACAGCTGATCTCAAACAACTGAAGGGATATCCCACACTATATCCCACACTGGCATCATGCTCCTCAGTAAAAGCTGGGGGAAGAAGAAAGAAAATAGGACATGCAGAGTTATGGCATTTGTCTTCCCAAGTAACTTATGTTATGATCGATGGACTCCTTCCCTCCTGGAGAGAGTAAAATACCTGTGGGTGGTGGTGAATGAATTCCCAATTTTGCTTTGCTTATATGCACTCTTAAGCTATTGAACTGTCTTTATCTTGACACACCTTTTCTTGCACTCTTGCCATTTTGATTTTCTGCTCATCCCATGAGGCTGGGAGAGGGAGGAGTATGGGGAAGCAAGCAATAAACTGTGTGGGGTTTAGCAACCAGCCGGGCTTAACCAACAACAGGGAGGTCCTCAGAGAGCACCAGTCCTAAGGCCAGCTTTACCATGTGCTTCCATCACAATAAAAAGCACTTAAAAAACAAAACACATAAAAAAACCCCACAAAAAGACAGAAAGTCCTCCCTTGCCACTGCATGAAGAAATGGACACAAAAGAGAAAATGCTGTAGGAACGCAAAATCAAACTCATCTGGTTACAGAGCACAAAGAATTTTTGCTGCACACAGCAAACCAAGGCTCCTGCCCGCAGTGGAGCCAGAAAAAACTGCCCGACCACACCGGGCCCCTCCTTTGCAGTCTTAACTCGCAGAATCACAGAATCAATTAGGTTGGAAAAGACCTCGAGATCATCCAGTCCAACCTATGACCCAACACCGCCTTGTCATCCAAACTGCGGTACTAAATGCCATGTGCAGTCTTTCCTTAAAGACCTCCAAGGACGGTGACTCCACCATCTCCCTTGGCAGCCCATTCCAGTGTTATTCCAAGCACCTGCTGCACAACAGCAGTGAAGAAGCGCGGGTTCAGCGTAGGCTGCGAACGCGTCGAACACCCACAAGTCCTTGTCTGACAACCACGGACGCGCGGTCACCGGGCACCGACCGCACGCGTCTTTCAAAAGGCCTTCAGGACGAGCCAGCCCCCAACCACAGTAGTGACAACCAGAGGGTGACACGCCAAGA
>VZTN01012389.1:1121-78987 GCA_013400515.1 Erpornis zantholeuca
CCAGGGCTGAGCCCAGCTCTGCAGCGTGGCTGGCACAGGGCTGAGCCCAGCTCTGCAGCGTGGCTGGCACAGGCTGTGTCTCACCTACCAGGATGACAAACATCGCCGGGGCCACGAAAGCCCAGATTGCTCCATCCTCCAGCGAGAGCCAGCAGCTGCAGGGTGGGGAGGGAACACAAGGCACCTCATCAGCTTCATTTAGAGAAAAACAAACCAACAACCTTGCAAAACAACTAAAAGAGAGTGCAAGAAACTGATGAATTTTGGAAGCAAGAGATGTGATAGCACATCAGGACAGAGCTCCTTTTCCCCTCACCAGGAGGGATCTCCTTTGGCTTTACCCAGTGGCAGCTCCCTGCCCCAGCCACCTTCACAGGAGGGCACAGGTGGGCACAGAGGAGAGGTTTGATCTGGAATTCCTTGCTCTCTATCCCCAGCCACAGCAGTCACTCCAGTGCTGGAGCACTGTGAGATGTCTCATGGGGGTGAATTATCTCCCTGGAGCCAGACTGGAGCCCTCCCTGCCCCTCCTGGCTGGTGCTGGGGAAGGGAAGGCAAACACAGCCTCACAGGCCCTTCCTACAGCCCCCAAGAGGTTACCCAGTTTACACAAAATTAAATTATTTTAGGATTAAATCCTAGGGTGTTCTTTCAGATAAATTTCCTCTTCTTTTCCTAAATTATAAAATAAATTAATTTTCACGCTTTTGGATGTTATCCATTCCAGATTTCAGGTGTGTAACTGCATTTTCCTTGGAGAAGTTGAATGTCTTTAATCAATGATGACTCTCAGTAGAAATGTTTCCCCCTGAGCAGGGGCTGAGCAGGGACCTCACTGAGGAGGTCCTCACTGAGTTTTCACTTCAGTGAAAAGTAGGAAAAACATCTCAGGAGCTTTTTGTGCATCATCTCTGTGAAAATCAGGCTCGAGGCTTCCATGTTTGAGAACATGCCTACACAAGCCACCCTTGTGCAGGCTCCCTGTCCTGCTCCTCAGGAGGATCTTGCAGCACCACAGCCCTGCTAATTTACAAATTTACATTTACAAATTCCCTCCACATCAGATTTTTCATCCTTGCTGCACCTGCAGTGAGGATATTTTGTACTCACTTGCCACTCTCTCCGTAGCTGTGCAGGGAGGACGTTGCAGAAATGACACAAATCACCAAGGGGCAGCCTGCAGAAAGGAGGAGGCAAAATCAGGAACAAAAGTGCATCTTCCACTGAGCCCCACAAGTTCTGATGAATTTTGTATGAACAGAACAGCTCTGAGTCTTTTTCAAATTAAATCTAACTTGACATCCTCCTGCAGCTGTTTAATCCAACGTGTTTTAATCAACTGATGTCAGACAAACAAAATGACTTTTTAATAAAGCACTGGTTTAACTGCTAAACTGAATCAGTGCCGATGTCCCTGGGAGTCACAGTCCTCTTTAAGCCTGGTTTTGGTCTGTGGACTTTCTGCCTCTTGCTGTTCAAGCAGGGATACCTCGTGAAGCAATACTTATTTTAACCACTTTCCCCCAGGTAAGTGCATTTTTAGTGAAATGCACTTTATTTTTAGTGAAATGCACTTTATTTTTAGTGAAATGCACTTTTTCACTAACTCCTGGTTTCAAAGCTGGGTAGGAGAGCAGAGTTTCTCCCGGGGGTGGCTGAACAGAGGACAGGAAGGGGACATTTGGTGACCCAGAGCATCACAGCCAGCAGCAAGAGACAGAAGCCAACCCAGAGCCCCTCGGGTGCCCAATAACCAAGGCTGATTTTAACACATCTGCAGCAAATCCACAAGGTCTGTGTGTTTGGAGGAGCCTCTGTGCTGGGGTGGCTCTGGCAGGGCAGGAGCTGTGCCTGGGAGGGGAGGGAGGTCCCTGGGGTGGCACAGGGGCAGCTCCCAGCCCTGCCTGGAGAGCAGCAGTGCACACCAGGGCTTTGCTGCCAGCACTCCCAAACACAGCAAAACCCAGCCCTGCAAGTGATCACAGCCTGGTAATTCCTGTGTGATTTAATAAAATGTGAAGGTTTGGGCTTTTATCATCTCACAGAATTTAATGAACAGGTCCCAGACAGAGTATTAGACATGATAGCTTAAAGTTTCAATTTTCTTTTTAATTCTTTAGGTTTTTTTTTTCTGCTGTGAGGGTTTTACAAATTTCTCTGACAGGCAATTTCTGCTTAATTTTACCTCTATCATCCTCACAAATTCCATAAAGTTTTCCAGGCCTGGCAGAAGTATAATGTTTGGAAGAATTATTTTCATTCTTTAATAACTTCAGCTAGAAGCACATTTATAAATATTTATAGATTGATATGAATATGTATTTATTAATATGGGATGTACTCAGTAGTTAAGAAGCATTGTATTTTGAAAGCTTCTATGTCTTCTATACATGAAAAAACCCAAAAAAAACCCCAAAAACCAAGCTGTAGAAACTCTGTGGCAGACAATTCAAAGCAATTTTAGGACATCAATTCTAAAAGGCTAAATATGTCATTTATTGGGAAAGATGAAGCATTAGACACAAACGAAAGTGTATTTCCTTCCAGTGATGAAAAGTTCTACTTTGCTTGATGGGGATAAGTTCAGTCTCCCATTTATATTGAGGAAGTTCATTTTCTACGATTTTCTTCTGCTGTATTGCATCAGAAATAATAACAGCAAATAATGAAATTTGTGTCTTTTGAGAGCTCAGAGCAAAGTCCTCACTCTGAGGCAGTTTCTGAAGGAAAGGAGGCTGCAGTAGGAGAACACCTCCCACAAACTCTGCCCCAGCACCCTGCAAACGTGGGATGAGAAATCTCTGTCTGAAACGCTGCCCCAGCAGGGCAAAGGAGCAGCTCTGGGGCTTTCATTCCCCATCACTCAGGTGCCTGCTTTGTTTTTGTGTCTCACTGCCATTTTACAGCCTATAATCCTGGCACAAAATGCCTCAGGAAAGGGACACTCCTGGTCCTGACACACGGACACAAAGGGCAAAGGAGAAAACCAAACTCCAGCTGCTCCCCCCAGCCTGGTGGGGATCCTGTGCTCACCAGAGGGCTCTGGCCAACAGCCCTCACACACCACTGCCAGAAGGGTTTTAAATGAATGAGGGAAGATGCACAAAGTAAAGAGGACATGATAATAAAAAAGAACAAGTAGGCAGCTCTTGAAATGTATATATATTTATATTTCACAGCATTGCTGTCACCCAGGCCTGCATGGTGCCAAATGGGTATTGAATATTCCTATTATGGCTGCAGCAGGTTTGTATTATTGATATCATTGCTTTTCCTGCCTCTCCAAATGAATTTGGAGGGGAGGAAAGATAATGTGCATTTTAACATATTTTGAAATCATCTGTAATTGCTTATATATTCCTTGCCTATGTTTCCACAGCTATTCTTTGGCTCGGTGTGGGAGGTTCCCTCTTCTCCCAGAGGTGGAGCTTTGCCAAGCACCACTGCAGGGCTGGGAGAGGGAGTGCCTTCCATCTGCTGCAAGAGCCTGCAACAAAGCCCTCACCTGTGGCTCTCCAAACCTGCTCAGGGATTATGCTTCCATTACTGCCCTTAGAAAGCTTTGAACTGTGCCCTGTGACATCCTCGTGTCACAGAACCACTTCTTCATTCCTAACAATAATAATATTGGGGTTCTCTGCACACTTTTAATCAGGGATTTCCAGGCAGGAAGCACCAGCTGATGAAGCCTTGTGATAATTCTGTGCTTCTGTGCCCATTTTTCGTGCGTGCCTTTGCAGAATGCAGATGGAATCAGCCACTGCTGTGGCTCAGAACCCAAGGGAGAAGATCCCAGTGTGGTGAGAGCCCCTCCTCAGACCTGCTGGTGGTTTGGTAATTCAGGGTCTGACCTGGCCCAGAGAGGCTGAGGCATTCCCTGCAGTGGAACTGGGCTTAAGGACTGGGCAAATCTGATTGCAGTCAGAAAAATCTGCATTTTCCTATCCAGCAGACCTGCTCTCAGGGAGGCTAACTGTGAGCATAAGACGACAATTTCAAATATGCTTCTAAATATAATCTTGTCCTATAGTGAAGAGACTTAAAGTAAGCAGCTACTAAATGCTTACCCCATCCAATTCCGTAATAATATAAGTGCTTGCTTTCTTCTGACCCAAATACTTTGATCACCATGCTGTAAAGATGAAATCCTTCCACCAGCATCCACGCAAAAGCACTCAGGAAGAAAAAATGAAGGAGAATGGCCAATATCTTGCAAGGCAGCTAAATTAGGAATACAAATGAATACATTAGTTCTTTGTGATACAATCACATTGGTTTTCTTTTTTTTTTTTTTTTTAATTTCTGTGGATGTTTACATGCTAAATCACTGAGGTAAAACTGTCTTAAAAAGAAAGCACTACACAATTTCGTTTTATATTGCATTTTCAGATAGCTTCAGAGTAACAAATCCTCTTGCCTTTAAAAAAATAAAAAAAAACCCTAACTACATTGCCAATGTGATGTGGAAATCCAAATGTGATATTTATTTGTACTGGGAAGAGCAATACTCCCACTAAAGTCTACAAAATATTTAGGAAATCAAGACCAACGTGTCTGTGTCTGATTGCAGAGCCTGCAGTAAACAGAGGAGTCCAAGGAGTGCAAGAGTTGTCCTGGACCTGCTCCCTGCTTCTCCCTGAGCTGCTCCTCCCAGCCATCTTCACCTTTCTCTCTGAGCCTCCCACCAGCCTGGCTGACCAAAACAGGCAAACAGGATCCTTCCTGCCTCCCCACGCCTCAGGCACTCACACTGCTGCCTTTCCCCACTCATTAATTGCTTTCCACTCCCTTTCCCCACTCATTAATTGCTTTCCACTCCCTTTCCCCACTCGTTAATTGCTTCCCGAGGAGGTCTCCCCTTGAGGGGCTGTGCCCATCCCTCGGTGACCGAGCAGAGGTGGCTGAGCTGATCCCACCATGAGAGAACCTCCCTGGGTTTGTGTCAGAGGCTGATCCCACCAAGAGAAAACCCTGCTGGGTTGGAGAGAGGCTGCACTGATCCCTCCAAGGGAGAACCTCCCTGGTTCTCTCAGAACCTCGCTGGGTTTGTGTCAGAGGCTCTGGGAATGCCCCAGCCCTGCCTGGGTTCCCATCCTGGGGCAGGCTGCTGGCGATGGAGGTCCTGCCCTGTGGCACCCACAGAATTCCCCAGGGGTTGCTCACGTCCCATCCATGGAAATTTGGGAGGAGTTTTTCCTTCCTGAGCTGGGCAGGTCCCAGAAAGGCTCTGGGCAGGTGGGGTCTGTGCTGGGGAGGCACCTCCAGCAGGAGCAGGTTTGCTGCCCCAGATGTCAATCCTCAATCCCCTGTGCTGCATGGGCTGTGCTCTGCTGGCACTTTGTTCCTCACGCTGATGATTTGGGGTTTTGCACTCTAATGAAAATTAAAGTGTTGGGACTTGGCAGTGCAATGGAAATGGAGGTGTTCCTGTGCAGCCTCACTTGTGGTACTGCAAGGACATTCTAATGCAAACCCAATGGGGCTACATGCATTCAAAAGCAATAAATTTGGGGTTAATTTGTGTGAGTGAGGTCTGTATGTGGTTTGGTTATTTCACAAAGTTCAGTGACGTGTTATTAAACCAGATTAGCTTATTGACAAAAGCTGTAAAAGCCTTTCCAGTTAATTTTATCATAAGGCTATAAAATCCATTTTAATGCCTTTTGATTTCTACCAGAAGATTAGTCCACAAAAATATAAATGCAACATAAAGCTGACTTACAGGCTATTTCTGTCAAATGGATAATTTCCAACTTCTGAGTAGCCAAACAATATGAATCACAAAAGAGCAGAGAAAGGACCCACTGTGAAGTAGCAGGAGGCTGGTCTGACTATAATTTTGTATAATGCCTGGTTGCAGACTTGTACATAAAATCCATAGCAAAGCTGCTCCTCCTTCTGATTTTTTTTACCTTAATTATTGCTTAGAAGTTACTCTTAAATGGCAAAATTGCCTTCCATAAAAGCACTGAAAAGATGAGCCTTTACCCACTAACCCCGAGCATGTCTCTGTTGCTGCACTGTGTGAAACACTCTACTCCTAGCACAACACCTGCAAAAACACAGATCTTGCTGCTGTTACTCTCAGAGTTGAGAACTCGAGAGTCTGTGAAAAAAGAAAAGGCAGCAGCAAGGTCTATCATATTATTGCTGTTGAGAAAGCAAAGCAGGCTCTCAGAAGGGCCTCTCCGAAAATATCAGTAATTTTTTTTTTACTGAGGACAGTCTTAAAACAGACAGGTAAATATATACTTATTTCACAGACAAAAGCAGCTCGGTTCACCTCTCCAGTTGGAAGTTTCCAGCAATGCCAGGCAGGAGAATTGAGTGAGAAAGAGTTCAGTACCCTGGTCCACAAGTGCAGATAGCAGAGACATTAAATTTTCTGGTTATGCTGGAGAAAACCTCAGTTCTGGCTAACATCTTTTACTTCAATTCTCATTTCCCTGTGTGTGAATAACATTTCAGTTTTCCCCACAAACACACTCAGGTGTTTGGAAGGCTTTAGTCACCTAAAGGAAAACTGCTGTAGTATGAACTGTAAATCATTAATTTATGCACCTGAAACCAGCAGGGAATGCTGCAAAGCCACATCTTTAACCAAAGCAGGAACCTCCCTGGAGACAGAGCTGGGAAAGGGATGGGAGGCAAGGAAGGGAGGGAAGGATGCCAGCTCAGCGCCCGGGGCTGGGCACAATTCCTGCATCGCCTGGAGAGTGAAGGGTCCTGCAAGGGCCCAGCAAAGGGTCCTGCAAGAGGCACTGCGAAGGGTCCTGCAAGGGCAACGAAAAGGGTACTGCAAGGGCACAGCAAAGGGTCCTCCAAGGGCAACGCAAAGGGTCCTGCAAGAGGCACTGCGAAGGGTCCTGCAAGGGCACCAACAAACGGCGCTGACGCACCCAGCCCTGGCACAGGCGCGAGATCACAAATTCACACCTTCTCGTGTAAATAGTGCCTCCCTCTATCTGTAAACGCCGTTTAGCAGCTCAATTAAAGCTGCAATTAAAGGTTTTTAAGCTGCTGTCACAGCCAGCGAGAGCAGGAGCAGGAGCAGGTAAGGACAGCAGAGCAATAAAAGATGAATCACAGCCCCCCCGCATTCCGAGGGCACAAAGCACAGAAACAAAAGCCCGGCAGACAGTATTTACATCACGTTTGTCAACTTGAAGAGCTTTGCGGTGTTATCCCGTACAGTTACAGCTGCGGTAGAGGAGGCAGGGCTGAGACCCGGGAGTTCTGCGGGGTTTTTCATTTGGCACAGCCCGCGGGGCAGAACAGCTCTCGCTTTCTTGTGCCGCTGTCCCCGTCTCACCAAGGGAGGTTTGGAACAGGTTTGAGGGAAAACAGGCACCCATTGAACTGCAGCCCAGCCCGTGTGAGCCTCTCGCAAGCTCGGCTGGGGCAGCAGGGGCTCCGAGTGTGAGAGAGGCACAGCACGGGCGGAGGTGGCACCGGGACTGCTCCCGGGAGGCTCTGCCTCCATCGCCCCAGCCAGGACACACCGCCCCGACGGCACAGGGACAGAGCGGAGCTGCTGCTGGCCTCCGAGAGGTGTGAAGAGGCTTTCACACACCTTCTGAAGCGACTCGGCTGAATTGTCCGAAAATTTGGAGTGGATGGAAAAGAGAAAACTGTGAGAATACGACACTGCTACGCTGAGCGAACCTTTTATTGCCCTCAAGCCTATGTCCTTTCAGCAGCGTTTTAGCTCTGTACTTAAAGAGGATTATTTTCATGCCTGGTTTCTATTGTCTTCAGTTTCATCTTTTGCTGTTCTCCAATGTCTCCATTTCATTTTCCTTCTAAACCATTCCCTACCATTTTCTCCCTTGCACACTGCATGACTCATTCAGGACCCACCTGAATGTTAAACAGCAAAAGGGTATGAACTTAGTTTTCCGAAGGGCTTTTAGGTCCTCAGGTAATAACTGCCTGAGCAAACCAGACAGTAGAGTTATTTATAAACTTCACAGAAATTCAAGGGATCCCATTGGAGCTGAATATAAATTTAGGTAGCTGTCGTATTGGCAAAATGAAGAATGTGCAAACCTCGTATTTACTTGTACTGAGAATAAAGAGAAACACCATCCCACCCCCTCGGTAATAGACACCACTGGCTGCTTCTGAAAAGTCATATGGAGCAACAGCTGCTCACCAAAGTGGCCAAGTTTCAGCACAAACACACAGCACCCTGGAAGTTTACTGTAAAATCAGATTTTGTTTCTGCTCTTCAAGTGGGACTTTCCATCAAAGACCTTACCTTACTTTAAATAGCATTTTTTAAACACAACAGTGGAAAGAAATTTGTTTTACTGGTACATGATGCTGTTAACTTGGCCTATTTGTCTTCATCTAACCCAGCTGCTTCCGAGGCCAATGGTTCAGATCCTGGTGCTCCCATAAGGAATTCCCTGTGCAGTAGGACAGCATTTTTTGGCTAAGGTGTGTTAAAAACAGACCCCACGTGGAAAACCCTGTCCTGCATGTGGCACATGGCACTCATGCCATGGAGCTCATGGATCATCCCATGGAGCTCACTGGGGTCTGTTCCATGGAGCTCATTGGGGTCTGTTCCATGGAGCTCACTGGGATCATCCCATGGAGCTCATTGGGGTCTATCCCATGGAGCTCATTGGCGTCTGTTCCATGGAGCTCATTGGGATCATGCCATGGAGCTCATTGGGATCATTTCAAGGAGCTCACTGGGATCATCCCATGGAGCTCATTGGATCATTCCATAGAGCTCATTGGATCATTCCATGGAGCTCATTGGGATCACCCCATGGAGCTCACTGGATCATCCCATGGAGCTCACTGGGATCACCCCACGGAGCTCACTGGATCATCCCATGGAGCTCACTGGATCACCCCATGGAGCTCACTGGGATCACCCCACAGAGCTCACTGGATCACCCCATGGAGCTCACTGGATCGTTCCGTGGATCCCAGGGCAGGCTCAGCCTCGCTGGCACTTACGGTCCCGGGGCTGAGCTGGAAGCTGGCGAGCAGCAGCCCCTGGGCCAGCAGCACGGCGCAGGACAGGTTGGCGTGGATGTGGTAGCGCTGGTTGCGGATGGTGCTGACAGACCTGGGGGAGACAGCAATAAATAAATTTAATTATTTGCGCTGCGTGAATAAAGCAGGTGCCAGGAGGAGCAAATATAGCCATGATTTATCAGCAAGCATTTAAATGTCCTTGGTCCTGGTGGGGTTGCCACGGTGCCCTTTGATCTCTCCTTGCCCAGGATGGGGCAGTACCCGGCTGGAGGCAGCAGGAGGTTGATTTGCACGTGAGCAAGCTGGTGCCCAGTGACAGAATTTTGACCCAGGGTTTGACCCTAAGGGTGCTGTGCTGCCAGGGGGGTCAGCCCCGTGCCTCACAGAAAGCACAGGGCACCTGGCAGTGCTCAGCCCTCGCTGTGCCAGAGCTCCTGGGTTTATTTTATTGGTATTTTCCTGTACAAGAATTAAGGGAATGTGAAAAGGCCTTGGTTCCCATTCTGACTTACTTCAGTCTAACTTCTGAGCACAGGAACCACATCTCCATGTACAGATGGGCAGTGCCTATCCTGGCAGGGACCTGGCCCTGGTTACAACACCACTTGAACATATCTCTCTTGGCTGTCCAAAAACCAGCTGGAAACCTGACAAGAACAAGCTTTCCTGGAAGTCTCCTGACCTCGTGTTTGTGTTCCCATCCAGAAATAGGAAACAGAAAACAAAAACATTGATCTGAACCTCTCAGGCCTTTTGTTTATTTCTGTTCCCTTTGGAAAACAAACAGCCCTGGGGGTAGCAGGTTTCCCACAGCAAGGCACACTGCCTGCTGCCCTGCTCCAGCCCAGGGGTGAGGGGGAGAGCACAAGGAGCACCAAGATCCCAAACAGCGACTCAAGGACGCAGTGCCTGGTGGCAGTGGCTCTCTGATGGAGAGCTCCGTGCATCCCCAGCTGGGATGGTGTCACCCGGGAGGGGAGCAGGGCTCACAACCTCCCGGCAGGGGCTGCTGCTGCTGCCAGCATGGGGAGCAGCAAAGACCTTGCCAGATTCTTCTCCACTTGTGTCAGAGTCATCTAACACCACATTGCAAAACTTCACTTCAGCTGCTTAATGAGACCCTGCTCTCCAGTGAAAAGATAATCAAATTATTCTTAATTGGCAGTTTGAAGGATGCTGGCTGTAGGTGGGGTGCTTAACCCTGTGACAGTCAGCTGGCTCCAAGCTCTCTTCCAAGTCTCCTGTTTGCCTCCAGTTTCCTGAGGAGTTTTCAGCCCTGCTGCAGCAACACCTCCTCCTCCTTTTGCTCCTCTTTCCTTTCTAAGCACTCCAACATCCGATTTTGCACTCAGGCTGAAATGGAGCAGGTCATTCCCCTCAGCCTACACATGCCAACAGCACAATGCCAGATAGGCAGAGGCTGGACTTATTTGGAGTGGGTTTTGCCACACGTTATGGTCTTAATCCAAGTATGACCAACACACATCTTGGAACTTGGAAATAATACGGGGTCTGGAAGAAAACAAGCACTGCAATCAGTTTACTGAGATTCCTCAAGTCCTTTTCCCTAGAAACTGGCCTCTTAACAGGATGTCCAAAAGACATGCTCAGGCACAAAAAAACCCCAAAACAATATGGTTTAATGTGTGAAAGGAGACAAGAATCCCACTCCTTGCTGTGCTCCCAAAATGCTGCACGACCTCGGACACATTGCTTCACCCTCCGTCAGGTTTTCTGCTTTTTATTTAGACACAAACCTTTATGAAAGCTTTTTCTTTTTTTTTTTTTTTCAGAAATGTTTGTATCAAACCCAGATGGCCTCAAACTCGTTTGTCACTACTGGAACATAAACAGGAATAAAGGCCCTGAGTGCCCTGGGGCAGAAACCTTCCCAGCACGGAGCCCTGGCTGGGGCTGACCTGTGCCCGGCAGCAGATCAGGGGTTTGGAGCACAAAGCACAGAGTGAATTCCACACTGCTGGCAGTGCCCTTCACCCCTAAAGCAGCACTGGAAAACCAGCCCAACGGGGAGCTGCCTGAACATAAACGTGGGTTGTGTGAGGGAATTGTGTGAAACAAAATTCAGGCAGCTAAGGCTGGCTGGGACTTCCTTAGTGGGAATTCTTCTATCAGCACAGACAGGACAGTGGGGAAGCAGAAAGTGCTGGCTCTGCACTCCAAGCAACCCCAAGATGGGAAGGTCGGAGGGGGTGATCCTGCAGCCCCTGCTCACCTCGTGCTGGTTTGGGCTCCACACCAACACCTCCTCCCAGCCTCTCTGCAAGATTCCTGAGCTACAGCAAAGCATGGACAGCTCAGGAAAAAAAAAAAAAAAGAAAAATCTCTCATGGGATGGAAATAGCTTGCTATGTAAAGACCATCCCATTTCAGGAAATGAAAGTAATTTAGAAATAACCAACCAAGTGTTACAAATGCACGCTCAGAATCTAATTAAGGAAGGTCGTAGAATTAATAGCCTTTGTTTTATCCTGAGCACCTGAAGGGATCCTACCCAGTGGCCTGGAATGCTTTCTGCGGGGTGGCTGCTGGGCAGGGATTAAGTTAAAATTACTCACGACAAGACAGCGAATGTGACCAGCGTGATGGTCAGGCAGAAGATGGACAGGGCGCAGCCGATGTAAGTGATGGAGGACAGGGCCACCTGGTGTTCTCTCGCTAGCTGTGCACGGGGAGACACCAGACAGAAGCTGTTAATTGATGCTGCGGAGCCGGGGGTCAGCTCCACCCCGCTCCCACCGCCGGGCCACCGCCTGCCCCTGGCCACCAGCCCCCTCCGGTGACCCCCAGCCCCCTCCGGCGAGTCCCAGCCCCCTCCGGTGACCCCCAGCCCCCTCCGGCGAGTCCCAGCCCCCTCCGGTGACCCCCAGCCCCCTCCGGCGAGTCCCAGCCCCCTCCGGTGACCCCCAGCCCCCTCCGGCGAGTCCCAGCCCCCTCCGGTGACCCCCAGCCCGGCGTTCCCCCGGGGGGAGCCGCAGGGCCGGGGATGCTCCGTGCGGGCACCCGCATCCCGGGAGAACACGGGAGCGTCCCGGGAAACACACCCGGGAAAACAAACCCGGGAAAGACAAACCCGGGAGCTGAGAAACCCGGGAGAGGGCAAACCCGGGAGAGGGCAAACCCCAAACCCAGGAGCTCAGAAACAAACCCGGGATTTGACAAACAAATCCAGGAGATGACAAACCCGGGCAAACCCAGGAGCATCACAACAAACCAGGGAGCTCTCAAACAAACCCGGGATCTGGCAAACCCGGGATCAAACAAACCCGGGATCTGACAAACCCGGGATCTGGCAAACCCGGGATCAAACAAACCCGGGATCTGACAAACCCGGGCAAACCCAGGAGCATCACAACAAACCAGGGAGCTGGCAAACAAACCCGGGATCAAACAAACCCGGGATCAAACAAACCCGGGATCTGACAAACCCGGGATCAAACAAACCCGGGATCTGACAAACCCGGGATCTGACAAACACGGGATCTGGCAAACACGGGATCAAACAAACCCGGGATCTGACAAACACGGGATCAAACAAACCCGGGATCTGACAAACACGGGATCAAACAAACCCGGGATCTGACAAACCCGGGATCTGGCAAACCCGGGATCTGGCAAACCCGGGATCTGGCAAACCCCGGCAAGCCATAAATCACAGGCATTTATCGCCCGCTTGTTTCACACATCGAATTTTCAGAGCCCTTAAGGAGCTGGGCTGACTCCACAGAATGGAAAACCCCAGAAAAGCCCAGCGTGAGCAGCAGGAGGGCAAACCTCACATCTCAGCCTCTGGTTTTATCTACAGGCATCTTTTGTGGAGGTAATTCGGTTTTTAGGAACGTTTAACTCCACGGTGCTCTCCAGCAGGATCTCAGTTCAGCCCGGACAGTGTGGTTTGGTCATTCATCTCAAATTAATCGGAGTGTGTTTTAATTTTCCATGCAAGTTCTCATAAAAGGATGACAAAACAGCCACACCCAGCAAAGGGAGCCAGGCAGTATTAATATATGATAAGTAGAACAGAGCTAGGCAGGAAAAAGCTCTCTCATCCTAGAAGAATTTTCAAACATTTTTCCTGACTTGATTTTGGATAGACTTGACATTTTCATAAACTGAACATAAACTGGGGAAAAAAAATTAGTCAATCAAAAAGTTTTAATTTCGATGCTTGAAATACTGGGGTTTTATTTCAAGCTCTATGCACTATTAATTAAATTCCAAGCTGAAAACTCATTCAAAATATTTATTTATTATAAAAAAAAATACTAAAAGGAGCAATATCTTTTCCAATTTTTTTACAGCATCTTTATCTAATAAAAACTAATCCTTTCTCATATGTTTGGGATTTTCTATTATTTTCCACACACACAATAAAATTTCCCACCCAAACAAAGTATTTCATTAGAGATTATCAAACCGAAGCAGCTCTACCCATAAACTCCCCATTAAAATTCCCTTTAAAGGAGAGAAATAATGTGCCATGTGGTTATGAGAAAACATAAATGCAGACAAAAAGATGTGCTGTGTATGTAGATTTTTACTGTAATTATCTGCCAGCTCTAGCAGCTCACGTGTGGGGAGTTTTAGAGCAGAACTTGTGACTTGCTCAGCAATCCGAGAGCCATTAAGGGATGCAGCAGCACTGAGAGACAACTGTTGCTATGGTGTTCCTGTTCCTAGGAAATGTGATGCAGCTCTTGAGTATTTCTCCCTTTGCAGCCAAAACCACATTTCTTTGCCCTGACTGGACAGCATCGATTACAGAAACAAAAGAGTTCTGTGCACTGGAACAGCTTGAAAGCTCCAGATCATTCCTGCAGAAGAGATCCTCTCGTCCCTCCTCCCCCGGGGGAGCCACGCCAGGCATCCTGCACAGGATATTCCTGCAACAGGAATGACCTGGGTGGGAAATGGAACAGTTTAGAAGTGATTTTCTCATCATGTCCAAAATGCATGCACCTTATTTCCTGATTTCTCCAAGGGATATCATTTTCTCTGGCTACAGGTGGCTCTCAGTTCCACAGGAGGAGGGGAGCTGAGGAAGCTTTTCAGGTTTAAAATCACTCTGAAATCATAATTTCTCAGCAGTTCAAGGCTTTCTCTCACTCCTTTCACTCCCAGAGTCCTTCAGCCAGAAAATGTTCCCTAGAGAGTTTCCCTGCCCAGTGAAAATTTAGATTTACAGTGGTTTATCAAGGTCTTTGCCCTGGCAGAGATCTCAGGGGGTGGTGATGTCTCACTGCCACAGACAAATACAGAAGATACCAAGGAGCAAAACAGTGGAAATGGGCAAAAATCATAGAATTGTAGAACATCCCGCCTGGGAAGGGAGCTCAGTCCAGCTCTACAGGACCTTGCAAACAGCTCCTCTCCACCTTGCAGGCTCCCTTCAGGTGCTGCAAGGCCACAGTTGGGTAACCCTGAGCTCTTTTCCAGGCTGAACAAACCCAATTCTTTCCTTGTGGGAAAGGTGCTCCATCCCTCTAAAAGTCAAACTCCTGGGTTTTTTTTTTCCCCATAGTAATCCAAAAGAAGATGATGATCACACAAATACATTTTTTCTCTCTGATTTCTTTGATGTCATGCTTCTAAGAAAGTCTCTCCCTGGTTTTAATTCAGTCTTTCTCCAGAAACCCCTGCAGGGCAAGACAAGATGTGAATCAAGATTTTCACAAGTGGAGCCTCTATTACTCAGAAATGAAAAAGGGGAAAAAAAATCTCTCCCTTAACAACAAAATGTAGAAGATTCCCTGAAAGCTGCAATAACCTACACAGGTCCCTGCATCTGTGAGCTGGAACTTGCTCTGGTGAGCACAACCAAAGTGTGAGAGCAGAAGAAAGCTGCTCCTAAATCAGTGCTCACATCAGAGCTGTTCCCAAGGCAGCCCCACTGCAGCTCCCCTGCTCCACTCCTCCCAGGGGCAAGGTCTGTGGGCAGCCCTGAACCTTCTTAAAATTGTGACTAAGGGCTCAGGGGAGGCTGCAGGAGCTGGTGGGGCTGGAGGGTGCAGGGGAGGGTGGCAGCAGCTCCTTCCCGTGGGTGATGCGAGCAGGGCAAGGAGCACAGCACGGGGAGAAGGTTTGGGATGAGTTCCAGGGCGAGCAGCCCCACCCCAGGGCTGTGAGGGACAGAAAAGGACCTGCAGGTCAGACACCAGACCTCTACAGACCTCTCTCACCCCAGCACATCTGGCTGTGCTCTGCTCTCCCTTTGAGGGATGACAAGGAGCAGTTCTTGGAAGTACCTGGGTTGTCAAAGCTCTGGGCCTCATTAATTAAGGAATGATTTCAATAAATTCCATTGCTCTGATGAGGGCTGGTCTCACCTTACCTCAGCTTGTCTTTTTGAAAGTTTACAGACTTCCTGCATGCTGAGGAATACAAATCAGCAATTTGGGACGTTCTTGTAGAAAGCACAAAAACTCTAATCAAGCTGTAATGCTATTATGAAAGAAAATAGCATTAAAAAGTACCAAATAAAACATTGGGCAATCTGTGAAGTAGTCCCATGAGCCTGATTCTCACACTGGTCCCAGTCTACATTAAATTATTCTTTTCTTCTAAAATGTTTTGCTTCCTTGGGTTTACGTGGTCATTCTTCTACTCAAAAGCCAGGAAACGAGCTCAGAGAGCCCCGAGGGTGAGCAATCACCAGCACGGAGACACAGACAGCTCTCGGTTTCAGCTTCGACAAACCAAAATCAGAGATTCCTACCTCATATAACACCCCCACCCTTTCAGCTTAGGCTGCAACACCCTCACCCTGAGTGCTGCTGGAAGCCTGGACAGAGAGCTGCTGCTCTCAGGGGTCCCACCCCTCTGAGGTACCACAGCCCAGAGCCCTGCCCCGGCTCTCCCTCGTAAAAAAGTTACTGCACTGCTCAACACTTTTATTTTGGAAGCTCACAGGCAAGCAGATGGCCTGAGAAATGATCCTGGAAAGAGACCAGTTCAGGCTCCAAATATATATTTTTCATTTTTAATGCTGTTCGAGGCAAAAAAAAAAAAAAATGGAAAGAGAGATCTCTAACCTCTCTGTTTAAAAATAACTGCACAGAAGATGAGAATATTGTAGTGGGATGGCACTTTTCATCTCTGGAGCAGCTGGGAAAGGTCAGTTCAGGCTGGAAGACTTATTCAATAGGCTCAGCAAGAAAAATTGTTGGTACATGGAAGAGAAAACCTCCTTGTTGATGGGCAGCTGAGCAGTGAGCACACACAGGAGCAGAGCAGCCCCAGGCCAGCTCAGAGCACCTGCCTGGCCCCACAGTCCCTGCTCCCTTCTCCTGGGAGCTCCCTCTCCTCCTGCCCCTTCCCAAACTCTTCTCAGGCTGCTGGCTGCACCTTTTCTGCTTGGCAAAGAGTGCACTTTTGGCTTTCTCCAAAGGAAGGGACTTTTTGGGGAAGTTCTAACCTAAAATTTTCTTCTTCACATACCTCAAAATATCCCTCTGTCTCTGCCTTTGGAGGTCACACATCAGACAAAAGGCTGAGCCGAATGCCTGAACCAAGGCTTGTCGTAGCTGACCCTGAAGGGGTTTGTCCCTATGTCAAATTACAACTGCACCATTTAGACACCAAAAGCAGTAATTTCACTGTCTAAACTACTTCTGAAATCTGCTTTCTGAAAAACAGTTCATCTTCCAGAAAAAGGCAAGTTCTTGAACCAAAAAAGGTTTTAGAGCCTGGATAAACGAGCCCTGCAGGCTGAGGATGGCATCATGCCTCTCGTCTGTATTTCAGTCTGACTCTGGCAGAGCCTGGAATATGATATTTTTCATGTGCTTGGATAGTGGATACATTTCATGAAACAGAGTTATTTGTTCACTGCTGGAAACGCCACGACAATTGCATTTTGCCCCAAGTCCAAACAGAGGAGCGAGACAGATTCCAGTGCTCCTTTTGCTCAGCTTTCTGCCTCCTGGGAACATTCCCACCGCAGCTCCTTGCAGGGATGGATGATTCCCCTGGTCACTGACCTCAGGGAGCTGCCCTGGGCTGAAATCCACCTCAAACCTCTGCAGAGCCTGAGCATCCTCCCCGGGACACTCCCTGGGGGCAGGGAGGGGTGAGCAATTGAGGCTCAGCCAAACCTATTGAAGCTGCACCTTTAAAATGTAATCTAAACCCGATTAAGAAAAGGATGAATAATTAACTTTGGCAGCCTGAGTGTCTCAGAGATATTAAAACGCTGGCCTTGGCTGATGAAGCTAATGGTTTTAATTGCCTCCAGAAAGGCTGCTGAAATTCGATTTCAGTCCAGAGAAGCCTTTATTTATATATTAAATAATAACAACAATACAAACCTCTGTTTTCCTTCAGCTTGCCAAGCACTTGGTTAGGTACATAACATTCCTTTTTTTTTTTTTGAATTAACATCTGTGCTGAGTTTAGGAGGCTCAATCCTCTCCCTGAGAGCACAGGAGCGATTTTGGTGTGGCCATGCTCAGTGGCACAATCACCACTAGCAGAGAAGCCTCCTCTGGTGCACCAGGTCCTTTTCTGGAGCCACAATGTATCACAGTGTGTTCTGATGTGTATCACATCAGAATGTGAATTTAGAGAAAAAAAGGCCTCTGAGGCTTCACAATGCAATCATCTTTATCAGCCATTTCCAGCAGAATTGTTTTGAATTCCCATTCCCTATTAACTCCACAGCTCCCAGCAATCTGCACTGCAGTGCTGCTCAGGGACCTTTGCAGGATTAAAGGCACATTTTCCTCCAGCCAGCCCAGCCTGGTGTTGCTTATTTAAAACTTTTCACTGTGACACGAAAAATACAGAATTTTCCAAATATCTCTGCCAAGACATTAATTAGTACTTTTTAAAATCATTTTCAAAAGTAGTTCTGGGCAACACATCCTCAAGCAGTGTGGATCCTGCTCACAGCAGACCTCGCACAGCAAGTTCTTGGTTCAAGTGGGGTTTGAAGGGAGCGTGGCAGGGAGGAAAGGCTCCAGTGGGGTCAGATCACAGCAAAGTTTGGGGAGCAGAAAAGCTGATGTTTTCAAGTTCTTCTTAAATCCGTTGGTGCAAAGCAGAGCAGTGTGGTTTCTCCTGCCCTCATGCCAAGTGCAGGGCTGGCAGTGCCTGGGGAAGTGCTGAATTCTGTGCTTGCAGCAGGTTATCCTCCCCTGTGGGACTCACAGAGACACCTCAGGGTGTCCATCTGTGCTCTGCCTTCTGCCCTTCCTCTTCTCCAAACCACCCCCAAAACTGAGTCCAGCAGAGAGAGCTCCAAGGAGGATCAAACCCCCAGGGGTCCTGGGGGCTCTGAGAGGCAGAGAAACGCAGGGCCCTTGCCAGACCCTGGGCCTGGGGTTATTCTGAGTGTTTGAGGAAAATTAAATCCCCAGCTCCCAGTAAAATTCAATAAAGATTAGTGTGTCAGGCTCCCTTTTCCCAGGCTTGGGCTTTGATTCCAAAAGGTCCATTTGGATTCAGGGCTGGGGCTAAGTGAGGCTTGTGCCACAGCCCAGGGAACCCCTGAGCCTCTCCTACACCTCTGGGCAGAAGGAGCAGGGAGAGGCCACTGCAGATGGAGCTCAGAGCACAGAATGAATAAATAGAAAGAGAAAAGTGATGGATAAAGGTGCCCTATTTATAGCCTTGTTATACTGCACGGGGAAATCCTTGAGTCAGCAAGAAGATCTGGCTGCCAAGAGGTTCAGTGCTTTCATTTCCACCCTGGAAAGGAAGTCTCTGTTATTTTGTTAAGTATTCTGATTAAAATAGGCTGCTCCATCATGCTCCCCAAAGAAAGGAGCTCTTTCCACAATTATAGCACTCTTAAATAGTTGTGCTTTTCCAAAATAAAATGTCATTTTTTCGTTCCCCTCTGCTGAGTGAAATTCAGTAAGTGCCAAACAATTCTCTAAGGAATCTGAGGGTTTTAGTATCCTGCAGCACCAGTCCAACTTTTTCCATGTAATTCTGTGGGATTAAGGACAACCAGAAAGTCTCCTATTTCCTCACATCAGAACCAGCAGAGCTGCACTGGCACAGGAGAGGAATAGCAAAGGAATGAAGGAAGGCTCTGAGCTAAAAACCAAGAGCAGTGCTGGATTTTCAGGAGAGATGAGCAGGGGTGGGAAGGACAAAAGGAATGCGAGGCAGAATCGCAGTGTGAGCACAGCAGGGAGAGCTGCTCCTCCCCAGGGACAAAAATCACTGCAGGAACACAGAGAGGGAAGCAGAGAGAGTGAGAAAGAGCCAAGAAAGTTCACAGCATTGTAAGTGGTGCTGGAATAAACCCACAGGCTGATGTGTCTGTGCTCCTCTGGTGGCTCAGGGCTGTCTGAGCTGCCTGTGGAGATCTTTTGGGTGAGCAGATTGTCAGTGGCGATGAACAAGCACCAAACAAATCTCCATGCCCACCCAATTTTTAAATACGCAGCACAAAAGAAAAATTACTGGACTAGGGCATTTTTCTTTTTATGTTCCCAGCAATGAAAAGCACTCTGAGAAATGTAATTGTATTCAAATTACAGAACAGCAGAGATTGGAGAGTGCTGCATTATTTCCATTTCCCTGTCCTGTCAGGGGGTGCAGCTGCCTGAAAGTTTTGAGAAAAAAGCTTATGATTTCAGACTGCAATTTTATAGTGCAGTGTTTGATTAATAACTGCAATGTTAGATTTAGGAAACAATGCTCCAAACTGATAAATTACACACCTGTCCCCCATATTTTTTCAGCCTTTTGCGATATTAGGACTTTTTCAGAACAGCCTTTATAAACACAAACTGATGTGCTTTTTTCTCAGTCAGCCATACATTATCAAAACTTGCTGTCAAACTCAGCTATAACAGTAAAAAAATAAAACAAAAAAGCATATATTGCCCCAAAGAAGCAATTTGGGATTACTTCCTTTTTGTAAATAGAAGCTCACAGAACAATACACAAAAGTTTTCAAAATCCTGGGCTCCCTAAAATTGCTATGTGTTGTTTCTACAGTTCCATCATCAAGATCAGATGGTTTTAAATATTTTCCCTGTATAAACACTTGTCTGCTTTCAAGCCCACTGCTGAGTGGCTTGAACTATATTGATTGATGGCCTCTTCTGAATTGTGAACAGAGCTACCAATGGGACAAAAACCAAAGTCATTTCTAGCTTTAGAAATGCAGAAAAGGTGTTCAAAACCCCAAACGATTTCTGCCACAGACTGTAGAACACTATTGCTCAGCTGGAAATGTCCATCCACATGTGAACTTCGTAGGAGTAATTTTTGCACTCTCACAGTTGGAGAAGACAGCGAGAGGAAAAACAGGAAAAAAAGAACAATTTAGGAGAATGGTGTAGGAGTCATAAATATTTCAGTTGTGCCCTGCACTGGTCTCTGGGGGGAAGGGGACCCAAGCTTCAATCTCTATTTGTCTGTGGGAGAAAATGACTCCTCTCTAAAAGGATTTTTGCACCCTGGGTCCCCAGGTGTCCACCATCCTTCTGCTGAAATGGCATTCTCGTGGCAGATGGTACCAACAGCCTGGCATGCTCGGAGTTGTAGGATCACTGTAAAAAGGAGATCTGCCAGATGGCTGGCATGGTCCTTGGCAGGATCAGACACTGCCTGGCAGGGGGAGGTGGAGCTGCTGCGTTTCTGTGCTCCCTAGCAGTTAGACCCACCTGACAGTCTGTGCCAGAAATGTCTAACAATTCACCAGCATCCCTCATCTCTGTATCTCAAGTGTTGGAGGAAGCACCAGCAGATGCAGGACACCCCACAGTTTTGCTCCTATGAATGTCTCACTGAAACAGAATGAAATCCACGTGAGAACCTGCAATTCCCACCCAGGGCAGGTGCACAAATGGGTAAGAGAGCTCTGGAGTGACACAGAACTCTGAGAACATAGCAGGGCTCCACGTGCACAAGAAATGCACCACATGTGTGCATGGAGAGAGACCTGCTGGAACTTGGGAGGGTGGGAAAGGGAGCTGGGGCAGGAGGGGAGGCTCTGGGGAAGCTCAGGGTAGCTGCCAGGGCTTGGATCCCTTCTGTAGGTGGGAAAAGCCACACTTAACCATGTGAAGGGACAAGGAGAAGGAGTTAAACAAGAATATTCTTGCTGGAATTCAGTGTAACTCAGGAAGAAGTCACCATCCCTGGCAGAGTTATCACTGAGCTGAGCTCCCTGTTCATGAGAAATGCCCAGGACACCCTCCAGGGGCAGGGGGCACTTCTGAGAGAGTCACTTGGTGTTTGTGACCAAGTGCTGGGGGTCACCTCGGCTGTGTCTGAGCCCCCTGAGGGTTCCGTGGTCCCTGGCTGGGAAAGCAAACTCTAAATAACTGCAAAGCCACATTAATGGAAAGTTTATGCCCTTTTTTCCCCCCTTTTTTCCCCCTTTTTTTTTAAAAATTTTTGAGCAGAAAGAAAACCAAGGTGCAGAGGAGCTGAGAGAGTGAGAGCTCTCATCCCTTGGAGCTGGGCTCAGGAGCTCCTGGGTTTCCACAGGAGGGAGGTTCATCCCTGGGGATGTTCTCCTGGAGCTGCTGCCTGTGTTTCAACCCTTTGCCACCGTCAGCAGCCCCCTTTTTAAATGGTTTTAATTGTTCTGTGCCTGTCTGGAGGGGTGGCAGAGCTCTGCAGTGCCTGCTGTGAGTGCTGCTCTGGCTGCTGAGGAGAGAGCCTCTGCCTCTTGCTGCTCCCCTGAGAGCTGCATTTATCAGCACCACGGGGAGAAAGGGAACTGACACTTTCCACAGGAGCAGGGAAGTATAAAACACCCAGAGAATTCCCATGAAAAATTCATTCCCTTTTTTTTTTTTTTTGTACCAAAACACAGCGTTTGATGAAAAACTCTATGGTTTTCAGGCAGTTCATTTCCAATAACTTATTTCCATTTTTTATGAAAAGCAGAGCCCTTTGCGTAAGAATCTAATTTTTTTTTTCCAGAACCTAGAGGAAAATAAACATTCTGTCAAAATCAGTGTTCATACCAAAAAAACTCAATCCATTTCTATTTATTTGGCTGCAGATGTATCATAGCTGGGTAAACAGAGCTGTTCAGATGTGGGCAATTGGGCACTCCCACCCTCTTTGCCTTGTCTCCTGTCATCTGTGCACTGCATTTGTGAGAATAGGATTAAAATGTATGAAAGATCAAGATGGGAAGTAACATCCTGGCAGCGATTGTGGCACTCTGCTGCTCCAGGGGGTGATTTAAAGGGTTCACCTTTGAACCTCGGTGAACCAACACAAGTATGTGCTTAAAACCCACAGCATTTTAACATTTACTTAAGAGGGCTCCAAGGACACCTGAGAGAAGTTTCCAACTGTCACAGGCTTTGCTTAGCAAATGTTTTAGGAATTTGCAGCTGAGCACAGTCTGCTGGTACAGCTCAAAGGCCAGGACTGTCTGTCTGTGCCTGACTCTTATCTCCATGCCAATTACACCACAACCATAACAATTCTTTTCACTCCTTGAAAGATTTATCACCACGAGATAATCCTAAATGGTCAATTTAAAGGGTGTGCCTTGGACACAGAATTTTCCTCTCATCACAAAGGGGAGAACAGAGCTCTGCAACAACCTTCTGCACAAAGTCTGGTGGGTGCAAATGTAAAAAATCTGAGGAGAGCAAAGATAATCTCACCTTGAGAGGCACCACCTGCATCAGGATGGCGAAGTTGGTGAGGTGGTTGCAGAGGCACACGGAGTGGTTGAGGTCCCCACTCTCCCGCACACAACCTTGGTTAGACCAAACCCCAGTGCCATTGCTGTAAAGCACAAAAACCAGAACTCAGTCTCTGTCAAAAGGCATCTCCTGCAGGTTAGTTTGACATGCACTGCACCACAAAGGAGATGAAAAGGTCTGAAAGCCACCTCAGGTGGGAGACCCCACAAACATCGCTGGTGTCTTCTCAACTCCATCATGAGAAGAGTTGAGGAAAATATTCCCCAGGACGAGGCACAGATCAGACCTCTCCATGGATGTCCCTAGAGATTTCTTCCCAGTTTTATAATCAAGGAAGGATAACTACACTCTTTCCTGTTTCCATCTCATTTATGGCATTTCACCCAGACCCAAATTTCTGTGTTCTGAGAGCTGTAGCATCAGACAAGCCAAAAACCTTGCAAATTCCCCAAAATCAGTGTGTGTTCTGTGCTGCCTACCCTTACCCACACCCATCCTGACAGAGCAGCTCAGGCACAAATCCCAGTGCCCCAACCCTGTCAGGTTTGTCACCTCCCCCTCGGGTGGGTGAGGCTGGGCAGGGGCTCTGCTCCCAGGGCTGGGCAGGATCCTCCTGCAGTTTGCTTTTCTGTGCAGTTTGCTTTATTGTGCAGTTTGATTTTCTGTGCAGTTTGCTTTATTGTGCAGTTTACTTTTCTGTGCAGTTTGCTTTTTTTTTGTGCAGTTTTTTGAGCAGGGCTCCTCAGGAGTTTGCCTTTTCCTGGAGCCAGGGCAAGCCAGAGCTCCCTGTGCCCTGGCAGCCCCGGAGGGCAGTGGGGACAGGAGCCTCGGGCACCCCAGGACACCAACCCCACTGTCTGCTGGTAAATATTTATTGCTTCTGATGTTCCTTCTCTCTGTTTTCCTGCAGATAGACTGAGAGATATGAGCTCTTCTCAGTGCTTGTTTCAAAGATAGGTATTACCTCACACTTCTGCCCTTTGGGACCTCCTTGTCAGAGAGACTCTGTTGTAGGTCAGAAACCAAATTAACAACATTGCACCGGGGGATAAAAACCATCTTGACACAAATGGAGCTGATTTGGAAGGACAGATTTCATATTTAAGTTTGTGTCCTTACAGAGCCTCCAGGGCCCCAGCCCTGGTGGAGAGGAGTGTAGGAACAATGCCACACCACGTTAATTTGCTTGGCTAAAAGCTGCTTCTAATTTACCTAATTTGTGAGTAACCATAACAACGAGTGACTGCCAACAGCTGGGACAGCCCAACACACTGGAAACAAAATTTCAATGAAAGAATTACCGTGACCTTCCCAGGTGCAGCATGTACAGGAGGGATCACAGCATCCCAGGCCATTGCTACAGCAATTAGGCTTACACTGCCATGGCTCAAAAACTCTTAATCCCCGTGAAATTAAAAATTCACTATTTGTATTCTTTCTCATTCAATTCAGCAAGGGCAGCATGTTTCAAAAGAAAAAAAATAATTCATGTATTCAGAGCTAAAAAAATAATATAAAAAGCTACTGATTTTCCATAGCTCTTATTTTCTGAGTGAAATTTGAGGTGATACTCATTTCTCTTTAATTCTAATTTGCATTCAGGGATATTATATTTATCCCTTCCATGCCCTGGCCAAAATTCACAGCTCTGAAATTCTGATGTGGCATGGTGCTGTGGCACAGATCCAGTGAAAACAAAGTCTGTGCTGGAGCTTTGCCCCCTTGGAACATCCGAGCCTCTCCCCGAGTGGACACACTCATAAAACAACATAAACACGATTGCTATCAGTCTCCAGCTTCGATTACAAAGAGCTTCCAGTTCCTAGTCACCTTCCTAGCCCTGGCCTGTGAATAATGAGTCTCCTGTTTGCAGTGAGAAGAAACACTCAGATTGTTTTCTCTAAACCAGTGGTTCCATTTCTTTAGCTATTTCCATGAATGGAAGGAAGCAGGAGTGATAAAGGCAGCACAAGGCAGCACAGAGTCTGTGTAATTTAACCAAGAATGAAATAGAATAAAGAATGTGAAATTGTGCAACATACCTATAATCCAGAAATGCACAGTAAAGATGAACTCTGTTACTTTTGTTTAGTGCTTGGCTGTATTGTCTGGGTGTCTGCAAGGAAAAAACATAAACCCTGAAGGAATGTTTAAAAAGGACTAAATTCCCCTATTCAGCTACTTCAGATTCTCATTGCTACAATAATTTCAAGAGACTTATTCTAGATTAACACACCAGAACTGGCAGGAGAATTGTTCAGCCCTCACCTCTTTAACACAAGCTCCAAACACACAAAGATTGGTGTTCAGTCTTAATTTTACACTCTGGCATTACACTTGTACCACTTTGGGTGAAAATCTGTGTCCTGTTTAAGTGAGCAGCAAACCAGGATTATTTATTGCACATAGGCACAAATACATGGGTTAATTTTTGCAGGATTGGGACATTATTCTTCAGCATCTATTTGGCTTCTTTGGGTTTTGTTCATCGTTTGTTCTCACTGGGTAATAAAAATATCACATTTTACGATTAATAACTCTGAAATATGTGCATTGCAATGACCAACTCCCAGACATTTTCTTTCCACAATAGCAATTATTTCAAAACATACATTCAAACTGAAAGAGCAATGCCATAATTCAAGATTTTACTTTAGCACACCTCAGCATTATAATGACATAATTTCTATCTTCCATAAGCAGGTTTAGCAGCTAACTCAATCTCCTGTACTCAGGAAGCTTTGGGATCCCATTCTCCACTCCATTACATGAGCTTGATGACAAAATTATTCAAATTATATTGGAGTGAAGTAATAGTTCGTTACAGACAAAGTATGCAAACTAGAGGATTTCCAGCATTTGTTCAACCCTTTCTAATACATAAATCCCTAAAGTCCACGTTTTGTGGACTCTACCTTATGGCCATTTTTTAATTACAGGAGTTTACAGAAAATCACTGGTGGATTAACAGCTCTCAGATTATTGCAACACAGTTCTGCTGTCCAGAGGAAAGATAATCGAGTTTTGCTTTCCTTGTTGCAGGGAATGAAGGAAAAACCCCCACCACCTCACCCTGATGGAACTCAAGCAGGTACAAGAAGTTCCTGATGCAGTTTCCCTTCTCCTCTCCCACCAGCCCAAGGAGCAGTGTCAGGCTCTGGGCAGCACAGCTCCCTCCTGGCTGCTGATAGCAGAACATTTCTGGGCACCCACGCCTGGAGCAGCTCTGCTGCAGATAAGGACATTCACTTCTTGGCTCACACCTCTGGGTGACACAAATGGAATCTTCTTATCTGCCTCAGCACATCCCTGGCCCAAATTCCTGGTTCCTGCCTCGCCCTGACTTCCCCAGGCTGGGAGCAGAGGATGCTGCAGGTGCCTGGGGGGAGCAGGGACTGCCCCTCGCCCTGAGGCCAGAATGGTGTTTTGCTTTTTCTTTCACACCCCTCTCACACACTCTTTGATAGTTTGATGCACTCTCAGTGCTTTTAGCCCCACACTTGTCACTCCCCAAGGCTGAGAGCTCAGCTCAGCCCCACGGCACCGTTAAACCAGGAGAGCAAACATCCTGGGAGCCCCAGACACCAAGGGCCTCTCCAGAACACATTTGGGAACCTCAGCCAGGCCCAGCCAGGGGGAAGGTTCCTCACAACGAGGGCTTCACTCCAGCCTCTCCCTGGGGATCTCTGATAAATATGTTAATTAGCAAAGTCTATAATTGTGTGCATTTCAGTGTGAGGTGTGCATGCATTTTGGGGCATCCCACCTGCACCAAGTGCTGCACCCAAGGATCCTGAAATAAACACCAAGGTAGAAACCTCTTTTCCCCATAAACTGTGTTTGGGTTTTAATTTTAAGACCAGGGAAAGGCATCAGCTCTTCCCCTCTGGCTCTGGGGACATCCTGCAGCCCTTTCCCCCCAGGGCAGGCACTGAACCCCAGACTCTCCCAGTGTGGCTCACCAGGACAGGATCACATCCCTCATCCTCAGGAAATCTCTCACTGACACAATCCCCAATCTGCTCGTGCCACTTTTAATTTGGAGCTGTTCCTCACTGCTTGTCAGCTCTGCTGTGCTGTGCCCATCATCTCAGCAGCTTTCCTGAAGTGAGAGCACCTACAGCTGGCTTGTACTACAAATCTCTGCACTCCTATATGGACAGTGGCTAAAATAAATAGAAAAGGAGAGAGAGAAAATGATCTGCAGTAATAACACCAAAGAGCAAACAAAAGCTGCCACCTCTGATTTGTAAGATTTCTCTAGATAAATCTGGGTCCTTAACACACTAAGTGGAAAGGGCACCTCAGGGTCAGGCTGGAGAAGACATGGTCCTGCAGTTGTTTATCTTTTACACTAATAAATCCCAGATGTGTGATTTACCCTCAATTAAATTTCTCTGGCAAGGGACAAATCATTGTTTCTCTCCATCTCTAAACAGAGATGTCACTCATTAGAACTGCATGAACTGCACCAGGTGAGGCCATGGAGGCTCTGACCTTTCCAGCACTGTGGTGTACTCAGATGGAGAGAGAATAAGTAAAAAATAATAATGAAAAAGAGTTGAAAAATCAAAGAATGGACAAGAAGGGTCTATCCTAATTTGCCTTCTAATATCTCTTAAAGAATATGTCCCATGTTTTATCACCCATGATAGAGTCTCTCTCCACGAGGCTTTCCAGTGCCATTTATGATAAATGCACACAATACTCATCTTCTCAGACTTCACTGCAGTTCTGCAGCAAAACTGTCATTGGAATAGAAAGCCCTCAACACAAGAAACTGGCTACAGAGGAGCAAACTCCCTCTGATCTTCAACAGCTCCACTTCAAAGTCCTCTGTAATCTATGGAAAAGGAACTGACTGCACCTCAGTATTGCCCTTCTTAAGTGAAACTGCGTGTGGCAGCTTACATGTGGCTTGGATCCTGTAGAACTGAGGATATTGATTTAATGACATTGGTAACAGAAAGCTTAAAATACAGGCAGGATTTTACACTAAAAGATTAAGTCACTTGAGTGTTTATTGGGAGCCTGTGGAAGGACAGTTTATGAAGCTTTGAGGAGAGGGAAAGCAGCAGCAGCAGCAGCACACTGAGCACCCCAGGATCTGTGTGTGTGCTCCCTCCAATCTGCATTCTCCACATCTCCCCTGGTGCGTGGGGAGGGCTGCATGCAGCTTCTCCAAAAGAGAATCACATCCAAAGAGGAAAGCAACCTCTGGGCACCAGAAACAGAAACAGGGCAGAGTCTGACAGGGGCTGTCCCTGAGGAAGGACTGGTTGGGCTCCACGAACTTGGGGTCTTTTCCAGGCTTTATAATCCTGTGATGGTCTGAGTGTCTCTGCTTGCACCAGGGCTGCCCAGCACCCTCGCAGTGACCACTGGCTCCAGTACATCAGTGAGACCAGCACAGCCCAGAGAAGCAGAGGATGTGTGCAGAGGATGTGCTGGGAACACAGCCCCTGCTGGGAACCAGGCAGGAGCCAAGCCTGGGTGGGAGGAGGCCAAAAGAGAGGGGTGAGGGCTGAAAGCACTGCTGGAAACCTTCAGGAAAACCTTCTTGCAGGAAATGTCATGGACACAATTGCAGAAGGAAAGCAGGCAGCTGCTGCTGGAAGGCTGGCCAAGAAGAGGAGCCAAGCAGAGGGTGGGGTGAACCTTTCTGAGATTAGCTGCTCTCTCCTCTCCTCCCCTGGATTTAAAAAGCAAATATTTATCTACATGGTGGTGGCCACCAGGAGTGGAGGGTGTGCACCTTCCTCGTGCAGGGATGAACCTTTGGGCCAGGCCTGTCCCTGGCCTGAGCTCAGCAGCTCCAAGCCCAACGTGTTAGGCTTCCTCTCATCCAGAGCAGTTGGCAATTTACTTCATTTGTTGGCAATAAAGTTCAATTTGGTGTTCACTTGCCTCTGTTTGCAAAATACAGAATTTTGTCTAATTCAGAGATTTTGAAGGCTTGCTTTCCCAACCTCCAAAAATACCATGGATTATTTTGGAGGTGGCAAGAAAAGGCACTGGCCAAGCCTCTTCTCTCTCTGTGTCTTTTGTGCCATTCACAGCCTCACTTCATATTCTTATGTGTGTATGATTCAAAACAGACTTTGATTCTGGTTTAAGGATTAAATTAGAGACTAAAATGATGCTTCTAATTTAAGGATTTCCTGTCCTCACAGTGACATCCTGACTGTTAGTGTGACCTGCTCAGGGACACGTGGTTTATTGACTTTCCTTTCCACCTCTTTCTCCTAATTACCTAGAAGATTAAAACTTCAGGGTACGTTCATCTACTCAGTTACCTGGAAAAAGACAGACAGAAAGAATAATCACCCATTTCTATAGTGGCTGTATTGGCTGTTTTCTCCCAAGCTGTGAGAAAACTGCATTGCAACAGATTTTGGGCTTAGGTCAGCCAACTATTTTAATTTAGAGGCCATTTGACTGATTCACCCTAAGATGTAACTAGCATATGTAATGAAAAAAAATTTCCAAATTGCACAAGAAGGAATGTAGGTAATGAACAGGGAACTGGAGTGTGTTATGGATAAAAGCCAGACTTTTGGTTGTTTGATTGTTGTGAAGAGAGCTGAGCCAACACACACTTTCTGAAGCAATGAGCACAGCACTGCAGGCTCCCAGGGCCAGCAGGAAAGTTTGCTGAATGTATTTCCTAATGGGACAATCACACAGTTAAAAAAATTGCTTTAAATCACAGATTGTGACAGACAGCAATGCAAAGTTAGAAAACAGTGAAATATCAGAGGTTGTAAAGTTGTCTGAAATTAGAGAAGGTTGCCACATGGATTGGGTTTGATTATTCCTTTGCCTGAGGCTAAAAATAGTTGACATATCAATTTCCTGCAAAAGCAGTGTTAATCAGATGCTGCACCAACATCCTTCCCCAGTTCTCAGAGTTTCTATTTAACAGCTGCTGCGCTGGGCAAGCAGTGTGAGAACAAAAAGAGAAATGAAAAGACCCATGAGCAACAGACTGAAAAATATCTTGGCTGCTCTACTAGATATCATTTCTATAAGAGAGAGAACAAAGGAGGAGGGAATGGATGAGGAAATCGTCCTGGTCCTTTCTTTTTTAATTATTCCACATAGCAAAAACAATTTACTACTTTCAAATCTGCTGAGCATCAGAAGATCTTGCTATTTTTCTGCTACCAAGTCCGCATCCATTTAAATAAAAATGCCATTCTCTGAACAGGATCCCATCTCTTTTACAGCACTGAACAGAGGCTCCGTGCAGCAGCTGCCAAGCCAACATCTGAGTGCTCACAGACCTCAGTGAGGCTGCCAGGCCCTGGGCATCTGTCACACACTCACCCATGGGCAGCAGAAAATGGCCCTTGGTGCTTGTCTTGCTTCAGTTTTGTTTCTCTGGTCCCATTTGAGTCACCTGCCTGCAGCCCAGGTGAGCTGCACAGAGAAGCTGTGACTGCTGAGCTTACAAGGGCATGGAAGGGGCAGGGTCCTGGCACTGTTAAAAGAGGAATTCTTTCTGCTTTGGGGTGCTCAGTAGCACTAATGTCAGTTCTTTCCAAGCTGCCCAAGGAAAGCTGCAATTGTGGCAACAGAAACTGCCTGCAGCCCTTGACTTAAAGCTATAAACTCCCCAAACACACATGCACAGCTCCAAGTGCCTTCTCTTTAATTTTACAGCTACAGAGTCCCCACCCTGGCAGCACAGCTCCGCTCACCAAGGTCCCTCTGGCACAGAGCAGCAGTGGGGCACTGCTGGGGGCTGGACCCGAGGATTTCTGAGCACAAAGCACCTTGCTCAGCCTCACTGACCCCATATCCCCATGGGCTGTGCTTTCACACATTCCTCAGCTCCAAAGGTCCCAAATAGGTGAGAGTACATTTCTCATTTCCCCTGCCCTTTGGCCTGGGTGCCTGTGGGTGTTTGTGAGTGCTGCTGAAACCAGAACCACTTAAGATGCAGCACGGCAGTGTAAACCCATGCCAGACCCCCCCTGACTGCAACCTGGATTAACAACACTCACAATACTGCTGTAAATCACAGCAATAAAGGAGAGCATGGAAAGGTTAAAAAAAACAGCTACAGAAAGAAGCAGAAAGGTCAATTTTCATCAGAGATGCTGCCTGGAATGGAAGACATGCCCAAACAGAAGCTGCAGGATAAGGACATTTGAAATTCAATTTGGGAAGCAACTGGGTTACATCAGTAAATATTTGATGTTTAAAAAATTTAAACAGCAGCCAGTGAGGAGCAGAGCTGAGCACGGCAGCCTCTCCTTACGTAAGCACCACCAGACACAACTGCACTGATGATCTCTGTGAAAAGCTGCCTTGATGCTTCAGTGAAAACATTTCTCATGTTCCTTAAAGCACAGCTCTGCTCCAAAGAATGAAGAGGTGAAAACACTAATATTGTCTCTGGAGGAAGTCTCATTTAGGTAATTAGCAATATAGCTGTCCTCCCGAGGGAACCACCAGCTCCTGTGGGTGATGGAAGGCCTGGGCCAGCTCCGGGCAGAGCTGGGTCAGGTCTGCCTTTAACACCCCGGAAAAAAACAGAGATTTTGTGAGACATCCACCTGGTTTGTCCTCGTCCATCTGTAATTTCTTTCCAAAACAAGGACCGTGTTTTAAAGGGAGTTTTGAAGCCATGATTTAATGAAAGCTTTAGGAGGAGTTTTAATAGCTCGCATCAGAAACAGAGCACCAGGCTTAATGGCAGAAATATTTACCACTCAGAACGTTGGTTGTTAATATATTTTTGTTAGGACTGGATTTATATGCTAGCATTTTCCATTCTCATTAAAACCCCGGCTGTGCGAGTGCTGCCTCCGAAAGGCAGTGCCTCGCACTCTGTGTGAATTATTGGTGGCAGCCTTTGTTTCCCACTGCCCCTTCCAGCCCCTGCCTCCCCGGCCTGGCTGCTGATCGCCATTTATCCTTTCCCTGCCTCCCTAGTGCCCCGGGCCGGGCGGGACAGGCTCTCAATGGGAGCGATGGGGTGCAGATAATGACAGAGCGCAGCAAACATTCCGGAGCGGTGCCAGGGCTCTCGGCAAGGGCTCGCACACAGACCCAGAGCCCAGCCCCTCTGCCATAAGGCTCTTGCAACCTCACTGGAAAATAGTACAAAAAAACTTATGCTTGCTTAAGGATTATTGCTATTTTTTTAATAAAGAGATGATGGCTAACCTGTCACAGAGTGATACACAGTCCAAATAAGTCAAGAGATTCCCTCCAGCCATGACTTACACCCTGAGAACCTTTCTAGTAGCCTCATAACCAAAAATGGCTCAGGCTGTGCATGTCTGCCCTGTGCTCACAGCATCCATGCTTGTTCAGAGACATAAAATGTGCTTCATTAAAAAAACACCAAGTCATTTCTTGCATAGGTGAGAGGCCCTTCCACAAACCCTTGTGGTAAGGAATTCAAAATCAAGTGTTTCTAAAACTGGAGGATAGAAGAGGCAGAACAACTTTCCCCAGAGGTGCCTTTGGATTCTCTGCAGCACAGTGAATTATCAGGGGCATGGAGGCAGCAAAGCCTGGGGCCAGAAATGACATTGATTTATCTGTGTCTTTGGGATGTAAAGGTTTCTAAAGATCTCCTTTCCATTTTACGAGAAAAGAGAGAGAAGGGAAACAACTTTTCTTTGAGATGGTTTTTAGTATTTCAGCTTTTAACTTTGAGAACAACTTCAAGGCCAGGCTGAGACACCTAAAATACAGGGTTTCTAAAGAAAATGCTGACAGCCTATAAACCATAAAAGTTATGGAGAACCCCGTAATAGTAAAAATAATATCTTTCATTTATATACAGTGATTTTTCTCCCAAAACATGTCTTAAACTCTAAGCCAAACAATCTCATCCGTGGCACTAAAAAGGACTAAAATAACAAGTATTGTAAACTTCTGGATTGCAGAAAGGATCCACCCCCACTCAGTTGTTTCTCAGGACTTTGGGAAGAATTGAGTTAAACTGAACCATTTCTGGTCACTAAAGCCTCTGCTGAGAGCTGCTCTGAGTGCCAGGGGTGGCAGAGGGCTCGGGGTGGGAGAGGTGTCCAGGGGTGAAGGATTTCCCAGGGGTTCCAGCCCTGGGCAGCCCCAGAGGTGCTCCAGAGGCTGGGATCCCCTCCAGGGGCTCGGGGGGGACCAGGCACTGCCACAAGCACACCCAGGCTCTTCATCTGGGCAGGGAGTGGGGGCAAAGAGGAAAAGATCAATTTCTCCAGCAGAAAATAGGAGTGTCGTGGCTTTTCCAGTTTCAGCCTCTTTCAGTCAGGACAGTGACTTTAACAGAGAATAAATTTCCCCCTGAAGTTTATGCCAGAGACCAAAGTTATAATAAAGAGAACAAAAAAAATTAATATTAATTCTAATAAAGTAGAACATGTGTGAGTCCTGCATGAGTCACAGAAACGAAGCACACACCACCTGAGCAGAGCTGCTTTGAGGTTTGCTGTTTCCTGACATCACATTCAGCTAAGAACAGGAAATCATTATGAAAACAATTGTAGATACAACTCAGTGATTTATTTTGCATAAGGGTTTCTTCCCCAAAGATCCTGCTAGCAAGCTGAATAGCAAATGTCTGGTTCAAATTTATGATGAGAAATGGACACAGACCAAATAGTGAAACACTTGTGGCATGTGGGAGCCAGCAGCTCTGTGAGCTGCCTGAGTGGTTTGCAGTTATCTTCACTCACTTTTACTGCAAAAATTATCTCAATACAGAACAAGGAAGCTCCTGGATGGTGTGAGGTCAGTGGGAGCTTGGCCATTAGCAGGGCCAGAACGTGGCTTGCTCGGATCTTATTTGGAAGGTGGGGATGGGAACTTGTTTGGGTTTCCTTAAAACTTGTGTATTCTCAGGAACAACATCATAAATTATCTGCCAAGTAATTCCAACAAGGGATGCAGCAACAGACCCAAAAATCTCTGTGCAAGGTCTGTGTGTCCAGACCCAAAAATCCCTGTGTCAAATCTGTGTGTCCAGGGCCTATAGACCCAAAAATCCCCGTGCCAGGTCTGTGTGCCCAGGGCCAACCTGCCAAGCACTGAGCACTCTCATCTTCAGCTTTGAAGAGACAAACAGCCAAGGAGAACAGAATGGCCAAGAACAAAACAAAGCCCCTGAAAGCTCCTTGTGTCCATTACACAGATGGGCAAACTGAATTACCATTGACCATCTCCCTTCTTGAGATAGTTCACCACACTTATTTGTGTATCCAAATGACCCAACTACATTTAAACAGCTTGCCCCAAGGACTGTGCCAGATCCAGAAACTGGGTTTAGACATCAAAGGCTTGGTCAGTGTAAAATTATCTTTTCACTTTCCTTTTGTGATCACAAACACTCCCTTTATACAACTGCAGTTCACAAACACAGTGATCAAGGGAACCACAGAAGCCCTAACTGAGGCACCACATTTCAGGCAGTAAAAGCATGGGGTGAATACATGAAAATAAGCTTCTTATGCAAATAGATTCATCTTAATATTCACTCCTACAGAAAGCAGATTTACATATTCAGGACTGCTATTATGAACTGAAGCAATTTGTATTTAAATTCAGCAACATCATTAAAAACTGCAGGTAAAATCCACACTTTTGTTTCGGGGAGGTAGAGCAGCAGCAAGGAGCCTGTGAGGAGTTCTGTGTGTGGCTGGAAGGAGATGAAGCACCTGGATTGCCCCCAGGGCCCCAGAACTGCAGGTTTTGTGTGGCAGGCAGGACCCTGGGAGCTGCTTGGGATAAAGACAGATTTTCTGATGGCTCAGCTTGGTCCTATTTAAAATTGGAGTATCACAGGAAAGGGAAAAAAAATGGAGAGTGGTGGATTGGCAGAAAGATGAACTCTACCAAAACCAGATAATTTCCAGTCCTTTTTCTTATTTTAGCTTTAGAAAGCTCAGAAAGCTGGGACACTCCTCCAGAACTGCACGGTTTGCCCAGGGCACAGCTGACACTTGGCACACAAACTGCATCTTTTCCAGGTTCCTGGGAGTGACAGCTCATGAGATTCACCCCAGAGCCTGGTCAGCCACCGACCAGAAATGCCACATGAAAAGCTCTTTCCACAGCCTTTAAATCCAGTTCAAACACAAATCCAGCAGAGCAGAGCCTTGCACTGCACTGGTAACAAAATCTTCCTCTGAATTTTGTGTAAATGTAGGAAATGTTTGGGTCAGAGCCTGAGAAAAGCTTTACATAGTTCCCATTTTTATTATTTTTTTCCAATTTCCAATGCTCTTACAGTCAGTTCTTCAGGACTGAAGAGATTGCTTTACTCCACAAAACCTTCAGGGTTTTCTGGAAGAAGTGGCTTTAACTTTACACTCATAATTTATCTTGCTGGCCAAACCTTCTTGTTTGCTTTAGATTTTTCTCTACATATATTTCTCTCTACCTCTCCCAGCTTTCCACAAAGCAGCCATTAGTGTCAGCTTTCTTCCTGCTCTCAGTGTTCTGGCCATGCAATAGGACTTTCTCAAACTAAATACTCTGATTTAAACAGACACCTGTCGAAGAGAGGTCTTGCACACCACCACGATTTCATAAAAATCGGGATTAAACAGAAATTTAAAGGTGAGATTTTAAAAAATAAATAAAGAAAAAAATTGTATTTACAGTACCAGAAATAAACCAATTTGTGTAAAGGCACCAATGGCCCTGCTCTGGTCACTTTTATTTGTGCAAACACCACCAGGCAGGAGAATTTCCCAGCGCTGGCTGCTCACAGAGCTGCACACAGAGCAAGGCAGCAGAAAACCAGGACCACGTTCTCAGCTCTGTGGGGAAGCCAAACTCCTCCGAATTCAGCCCATTCCTGCAGCCTGGCCCAGGGCAGTTCCTTTCCCTCCTCTCCCTCTCATGGGAACAGCAAGAAGAGGATTTGGATAAAGGAATTTATCACAGGCAGGAAATGCAGAAAGGATGGGGACACCTGGAGCAGTTGTGGTTTCTGGGTGCAGTAATTCTGTGTGGTTTGAAGAGAAGACAAATGTCACTGTAGAAGGCTCCAGAGGCTGTGGTTAATTTGCACACACCCAGCTCCCACTGCCACCAGGATAAGCCTAAAGCTACAAGCCAAATCCTGGGGGGTTTGTCAGAAGCTATTTCACATTAGCCAAATGACATCTCACCATTAATTATTTTTAAATATGTAGAATACTAAATGAACATCTCTTATTTTCTATTAAAAAAAAAAAAAAGCTATTTTTTTCAATCAATCAAGATCATTCAGTCTGCTTGAAAAGGCAAATTACAGCTTGATTGTAGGGTAATTATTCTGGTGGAGATCATTTGAATGACTGTACTGTACTCTTTGACAGGCAGTGTCTGTTATTTAATTAAAGGATGAAAAATATCTCAGTTACTTCAGACCAAAAACTCATTACCAGGAGCGTTGCTCTACATGTTGTGCTTTTCTGGAATGGATCTTTCAGGTCTGTGTTTAATCTAAGGAAAGGTAACACAGAACTCATTACCAAGAGCCCATTATGAAGACTGTGAATGATGCTCTGGGTTGTTATAATCTGATTAGTGTAATAATATATTTAATCCAGCTCCAGAACAGTTCTGTACAGATTATTTTGAATACTCCAGCTGGTTGTGCTAAACCCACTGAAAAGTTCTTCCAGTTGCACTGAGTAGTGTTAACTTAAAATGAAAATGTTTACTTGTGTTAAAAATAACCCTTTCAGCATTTAGAAAAAAAACATCCCTTTATTTATATTTATATTCTCATTCTTCACATTTTGAGTCATGTCTCAAGATCAACTAAAGAAGGCCTTGTGGTGCCAATGATATAAATCCTGGGAGTTTATGCCAACACTTTTATTTGTCATATTTTATTGGAACTGACATTTTTTTGGACTCCGCTCACACCATAACTTACGAGTTTAATTTGGTTTCATTTGTTTTGCTGTTTTAAATAAATTAAGTCCAGGGTGTGGGGGGTTTATTGTCCCTCATGATCCTTATTTACTGATATTGCTCAATGTGACTCCAGCACTTCAGTTGCTGTTCAATACCAGGAAAGACCTTGCCTCGCCTGCTGTCCTCACCTTGCTGGACAGGGTTCATTTTTCACAAGATTTTTCCTGGGAAGGTTCTGCTGTTTCAAGAGTCCTCAGCAGAGAGGAGCTGTGGCCCTGCTGAGGGATCTGTGTGAGCTGTAACCACCCAGGAGGAGCTGACACAGGCAGCAGCAGGACAGGAACACCACCTGCATTATCTCAGCATTGATCTACGCAAATGTCACTGCAAGAGTCATTTCTTGACTCCAGAGTCTCTTCCATATTTTATAGGCAGATTGCAATTCTCTTTCATGGATCTACTTCTCACGAGTTTCATAAACTGCACCCACAGCAGCTTAAATCAAACCCTCTGAAGTCCATCAGAGCCCACCCCACCTTTGATCAAACATAACAGGGAGACTGAAGCCATGGTTTGGACCCTGGCATCAAGACCATGACCCTTCCAGCTCCTAGTTATGTGGGAGAAATAAAATACAGGTGTCTGTAGCTCTTTCAATACCACTTCTCATTTTGCAATGTTTAATTGTAGGAATAAGCACATCTGTTACTGCAATAATAATGCAATTGGGGTTTTTTTTTTGGTGGAAGAGACAAGAAATCACTTAGCAGAATGTTAGGAAAAAGGCTCACAAATACCTTAGAAATATCATAAAAGGAGGGCACAAGAGCAAACTTCAAAGGAGCAACTGTGGAACCTTGAGGCTCCTGTGCCTCTTTTACCTTCCTGCAAGAAACCTGAGGTTTTCACCAATATCTTTTACTCTGTTACAGCAGGAAACAAAAACGATTTCAAAAGAAACTTTCTGCTCACAAAGCAAGGAGAAAGCACACCAGGCACTGAAGCTGTGTGCCCTTGTACTTTCCCCAGGATGATTATCACTCCTTGGCCCATCCAGAACCGGCACTGCTAAGCAGATGTGATGTTTGAGCTGTGTTTAGTTTGTTTGACACACGTTTCCAGTGATAACATTTTTAGGAGAGAAATCATCTCCCTAGCCTGGAGTTCTCCACCAGGAGCACTCCTGGCCTGGCAGCACCAGGCACAGCCCTGCTGGAAGGCTCTGCTCACATCTCCTCCCAGCCTGGGGCTTCTGTGCCTGGCAGGAGCAGGACAGAGTGAGCCCTGGAAAACACTCACAGGGATTACACCCAAGGAATGTGGGGCAGGATTGAATCACGAACCAAAGAGACTTTAAATGAAATAACAGAGCAGGCTGTGCTGGGGGCTCGGTGTGGGCACTCAGGACCTGACTTTCAAGGTGTGGCAGAGGAACAGGAGGCAGAACATGAGAAAGGGGAAGGATATTTCTGGCTTGCCTGAAGGCTTGTAGTGGTACCCCAGGTGGGGTCTGCATTCCTCCTCCTTCCAGCTCTCCAAACTACTTCTGCTTGCCTCGGAGCCTAGAGAATCTGGTCACCCCAAGCTGGCAGAGCCCCAAGGTGCCAATCCCCTGACATCTGGCAATGATCGCCTGCTGCCCGCGCCGCAGGAACCTTCCCCACAGCCACCGCGGAGTTCGCGAGCCTTATAAAAAGTTACTGGCACTGCAACATATTATCACTGCGGAATAAATTACTGATGTGCTCTCAGCCAGGGGCCGGCTGGGACAGCAGCCAGGACATGTCCCTGCTCGGACAGAGCTCCGTGGGCTCCCTCCGCAGCCCAGCAGGGACGGGCTCTCGGGGATGGCTTTCTACAAAGCTGCAGCATCTCACCCTGGGCACTGCACAGCGGCAGACAGCGTCTGGATCACGTTTGTCTTTCTGCCAGTGAGATTTGGAAAGTGTAACACCAATTTTCATAAGCAGAGAACGGAGCTGCAGTGTTGCCGCACTCTCAGATTGAATGGAGTGTGCTAGGACACAGCTCTCCATGTTTAGTTCTCAAACACAAGGTGCACAGGCTCGCATCAGACACTCTGCTTAAGCTGCACCAGTTCTTTCCAAGTGCTCTGAGATCTACCTTTATTTTTAGCCTGTGTTTTCTTGCAGCTGGCAGACGTTCTGCCACGGGAGATATTGTGTACGAAATGCAAAATATTGCTGTCTCTGCTGTCCTCCAGTGCTGAGCTGAACGTGGCCGAGCCACCCCCGAGGCAGCTGATGCAGGAGCAGCACTGGCTCGGGGATGATCCTCCCCTGCAGGTTACCCCAGCCCAAATACCAGAGAGAAATGTGTGCAGCAGGAAAGCGAAAAGCTTCTCTTGGAGGAGCAGCACTGGAGCAGAGTCCTCGTGTTGATTAATTGCCTTGAAACATTTCATCACTCTATTTAATCCAGTAAATCTCCAAGTGCTTTGACATATCTTTAGTGAAGACAGAGTCAGGCAATTATATATAAAATATAAAAAAAAAATAAAAATAGTAGATACATAGACAAATGATATCGATAAAAGATAGCAGATACCACCTAGCTTCCTCTTTGGAGTCTGCCTTCCAGGAACAGTCATCTGTAAACACTTAAAATTTGCTGCTTTGTTAAATATTCTTGCCAGTACATTTGTTTTCTGCTGGCAAGTTGATAGTTGCAGGAAGCAAACACAAAATCTTCTTTTTTTTTTTTTTTTTCTGAAGTGGAAGAATATTGATTGCACTTTTTTTTCTAGATAATATTTACTGAGTTCTTACTTTCCTCAAGAGAAAGCCAGAGAATGAGCTCAAATATGTAAATCTAGTTCTGGGATATACAAAATACTCAAATCAAGTGAAGTAAGAAGCTAATCAACAGCCTGCAGACCATGAAGAATGAAAATATACAATATAGGAATATACTACATTCTGAAGTTGTGCTTTTGTTTCCTTGGGTAGAGAATTTACCACAAGAAAGCACTAAGTCTCTGCAAATTCTTCATAAATTTTTAATGGGAAATTCTTCTATCATTCCTTGGGTTTTATGTTCACAGGATGTATTTGGGTTTGATGTTTGTGTGGTGAACTGTGAAATACATGATTTAAAGTGACATCACGTGGTTCAAGGTGGTTACACAAGTGCAAGATTGCTTGTTTCTTAAAATAAATGATCAGTTTTGATAACACATTTTTAAGGAGCTTGTTCCCTCCACGCTGCCTTCAGAGGTTTTTGTGGGATTGCACACTGAACTCTGCACACATTTTCCCATTCCATCCCTCCCAAATGACCACTCCCACGCTGCCTTTGCATTCCTGTACATTCTGGTCATGAAGAGACACAAAAGAAAATAAGTCAGAAGTTAAGGCAGGAGATTCCCTGTTGGTGAATGAATTTTTCTTTTTCTTTCACACCCCTCTCACACACTCTTTTATAGTTTGATGTACTCTCAGTGCTTTTAGCCCCACACTTGTACCTCCCCAAGGCTGAGAACTCAGCTCAGCCCCACGGCACCGTTAAACCAGGAGAGCAAACATCCTGGGAGCCCCAGACACCAAGGGCCTCTCCAGAACACATTTGGGAACCTCAGCCAGGCCCAGCCAGGGGGAAGGTTCCTCACAACGAGGGCTTCACTCCAGCCTCTCCCTGGGGGATCTCTGATAAATATGTTAATTATGCAAGGCCTATAATTGTGTGTATTTTGGTGTGAGGTGTGCATGCATTTTGGGGCATTCCACCTGCACCCCAGGATCCTGAAATAAATCCCGAGGTAAAAACCCCTTTTCCCCATAAACTGTGTTTGGGTTTTAATTTTAAGACCAGGGAAAGGCATCAGGTGAGCCATCACCAGCAGGGTGGAAGGGCAGGACTGTGCTGGCTCTGAGCAGGATTCCCGGGATACAGGGATGGAGGAACCTCCCCAGCCCTGTGCATGCCTTGAGCAGAGTCTGGCTGGGAATGCAGCCCTGCCTGGGCCCTGAGCACCCCAAAGAACCCCACTCAGCAGAGCTCTGACCCAGGGGGTTCAGAGATACCCCAGGGGTTCAGAGACACCCTGGAGGTTCAGAGATACCCCAAAGTTCAGAGACATCCCAAAGTTCAGAGGCACCCCAGGGGTTCAGAGACACCCCAAAGTTCAGAGGCACCCCAGCCTCACCCCGTGCCAGGCTCTGACAGGGAGGAGCTGCCAGCGCTGGCTCTCTGCCCATCCCTGCCGAGGACCTGAGCTCTGCCCGTTCCTCACACGGGAGCTGCTCCCCAGGGCCAGGCAGGGCTGGTCTGACACAGGCACGGGGCTGGAGCTGCCTCTCCTTGTGCTGGGCTGGATTATTCCCTGCATGGCTCTCCTCCTTCACCCCCGCTAACACTTTGTCTAACTCTTGGCGGATTTTCAACGTAAATATTTCTGCTCCTCAAAGGAATTTACATAAAGCCCAACTGCTGTGCCAGGGAGGAACACGTGGAGCTGTCACAGCTCCTTGGTGACAGGTCGGGAGGACTCAGCGCTGCAGGACCAAGAAAGGGAACATTTCAGCCTCCTCCCTTAACGTGCTCTACATTCATCAAACCACTTCACTTTAACAGGGAGAGCTTCAGAGCCTGGAGGTGCCACTCTGAAATAACAGCCTGGGGAGCATTGTCCCTGCAGGGCTCACCAGGTTTGCAGCAGTCACATTTGGGGAAGGTTTGGCCATTTTGGAAGTATAGTGGCTGTTCTCCTTCACCTGGGGGCACACAGCTCTGCCTGCACCCCGAGAGCCAAACTCAGCTCTGCCTGCACCCCAAGAGACAAACCTGGGGGGTCAGAGCTCTGCCTGCACCCCGAGAGCCAAACCTGGGGGCACACAGCCCTCCCTGCACCCCGAGAGCCAAAGCTGGGGGGTCAGAGCTCTGCCTGCACCCCGAGAGCCAAACCTTGGGGGTCACAGCCCTCCCTGCACCCCGAGAGCCAAACCTTGGGGGCACACAGCCCTCCCTGCACCCCGAGAGCCAAACTCAGCTCTGCCTGCACCCCGAGAGCCAAACCCGGGGGCACACAGCCCTCCCTGCACCCCGAAGGTGCCGTGCCCTTCTCAGAGCAGGTGTGAGTCGCAAAACCAAAGCTCCAAGAGCTGGAGAGCACTGGGGGTTAGGGTGAGGAGGAGGGAGGTGTGCAGAGCTGGCTCGGGACTCAGGCAGCTCCTCTTGGCCCTGTCCCGATAGGAATCCTGCTGCTGAGCCAGCTCCTGCTGCCTCTTAAAGTGGGGAGGACTCGACTCTTTTTTTTTTTTAAAAAAAAAAAGGGAAAATCCCTCCTCAGCAGCTGCACATTTCCTGCTAGAACTACAACTCCAAGTCTGTTCCTGGCTGTTAATGTCATTATCTTCCAGAAGGAGTGGAGTTGAAGAGCCTGGGGGAATGAGTGATGTGGAGGGGAATGAAAACCCCAAATTCACCATCTTCTTCTCTTTACTGCCTTCCCTGCAGTGTGACTCCTCCACCATTTCTGAGCTAAAATTAAAGCTCCTCACTAGCCAAAGGTTTTATTTCTGCTGTGGGCTGGGTGCCAGCAGTGTCCTGGAGGGAGCTGTTCCTGAGCTGTGCTCGGTACCTCCCAGGGCTTTCCTTGGCCCAAGGGCCCCTGGCCAGGACCCTCCTCACCTCTGCTGAGCAGTGCTGAGCCTGCCCAGCACTGCTCAGTGCAGCAGCTCAGGAGCACAACTAAAAGGCTTCAATTCATTAAAAAAAACCATGATTGTTTCTGTGCCAGTGCTGCTAATCACCAGCAGCAGAGCAATAATCTTTGCCTCTATCAGACTGTAAAACTGGTGTTTCTCCCTCAAACTTCCCTTTATCAGACTGTAAAACTGGTGTTTCTCCCTCAAACTTCCCTTTATCAGACTGTAAAACTGGTGTTTCTCCCCCAGACTTCCTGCTTTTCAATCAGGGCTGTGAGTATTCCGCTCACAACGAGGATCATGTTCTAGTTTTCCCACTCTGTGGTCCAAGGCAATACTCACAGCATTTTCCTGCAGAAATTGTGAATATTTAATGTGGGGTGGGGAGGAAATCAATTTACATTAAGTGGACTTGTAGAGTTTTCAAATCCTCCTCTTCCTAACTATAAATTCATTCTGTTTGGAAACTGCCCACTGTTCCTTTACCAACAGAACAGCAAAGTTGAAGACAACTTTCCAACCCTCAATTATGATAACCTGAACTTTCTGAGTTCCACAAATCCATGCTGAACTCCCTCACATTCATCATTACTGTCTAATGTGTCTGACATGCCAAAAGGCAACTTTCAGACATTCCTGCTCCTGTCCTAACTGAAAGCCAACAGGGGAGATCCATGTTCAAAACCTTTAATGTTCTAGGGCACAGAAACACAGACAAACTCATGCACTGCCTGTTCCTGCCCACATCCTGCTATTCCTCTTACAAAGAAACGCTGAGCACTTGTTTCATGACAAATGGGTGATAACACAGGCCAAGTATTGGATCTCTGAAGGTTCCAGCCTGTTCTGACATGGAAATTACACCTCCTATGAATTACAGCTCATCACAAAGCAATCCTGGCTCTCAGAGCAGGCCAGCCTCCATGTGCTTAAGGAAAACCTGCGCTTTTTGTTAGCTCAAACAACAAACTGTTGTTTGTTAGAATCGATTCCCATGAGAAAACAAGTTCTGGGACGTTTCTGTTAATAACATTAACAATACAAAACTCTTGCTGCATTACTAAAGGTGCTGTATTTCACCATAATGACTGCTGGGGTTTTAAAGTTGCCCAGAAGCAAGGATATTATCTGCAACTCTGTTCATTTCTCATGCGACCCCAATGGATTTCCTGTATTCTTTATAGCGAGGATTTAACTTGTGTAACAAAGTGCCAAACTTTGCCTCGATTTTTAAATCATGAGTTTATTATTATTTTTTTCTTTTTGCCTAGTTCTGGTACGTTCTGCAAGAGTCACAGCTTTACTTCTATTTTAGTCAAGTTCTTTCTGTCAAAGTCCATGCAGTGAAAAATTATCCCTTTGTTCTGCAGGTGTGGGCAAGATTCATTGCTCTCCCTCAATCAATATATAAATTGGCCAACACTTAACTTGCCATAAAAATTAATTGGCTCCACACTGATTTGTCTCTCTCATGGTAGCACTAATATTTGTGTACAAATGGGAATTGGTTCTTCCCCTGTTTTATTTTCTTATCAGTAAGGATGTCAAACAAACCTCAGGATATTGGACGCCCAGGAAGAAGGCAGAGAAGGGGATGATGCTGGGGTGTGTTTTAAAGAAAAAAGTCCCATGGCCACATAGAAACTCAGTGAGAAACAGACAAATTAAAGAACAATGCCCCTGAACTGCAGGGGACTGGGAGCACTTTGAGTGGGGCAGAGTTCAGAGAGGGGAAATTCTGTGCCAGGCACTTCTCTGGTTGGAATTGTGCTGCTCCCCTGATGCCTTAGGTTTGAACTTTTCTGTGTTCCCAGCCCTGCCCTGCCCAGTGTCACTCTGCAGTTCCCTGGAGCTCGTTCAGTGCTGTTCTCTCATGCTCACACACACACAACAAAGCCTCTCCAGCTCTCCAAGGACACCCACACCCTCCTAGGCCCAACAACTGCAAACCACAATCTTGGGGACAGGGGGGCAAGCTTGGGCAAATTCCATCCTTGCCTGGCTTCTGCTTGGGGAATTGATGCTGAGATCCAAGTGGGAAGAACTCGGGAGCTGTCCTTGTCCATGTTGGGATGCACTGAGGCAGGAGCCTCTGGAGCCCAGAGTGTACCTCTGAAGGCCTTTCCAACCAATCCCTCCTTGATTCCTTTATTCCTGTCTGCTCTCTGGTTCTAGGGAGATATTTAAGGAATCACACGCAGCGCTGCAGGCTCTGGAGATTTGGGGAAGTCGTGGAACAGAGCCTGGGATGGAGCAGAGCAGAAGCTGATGAAGCCTCGCAGATGGAGCTCTCAGAGAGGAGCAGGGAGGGTCACAGGAGCTCTGAGGGGAGCATTCACTGCACAGAGTGGAAGAGCAGAGGCTGCTCCTCAAAAATGAGGAGAGAAGCAGCTGTTTAATGATTCCCTGCAGGAATGTGGCAGGAAGGGTTAGCACCTCACGTCAGGCAGAAAACTCCCCAAGCTCTGTGTTTGCTAGAAGGAGCCCTGTGGAGCAAAGGACTGACATGGAACGTTGCTGGATTGGTCCTGACTCGGTAGTGTCTTATTAAAACATGCCTTTTTTCCCAGAATCAAACAATTCCTTAAAGTGGCATTGCCCCAAACTATATTTGAGGGCAAACCAGCTGCATTAAGAATTCCCAATTTGCATCTAATTACTCTTTGTGTGAGGACTCTCACAGAGGGTGCAGCAGCCAGGAGCTTGTAACTCTCCAAAACTGCAGCTGCACATCTTCCCCTTCTGCAACAGGAAAGAGAAAAGAAAGCCCTGCAGAGAACCCAGAGTGGTTGAAACTGTGTACAAAAGGTTTTCTCCTAGGTGAAGGCAATTTTCTCTGGAGTGCCAGCAAAGAGTGAGGCACTGAGCCCGGGCTGTGCCTGCTGCTCTCATCTCCTCATTCCCTGAGCCAGCTCCGTGCCCTCTCTGCCTCTCTGGATTCGTACCCTGCTGCTGTCTCTCTGAGCTGAAAGACAGCTGCCCGAAACACGAGGATTTACAGCTACTCTGTCCCCAAGAGTGTCAAAATGTAACTTCAGCACCGCCAAAAATCAAGGTTGCTGCTACAAAGTCGATGCTATGTAGCCATATGGGCTTTACAGAATATGGGAGCAGCTTGACACCATTTCCTCCTCTGTTGCCTCTTCTGAGCTTCTCCAGAGCACATCATGATGGATTTCAGCCTTGACATTCATCTCTTCTGAATTTCTACCCTGTGCTGTAATTTCTTGGATCACAGAAGGGAAATGTTAGTTCTTCTCTAGCTGCTCCTGCTATGACAAACATCTTGCTAGGAACAGGATTTTTTTCAGATAATCATTTTACAAGATGTACTCACTACAAAACATCTGGGCAGGTCAGGGCTGAGCTGTCTCCATCAGCCTTCCCACGCACCCTGAAGGTGTCAGTGGATTTCTGTTCTCTGTTTCTCTGGAGACAGCAATTCACCCGAGCTGGGGAGGAGCACAGCATCACCACTTTCTAAATTAATGGAAAGAAAAGCCTGTCTGTCCCCAAAATGTTCCTGAATAACAACTGTCTATTGCAATTGTGTATTAACTTTTGTCCCTTAGACAAAATGTTGTGAGAACAGCAGTGATTACAACACTGTGAGTAATAAAACATCTCTATCCCATCCACAGTGAGTCTTCTCTTCATAAGGAGGATTTAAACCAGTAATATTTCAATCCTGGGAAAAAAAATTGGGATGGCTTATTCATCCTGCATCATGAGAAGTTTAATTTTTAGTCAGAAAGCAAATTTCCACTCGTGGAAGCCTGGCCAGAAAACTCTGTGCCTGCTCTGTGGGTGGAAGGAAGGGCAGCCAGCAGTGCTGGTCCCGTGGGAATCCAGCTGTGAGCCTGGAAATCAGAGCTGCCACTGCTGCTGTGATTGTCTCTGACACAGCCTGGAAATCAGGGCTGCCACTGCTGCTGTGATTGTCTCTGACAGAGCCTGGAAATCAGGGCTGCCACTGCTGCTGTGATTGTCCTGCTCCTCTCTGACAGAGCCTGGAAATCAGAGCTGCCACTGCTGCTGTGATTGTCCTGCTGCTCTCTGACAGAGCCTGGAAATCAGAGCTGTCACTGCTGCTGTGATTGTCCTGCTGCTCTCTGACACAGCCTGGAAATCAGAGCTGCCACTGCTGCTGTCCCTGTCCTGCTCCTCTCTGCCAGAGGTGAGTCCAGCCTGGCCTCCCTGGTCCTTGCACCCTGAATTGAAAGTTTATTTATTAACTCTGAGGTGCCTCTCAGCTCCACAGCCCCAGTTCAGCCTCCAGGCTCCCAGGCTGGGCACCACCTCTGCCCCACGGGGCTCTCTACAAAAGGAAGCACTGAGCCATCATTTATAGATAACTATGAATATATAACTATAGATACATAGATAACTCCCTGCTGGGTTAGGCATCAGCCCCAGTTTGGAATACCTCGTGTTTCAGAGAGATTTGCTCACCTCAGCAGCTCCTCAGAGCTATGTGAGAAATGCAGAAAATTTCAGAGAAACTCCTGCCTGAGAGGAGATTTAACTCACGAGGAGTTGAGCTGTGGAACGATAAATGCTCTGTGAAGTTTTGTTTCAAGAGGTGATATTCAGTTCACAGGCATTCTCTTTGTAACTATTTCCTAAAATAGACACAGTTTGTTTCAACTTCCTTTTGTTTTCTCTTGCTCAGGGATTGGCATTTTTCCTGCACACATTAGAAGAAGAGGAATCAAGAAGTCAAACTCAAACTTTAACAAAGAAAAACTATTTGTTTGGACTTGGTATTTTTTTACTTTTTCTTATTACACTTTCCTCTGTTAAACTGAGGACATTACGTGGAACAAACAAGCAGCTATGAGCATGGGGAGGTATGCACTTCAAATGTTTCTCCCATTACTGCAGCATTTTAATGGATAAACCAGGTTTCTAAGCCAGATTTTATGCTCTCAGTTTAAACATATTATTCAATCATAAACTTAGATAAATAACTTGGCTGTAGTCTTTAAAGCACATAGATTAGTACAGCGATCTTGTAGCCAGAATTGCTAATTAGCCACAATTAAGAGAAACCAGGAACTCTCCTAACACAAAACATAAAGCCCAGGCTGCTCTGGGTGGAGTCTGGAACTCCCAACCCACCTGTACCTGACATGTAGGACACAATCAGACACCTTCATATTCACACCAGGATGACTTTTTGCCTTTCACACCCCTCTCACACACTCTTTTATAGTTTGATGTACTCTCAGTGCTTTTAGCCCCACACTTGTACCTCCCCAAGGCTGAGAGCTCAGCTCAGCCCCACGGCACCGTTAAACCAGGAGAGCAAACATCCTGGGAGCCCCAGACACCAAGGGCCTCTCCAGAACACATTTGGGAACCTCAGCCAGGCCCAGCCAGGGGGAAGGTTCCTCACAGCAAGGGCTTCACTCCAGCCTCTCCCTGGGGGATCTCTGATAAATATGTTAATTAGCAAGGCCTATAATTGTGTGTATTTCAGTGTGAGGTGTGCATGCATTTTGGGGCATTGCACCTGCACCAAGTGCTGCACCCAAGGATCCTGAAATAAATCCAAAAATAAAAACCCCTTTTCCCCATAAACAGTGTTTTGGTTTTAATTTTAAGACCAGAGAAAGGCAACAACGTCACGCCCTCATGCATTCTGCTGGCCAAAGCAAAGAAAGATGCCTGATAAATATTAACATTTTATCTGCATCCCATGATCCCAGCCATCTTCACAAGGCTGAAGGAAAAGAAAAGGAAAAAAAGGAAAAAAAGAAAAGGGAAAAAACCCACAGGTTTGTTTAAGAGCCTCCCAGTAAATCATCACAACTACAGCAGGAGGGAGAACCTGGGTAAATAAAGCCAAGTGCATTTTGTAAATGATCTACACAAAATTCACTCTTCACTTCCCAAGTGCCCACCTCTAAGAGGCCTCTTGGGGCATTTAGGAGTCCTCAGTTTGAAAAACTGTCAGCACAACAACACACTTCACTCCTGGGCCTCAGGGACTCTTCATGTTCTCTGTAGCTCACTCCATCTTTATCAAAAGCCCAGCACAAAGAAAATAAACTGTCTTGAAAACAGCTTTAAAAGGAAAATATGATAAAATATTCAGAAGAACATCCAAGAGATGCATTCTAGGAAATGTTTAAGAATTTAAATCTTCCTTGCCACTGCCATTCCATGCTGTAAGTGGGTCAGGGATGCTGCAATGCCTCCTCCCAGCACCTCAGAGCCTGAACTCTTCTCCAGTCCACTGACAAGACAAAGAGACACCTCCACCTCCAAAAGCAAACAAAACTAGCTACTTTTTCCAGTTTCTTGCTGAAATATGTTAATTTGGGGAAATTGAAACTAGTTACCCAAATTCATCAGTTTTATTCAAACTTTTCTCCGAGTTTCCTCAGATTTTTGTATTTATAGCTCTTATTTCTCAGATTCAGAACCCTCTGCTCTCTAGAAAGGGCAGTTCAGACTAGAACAGGGATTGGAACCATCAAAACCCCTCAGTTATCTCAGTGTGGACTGAGATGAAAAGCAAAAAACCAGAAGTGAACTCTTGTTCTTGGCCACTCTGGGGAGAAAGCAGCATTTCACCCCAGAAACCTCTGTGCTGCAGGGAGCACAGGAACAGAAGGGCTGGAGCTGCACTGGGCACCTCACCTTCCTCTCCTACACTAACCAGCCTCTTGCAGTGACGAAAAAAGAAGCCATAATGGTGGGGAAAACACAATATTGTAGCCACAAATGGCATCTGAATCGCTGCTGAAAATGGCCACAAAAATCAGGAGGGAAAGAGGAAGGAAGCAGCCCTGGCCCCGGAGCCTGGTGCAGCCCCGAGCAGCAGCTCCCAGCTCACTTACCAGCTGGTGGGTGAGCTGGATGGTGATGAGAGGAGAGCCTGAGAGGTTGTGGGACAGCCTGGGCAGGGGCTCCACCTTGGCAGAGATGAGGTAGCTGCTGGCTGAGATCACACAGCCCTTGTAGGCAGCGGCTTCGGCAATCCTTGGGAAGAAGGAAAGGTATTAAGGAAGGACAATAACAACTGCTTTTCACCCACACCAAGGGGCACAGGGCCTCCTTTTTCCATCCAAGCCAATTAAATTCTCTAGGGCAGCGAGGTCTGGCCACAAAAAACCCCACAGGACTAGAAGTCGTAGCTGGAAAGTGCAGGGAACAGCTTTGGACACCTGGAAAGTTGATATCAAAGGTCTTCCTTCACCCTGCTCCTCTTTGCAAAGGTCTGCAAGCCTTGCTGAAAGTGTTTCAGGGAATTAAAGAGAATCCTACGAAGGCATCTGAAAATATCCTGAGCAAAGTGAGGAGGAAACTCACAGGAGGTTTCAGACAGGCTGATCAGACAGAAGGACCAGGGTGTAAGAGACAGATAAAATGCATATAAACACATACACAGGAATGTGTTTAGAAGGAATTTACAGCTTTACCTTGAGAAATAGATTGAGTCCAGTTAGGTTTGTTAGAGGGAAAGTCAGGTCACAACACAAACAACTGAACTTGACTAAATATCTGCCTTAGCCTGGAAATGAACTTATTCTAGGGGGAAGTAATTTTGCAGTACATAAGGAGCCTTGTTTTAAGGTAAAACTTATGAGTTTGGCATTTTCACACATTTAGGAGTAGCTGAGATCCATTTGGCTTCAGGGTATAATTTTTTACACATCAGTAACAAACTGAGCAGGATTAAAGGAGCACGAGGGTGGATGGCTCCTACCACGAGAAACTTGAGCCACAGTGAATTAACCACCAGCCTGGGATTCCAAACAGAGCCCAACCCTGGCATGGGCCAGTTTGAAACCAAATGAAAAACATCCATCTTATTTACATCCACCACCTGCTTCAGTGGCTTCCTACTTTTATTTTAAAAAAAATAAAATAGAAGGACAGAAAATCTCCTGTCAAACTCTCAAACACCTTCACTGAGCTCCTTGGCAGGGTCACTCAGAGCAGAACCCACTGAGCACAACCCCTTAGTTCTGACCTTGAAACACCCATCAGAGATCACTCCTGCTGCCAGTAACCAGCATGTGAATGGAACTTGTTCATCTGAAGGCAGAATTTGCCACTCTGACATAAAAAATTTAAGTTCAGAGAAGGACTCACAAAGTCAAAATCCTCATCCAACATCTTGAGATTCCTCCTGCACAGGCTGAGAGCATGGATGCTTTCCCCACACCCTTTATCTGCTGGTTTTAACTTCAGAGCCCTTGGTGGATTTTGCAGAGTGACAAATCCTCCTGACAAGTGGGGAAGGATGTTCCTGTGGGTGCACAGCCTTTTTCCCCTTGGCCTGGGGGTCACCAACTGCGTGAGAACTGAGCAGGACTGGGCTCAAGCATTCCTGTCTTCCATTTTTTTGGTAAAGAATCAAAAGTTGCTCCCCTTAGAAACTGATATTTATGTAGTCTGAAAATAGAACTCATCTGTCTGTACACCACAAAAGCTCCAAGAGTTTTGGGTTTGGTTTTCCACCACAAAAAAAAAAAGGACAGGTTTCAAATTACAGGTGTTCATGCAGCCCAGCACTAGAAAGAACACAAAAGAAATTCTTTAAAACAAACTACTCTGAGAGAAAGTTGTTATTCTACTGAAAACTAAGCAAAAAAGTTAAAATAGTAGAGCACAAAAAAGAAAAGCAAGCAGAAGAGAAGCGCAGAGTTATTTTTAAAACATCTTTGAGCACCTGGGGTTTGACTCCACAGAGAAATTGCTAAGGCAGCATTCCCTGTACCATTACCTTTCCAGAGGCTGTTTTGGGCAGACCTGCATCCACATAGACACGAGTCTGCAGTGCATTACATGCTGCAAACACCTCACAGAGTCTGAATTAATTACAGAAATGTAGAAACATTTCTTCTCCTGTGTCTGTGTTTCCCTTTCAGGCAGAGCCTTCCTTCTCAAAGTGAGTGCTGGGAACTCCCAGCCCAGGGGAGCAGGAATGGATCTCCAGGGGTCCCACCCCAGGATTTCAGGGAATGCACCCAAAGGTGATGTTTCTGTTTCCTCTGCTGCATCAGAGCCCCAGGATCTGTGACAAAGCTTTAAATACCCTGCTGTGACATGCAGCACCTCTAATCTGAGTGTGTTTGCTAAACTTTGACCTCAGTCAGGGTCATTTTAATTCTCTCCTGCTGAAAAATTGAGATTGCATCTTGTTACTTTAATAAATTGCATTGATCCTCCTCTTTGAAAAACACAGGCCCTCGAAGTTATTGTCTCTGCTTTCAGGTCAGTGAGAATTGTTGCACACTGGTGCCACAGCTCCCTTAGAGCCCTGCCGAGTGTCCTTTCCTTGGGAGGGCAAACAGCAGCACAGCTCAGAATTGATTTGGCAACATCACTCAGTGATCGCAGTGTGATCAATCTGCATCCAGCCCGGATCAATCCAGCAGAGGTTCCTCACCCTGGAGCTCAGGGAGGAGTTTCTGTGCCCTCCCAAGGAGCTGCAGGCGAGGGCAGGGAGGCAACCCCAGGCACTCAGAGCCCCTGAGGTGCTGCACCTTCCCTGCTGGCAGGAACACCCGGCAAAAATCCCAGTGGAAAAGGCTGGAAGTGTAAACTGATCCACATTCCTCAGTGAAAAATCAAATGAAAACACATTCATATCCTTGCCTGAAAGGAAAGTGTGGTGATGTGGCTGAATGACCTTGCGAAAATCCCCTGGGGAGCTGTGCTGCAGAGGTTCTACAGCTCTGCATTTACTTTATCTTATCTGCTAATGATTCCACTGATGTAGTACATAAAACAAGAGGTATTTAAAGAATTGCCTGGTCTCCTGCTGTAAAATTATCTTATGGGTTTCTAGGATTAGGATTCAGATTTTGTCTAAAGAGGGATGTTATGTTTTCTTACTTCTTTCATTTAAGTGCAAGCTTTATCTTTATCTGTGCCAGGAGAAAAGATGCAATCTCCTTTTATGAGACAGATTAAAATGATGAAATTCTAGTACCAGATCTGATGAATGGAAGGAGAGGACAGACAAACAGGTCGCTATGGGAAGCTGTTTTATTGCAACCTGAAATAAAACACGTCCTGTAAACTTTAATCTCCCTCTGGCTAATGACTCCTCACGCCCTCGGCATCGCAGACCCAGGACTGTAATTTGTTTACAGCTGATAAGGTCAGGACTGTTTAGAGGTGTGTCACTAAGGCAGTGAACAAGCTGTTACCTCCGGAGAGCTCTGGGATACTCACCTGGTGTCCAGGGGGTTGATGTTGTGGAAGAAGTAATGCATGTTGTGGTAGAGCAGGCCGACGATGGTGATCCAGGCTGCGGAGAGGGAGCAGGGGTTACTCCTCAGAGCAGCAGCTCTAAGCCAGAGAGCTTCTCTGGAGCTCTGTGCTAGCAGCCCTGAGTTACACAGACCTTCCCATCCCTGCTTTGGCAGAGCTCTGATTGCTCTTTCCAGTGAAAAGCATGAACACAATCTCCCAGCACAGACACCAAACGTGAAACACAAGGATGCCTGCCCTGCACACCTGGGCCTCCAAAATCAACAGGTAAAGCATCAATTGTCAATCATAACACATCCCCTGCACAGGAAGGAGGGCAGGACACAGCAGAGACTCCCTGGGAGCCACGAGGGTCTCCATCCCACCCCCACTGATGGCAAACAGTGAAACTCCAGGCAGGCACTCAGCCCCAGCTCTGTGTGCTGCCACATTCCCAGGAATTCTGGGCTCCCCAGCAGCTGAGGGAAGAGACAGATGTTTATTTCCTGAGCCACACAGATTTCCTTTACTCTCCCTTTTGTTGGGTTCCAAGTATTTATAGTGTCAGCTGTTTAAGGTGAAATATCAGGATTTTTAGGTTAGCTCATCTGGACAGTGCACAAGTGTGGCCTGAAGGCTGAAACTGCTCAGAACTGAGCTTCAGCTGGAAAAGAGTAAAACACTTCACGCCCTGGATCATTTCAGGTTACAAAGCATGACAATGTTCTGAGGGAGAAAAGAGGAAAATCTGCATGGTGAGAAGCTGTGTAAGTGGGAGAGGAAAAAAGTCCTCTCACATGCTATTTTTGGCACTGCAAGTTGGTTTGCAATTACAGTTACTCAAACCTGGGAGGACTTGCAGCCTCCAGCCAGAGCCCTGCCAGTGCAGAGAAACAAAGCTGTGGCCACAAATCAGGCAGGCAGCTCAGTAATTATGAGAGAGTTTCTCACTGCAGGCTATTTTCAGCTAACTTTGCACTTTATGAAAGAGGGACTGACCATCCCTCAGCAGAGGTGACTGCAGAAAGGCCTCTGGGTGAGTAAATTCTGTGGGTTGGAATTTGGGGCACAAAAGTCAGATTTTCAAAGATTGGAGGGTGGAGGTCAATGCTTCTGTGAATTGGTTCCTCCAGCCCCGGAGTAAAGCATAGATAATTAACTCCAAACATTGTTATTTTAGAGTCTTGACTAAAACTGCAGATTTCAGCCACAATTCTCCTTGAGATATAAAGAATTTTAGCACAGGTATGGATTTCTGAGTTCTGCCTTTTTGCCATGAGTGCAGTCTATGTCTTCATTCTGTTCCTGTAGCTGCTATTGCTCAAACCTCTCATTTCATAGCTTCATTTTATACAACAAACCAATTCTGCATGAAGGGATAGGTAATACCTGATCTGACATCCTAGAATTTCTCAAAAATAGCCAGTTCATATAATTTAAAAGAATAATTACGAAATGATGGCTTCTCTGGCATAAAAATGTGTCAAAATTAAATGGCTTCAGTCTGCGTTGCCCAGCTCAATTATTCAATATTAATTCAACTAATATGCAAACTCTGCCACGTTAATTGCTCATTGCTGTGGCAGGACCACTGCTGCTGCCTTGGACTCAGCACAGCCCACGGGGATCAAAGCTGCTACTTGGAAAAATAAAGTGAACCAAAGCCTGTTCTAAAGCAAAACCATTTTAGAATACCCTGAGCACACGAGTCCACTTCTGCCTTTAATCTTTTCCTTACCTTTTTCGTGGAAAGCTTCACTGGGAATGGAAATATAACTGTGCCCTCGAGATGGGAATCGATAGTGGGACACGTTCAGGGTCTGAGGATGCATTTTGACCACAGCATAATCTGTGTGACAACCCAAACAAAAACACCATCAAATCAATAGCCTCTGCAGCCTACCTGGCTGCTTAGCCACACTGCCCTAATAGCTATTGCAACTCGTGGATTTATAACCCAGATGTTTGCAGAAAATATGGTAAATCCCCCAGGTTCAAAATTGAATTTTATACCTTTTAGGCAGAGAAGGTGGCACGAGCACCATTAATGTGGCATGGATCACTTCACCCAGGCTCAGAGACTGAGCTTTCCAGGGCAAGGAAACAGAGCAGGCCTGGCACTGACATTTTCAGGCATTATTTCTGTCCTGCATTTGAGCATCTCGGTGTCCCGGAGAGCACTCAAGTGACAAATGGTCCTGGTGCCTGCTGGGTTATCCACCCCTCACCAGGAGCCTCCACAAGGCACAGCAGGCAGATAAAACACCTCTGACACCTGCAGCATCCACAGATGCAGATGAAATGAGGGTGCTAGGATGCTAACCAGCAGTAAAATAAAATTCTCCGAAAAGGTCAAAACTATTCCTTTTATTTTCAGTCTCTTGCAAAACCCTGGCAAAGATTAAGGTGTTGTAGCACCCAAACTTCCACGTGCTGCAGGTGAGCTGTAGGCCCTTTATTAGCACAGCACTGCTCGATTCTTCACACAAAATTCTATTTCTGAATTCCTCCCCAAACAACCTCAGGGAAGCTCAAGCACAGCCAGAGCTGATTACCTCCAGCCTAACTGCATGGTCACCTTCCTACAAATAAAACTCAGTTTGGTGTTCAAAGGAGGGAAATTGTGTGTTTGGATCTCCCCCTGGGTGCTGGCAAAGGAGGGGCAGGGAGCACAGAGCCCTCAGGACACCCCAGAGGGAACAGCCCTGCTGATGCCTTAAATGGGTACCTAGGAACAGAGAGCAGAAGGGATAAAGGAATCAAGGAGGGATTGGTTGGAAAGGCCTTCAGAGGTACACTCTGGGCTCCAGAGGCTCCTGCCTCAGTGCATCCCAACATGGACAAGGACAGCTCCCGAGTTCTTCCCACTTGGATCTCAGCATCAATTCCCCAAGCAGGAGCCAGGCAAGGATGGAATTTGCCCAAGCTTGCCCCCCTGTCCCCAAGATTGTGGTTTGCAGTTGTTGGGCCTAGGAGGGTCTGGGTGTCCTTGGAGAGCTGGAGAGGCTTTGTTGTGTGTGTGGGAGCATGAGAGAACAGCACTGAACGAGCTCCAGGGAACTGCAGAGTGACTCTGGGCAGGGCAGGGCTGGGAACATAGAAAAGTTCAAACCTAAAGGCATCACTGCTGAGCCTCACCTGCCACGGACGAGGAGCCCTCGACAGCCAGGGGCAGAGAGTTCTCATCCAGGCTCTGGGACACGTGAGCCATCACCGTGTCGATGGTGAGGATGAGGCTGCTGAACACCCGCGGGGTCTGGGGGGAGAGGCACAAGGGTCAGCACCGAGGGTCAGCACTGAGGGTCAGCACCGAGGGGCAGCACTGAGGGTCAGCCCCAAGGGTCAGCACCGAGGGTCAGCACTGAGGGTCAGCACCGAGGGTCAGCACTGAGGGTCAGCCCCAAGGGTCAGCACCGANGAGGGTCAGCCCTGAGGGTCAGCACTGAGGGTCAGCACTGAGGGTCAGCCCCAAGGGTCAGCACTGAGGGTCAGCCCCAAGGGTCAGCACCGAGGGTCAGCACTGAGGGTCAGCCCCGAGGGTCAGCACTGAGGGTCAGCCCCGAGGGACAGCACCGAGGGTCAGCACTGAGAGTCAGCACTGAAGGTCAGCACTGAAGGTCAGCACTGAGGGTCAGCACTGAGGGTCAGCACTGAAGGTCAGCACTGAAGGTCAGCACTGAGGGTCAGCACCGAGGGTCAGCACTGAGGGTCAGCCCCGAGGGTCAGCACTGAGGGTCAGCACTGAGGGTCAGCCCCAAGGGTCAGCCCCTGTCCCTGCCCCTGCCCAACAGGCTCTGCCCTCCTCCTTGGCACAAGCAGGGCACAAATGTTGCACAAAGTGAGGGCACCCCGAGCCCAGCTCCACAGCACAAACAAGCTCCTGTGTTCTGTGGAGTGGCTCCAAAGGACCACAGCTCCCATCAGCATCCAGCAGATTAAACCCAGGGTTTAATGCCAAGAACTGCACAGGAGCTTTTGACAATATGTGAGGATCAGATCTCTCTGAGACATTACAGTCTGGCCTTTCCTTCATCTTTATTCAAATGCTCCTCAGTATAAAAGCGACTTTAACCCTCCGGGTTCAAACTTGATTCATAAAATCTGAGTTAATGCATGTCTCAGTGAAAAGGAAATCTATTTTATCTGAAATCCATCTACACCAGAGATGATCAAGGACTTTACTCTAAGCACTTAAATCAATTAGACATCATTTTGTCTTAAAAGCATTTTAGGCTTCAGTGGGACCTGCCTGTGCTTTAGCTTCTCCTTCCCTCAGCTTAAAAGCTCTCTCTTCTGAAATCTGTGAATCCTTCTGAATCTTTCTTAAGATTCAAGCAAAAAGCTCAGGAAATTTCTGGATTCACCCTGCAGGTATTGCATCGGTGAGAGATGATAAAATAAGTGGCAAAGAGTCCCAGCAAGCACAGTAATGGAGACAACCAGCTCTGTTATCAGCCCTGTGAATATCAACCAAAGTGAGTCACAAATCTAAGCCCACTTGCCTTACCTCTGGTCCATCAATCCTGTTGGACAGTAGCATAAAGTCTTCTATAGCTTTTAAAAACGCCTAAAAGACAAATAAGAGTCAATTATTTATTAATCAGCAATGTCTCCTGGCGAGGATCCGAGGCAGATCTCTGCTGGGATTTTCTCAGGTTTATGTTAAGATGACAAACCCACTTCCACTCAAGTCCCAGATTCATCTCTGCCTGCCTGCATTCCCTCCATGTCTGCACGGGGACTTCTCAAAGCAACAATTATTTTATTAAATTCCCACCCCTGAGTAACTCCCAAGGTGCAGCTGAACCAACACTGGGACCGAGACTGAAGTGAATTTATTCTCCCATCTTATCTAAACTCACACAACATCAGTAGCACCACAGAAGGGCTTGGCTTGGAAGGACCTTAAAAACCATCTCATTCCAGCCCCTCTGCTGTGGGCAGGGACAGCCTCCACTGTCCCAGGCTGCCCCAAGCCCTGTCCAGCCTGGCCTTGGGCACCTCCAGGCTTGGCACAAGCACTGTCCAGGCGCTGGGCACAGCACAGCCCCACTGCTGGGGAGCCCTGCTGGGGCACACACAGAGGAGGAGAAAGGGAGCACAGAGAATTGCTGTGAATATTAAAAGAAAAAACCCACGTTTCCTGATAGACCTACCCACTAAAATGCTTTCAGAGGACTAAGGGGGGAAGTTGCACTGGGAAATGTGGGAGACACCACACAGCAAAGCCCAAGTGGGGTTTGTCAGGAGAGATTCATCACAAATGTGTGCCAGTAATCAGAAAGTTTATTGCATATCACTTAAATCAGATTTCCTTGTGCTGTGAGGCATGTGACAATCGGGCAGAGAGAACTGCAGTGCCTGTCTGTCAGGGAATTAGTGCAGACAATGCAGACAAACCATCAATCAGACAAAGGCAGAGTCGCTGGGCATGATCAGGACTCTCTTGTATTTACTTCCCAAAATAGCTCTGCTAAAGATAATCACATTTCTGTCTGCAAATCACTTTCATGGCACACAAAGCAGCATCAGACAGCATGAATGAGCAGCCAAACAGCAAGGGCAGCGATGTGGGGAGCAGGTGTGGTGCCTGGCAGGGTGATGTTCCATTTGCTGTTTAGAGCCCACACAAACTTTCCAGTAAAACAAATGGAACAATGTAGTAAAGAAGAAGACATCCAGCCCCTCATCTTCCTTGGAGTAAGGGGTCTGAAGACATTAAATAACAACTCTAAGGACTAACGAGACCTTTCAGCTCTTTTCTCTGGCTCCCACTGAACTTCTGCTACTCCCTAAAGCAGCCCCTGCTTTTCTCACAGGTATTCTCCGCAATGAGCAAACACCTTCAGAGCCACGTTTGACATCCCAGGTTCTGGAGAAGCATCAGTGCCACCTGGTCCCCACCCTTACCTGGGTCAGGCTCAGGGCAGTGTGTTCTGATAAGGATTTGCTGGGCAGGCTGAAGGAGATGTTCTGCAGGTAGCCCAGGGAGGCGCTGGGGGAGCCAGAGCTGCCTCGCTGCTGGCCCAGGTCGGAGATGATGTGGTGGTAAGCATTGGTGGGAGGCTGCAGCAGAGACACAACCAGCACAGATTGCTCTGAGTGCCCACCAGGGCTCCCAACAGGGGCTGGGGGCACAGGGAGGAGGGTCTGTGATATAGTTGTGTGATATATACACAATGTGATGGGGGTAGGTGTTGGTAGGGGGTGCAGCAGAGACACAACCAGCACAGATTGCTCTGAGTGCCCACCAGGGCTCCCAACAGGGGCTGGGGGCACAGGGAGGAGGGTCTGTGATATAGTTGTGTGATATATACACAATGTGATGGGGGTAGGTGTTGGTAGGGGGTGCAGCAGAGACACAACCAGCACAGATTGCTCTGAGTGCCCACCAGGGCTCCCAACAGGGGCTGGGGGCACAGGGAGGAGGGTCTGTGATATAGTTGTGTGATATATACACAATGTGATGGGGGTAGGTGTTGGTAGGGGGTGCAGCAGAGACACAACCAGCACAGATTGCTCTGAGTGCCCACCAGGGCTCCCAACAGGGGCTGGGGGCACAGGGAGGAGGGTCTGTGATATAGTTGTGTGATATATACACAATGTGATGGGGGTAGGTGTTGGTAGGGGGTGCAGCAGAGACACAACCAGCACAGATTGCTCTGAGTGCCCACCAGGGCTCCCAACAGGGGCTGGGGGCACAGGGAGGGCAGGGAGGAAGGTCTGTAAATCTGTAATATATACAGATTATGATGGTGATAGGTGTTGGTGGGAGGCTGCAGCACAGACACAACCAGCACAGATTGCTCTGAGTGCCCACCAGGATTCAGGGCTGCACCCCAACAGGGGCTGGGGCACAGGGAGGAGGGTCTGTGATACAGTTGTGTGATATATACACAATGTGATGGTGGTAGGTGTTGGTGGGAGGCTGCAGCACAGACACAACCAGCACAGATTGCTCTGAGTGCCCACCAGGGCTCAGGGCTGCACCCCAACAGGGGCTGGGAGCACAGGGAGGGCAGGGAGGGCAGGGAGGGCAGGGAGGAAGGTCTGTAAATCTGTAATATATACAGATTATGATGGTGATAGGTGTTGGTGGGAGGCTGCAGCACAGACACAACCAGCACAGATTGCTCTGAGTGCCCACCAGGGCTCAGGGCTGCACCCCAACAGGGGCTGGGAGCACAGGGAGGGCAGGGAGGGCAGGGAGGGCAGGGAGGAGGGTCTGCAGCTGTGCAATATAGACACAATGTGATGGAAAAGGGCTCTGAGCACTGTCCTACCACGGGAGCTGCAGTGGTTGTCATCAGAGGCCAGGGAAGCGTTGAAGAAAGCAAAACTTGCACACCTGGGGAGATAAAACACGAGGGAGAGCATTAACAAATCTGAATTTTCTATACCAGACATGTATTTTTGTACAGATATCCTCACTCCAGGCTGGGTCAGGCCTGACTGAGAGCAGCAGCTCTGCTGTTTGAGCACAGCTAATGTCTCTTTGAGGTGTTTGCAGGCTGATATCGAGCGCAGCCAGGCTGCTGTTAATCAGCCAGGCTCTGCTAATGAATGTCCCCCACTCGCACTGCACGCACTCAAAATTACCATATGAGCATGTCATAAATGATTTGTCAGGACAGAAAGAATAAACTTGATTTTGGATGGCTTCCAGTCACTCCATTTTAAAAATATTGATTCCTTTCTGTGCCAAGTGATTTATTAGTCATTTGCGATAGAGAAATAAAATTTTCTTCTAATCTACATCTTACCAGGAGTTATTATTTGCCAGAAGTGTGGGATTTCAGTGCAAAATCCAACAGTAGATGCACACACAGCACACATTTCTCTCACAGATCCGAAAAGAACATGATTATTCATTCAATCAGAAAACATTCTGTCCTATTAAGTTTCCTACGTCAAAGCACCTCACCCTGCTTCAGCCCTGCTATAAATCCTCCAAAATCAATAAAGAGATATCATAACCTTTCTTTACTATCCTGATTACTTCTGTAATAGCCATTGCTTCCTTTAAGAAGGTTCTAATTTCATACATTAAGCGGGAAATTTTATAAAATCTGATCAGTCTTTGAAGAGAAAAGTCAAAGATTGAATTTCTAAAGGGCTCCAGAACACCTGATCACATTAAAACAATGTTGGCTTGGAATCCTTCTGACTAATTAAAAAAATATATACCTGGCATCCCTTTACATTTTAATTCCTAGGCCCCTAGAATATTCCTAGAAAATACACCTCAAGCTTCACTTTCAATGATGAGGCTATAAATTCATGTTGCACAGCATTCTGATAGCTCCACATGACACTGAATAATCTGTGAACCAGGAGTTTAGGGGAAAATCCATCAGCACAAGAGCTGATGTGGTGCAAACTGCAGGACACTCACAGAGGCTCAGGGCACGAACATCTCAGTGTGTGAACCAAGGAGTTTGCTGTGCAGCCTCCAAAAAATCAGCAGGGATTGAAGGTGAGCTGCAGGCAAGGTTCTGCTCAACTCTGAAAAAATTTGGGCTTCAGTGGAACTGGAGGCTCCAACACTTTCTGCAGGGTTTCAGCAGGAAGATCCCAGCATGCATGCCCAGCAGTCAGAGATTTGGAGCCCCAGTAAGAGCTCTCCAGGGCAAGGCAGAGGAAAGGAGTGGAAGCTGAGCCCTGAGCAGGACTTGCTGCAGTGGAAAGGACCTTCCAGGATGCCCTGATCTGCCAGAGGGGAGAGGGGAGGGTGCAGGGGTCAGAGGGTGAGTGCTGGGAGCTCACCAGCATTTAGGGGTTAGAGTTCTCTCTGTGTTTGTTGAAGCCACACTTGCCTGGCAGGGCAGCAGGGCACACATATTGATGAATCAGGGCAATTTGAAAATCTGCTGCCCTTGAGTTTAGCAACACAAGGTTCTTGTGGAGCTGCACGAATCAAAGAGGGTGATTGATGGCAGCTCTGGGCTGGACAGTGTTATAGTAACCCTGGACTGTTGTGAAAGATACAGCAGCCAAATACAAAAGCATTTTTTCCACCATGGCCAGAGCATTATAAACTTCTTAAAGATTTTAAAGCTCTATCACATGACTACCAAATGGACACTGTCCCAATCAGAAGTCTGGAAGACTTTCATAGGAATCATTTTTAATATAAAAAAACCTGAGCAAAACTGCTACAATTTTTGTGGCAAACCAAATAGATTACTCAATCCTATACCCACAGGTGGCAGGTGTTCTATTTCACTGACTTCAATTGTACATAAACTAGTTTGCACTTTAATTTTTTTATAAAGTGTGTTTTGATTGGTGTAACCCAGCCCGGAGGTCACAGACACAGACACTCTCACTTCCAGGCACACCTCAGAGGCTCTGTCACACCTCGGCTGCTCCACAACCAAACCCGAGTTAATAACAACTCTTTACCCCTTCGGGTGAGGAGCTGGAACCCGAGGAAACAAGGACATCTGAGCATTTCGGTGACACCCGCCCCAGACTCCTTTCCTGCAGCAGCAGTGTCGGGAGCAGGGAGGGAAGGACAAAGGCGAGTCCTGCTGGCTGAGCAGGTAAAGCTGCTGGCTGCCTTACCCTCGGGGGCAGCGCGGGTGCCGCGGGGCTGCCACTCACCCACGGCCGCTGTGAAGTACTGCTGCACCTCCCGGGGGCTCAGCGCCCTCTCCCAGATGATGAACTCGTCGAAGGCTCCGTTCAGGTAGCGCCTGCCCTGCTCGCCCCCCGGCCCGGCCAGCAGGTCCGCGCTGGGCTCGCCGTAGTCGTAGAAAACCTTCCCGTCGGGGTCCGTGGTGTTGAGGGTCCCGTTCACATAGACCTTCAGCCCTTCCCTCGACTTCCAGGTAAAGAGAATATGAGTCCAGTAAGGACCTGCAAGGCAGCAGAGGTCACGGCAGAGCCCAGGAGTGGATTCCCTCGGGAGCCTGTCCCTGCTGCTGAGCTGCTCGGGAAGGGCTGGGGTGAGCTGTGGGATGCTGATCCCCTGGGCATCAATCCTCACCCCCGGGGGAAGCCCATGCCTTGGCAGGATGCCCATCAGCTTTTGTCTGAACCTGGGCTCGCTGCAGCTCCATGGATCACACCTGCTGAGCCACTGGCCAAGATTTGAGGTCTCTTCAACGCTGCCTCAAAACTCAGCTCAGCAAGAGCAGCACAAAGGCTGCCAGAGCTGGAGAACAAGCAAATAAACTACTCAAAAGTTGTCACAGATCCTTGGTTGTGGTCGAGAGGCAGAAAATATAATATTAATTTTCACCTGAATTGGATAATCCACAAACCTGTGAATTTTTCTTGCCATTTAGCAGCTTTTCTCTTAAAATAAGATTTCTAAACCGATTCATTAAGCTTTATAAAACTGCTGCCATGAGTCATATTTTAACAATGTAGTCAAATTAGGGCAAGAAAATATTTATTCTGTGTCATTAGCATTACAAGAAGACCAGAATTGGTTCTGGTCAGTGAATATTACTGCTCCCAACAACACACAGCTGAGATAGAAGCAGTGAGGTATGTGATACAGCAAATTGTTTATTAATACTATGGCTTGGCATAGAAAACCTGACACTCCACAGAAAACAGAATTATGGAAGCACCAACAGGCAGGCAGAGAGTGACCAAATAAAGCCTCAATTGAGCAGGCAGCAGAGAACAGCCCAGCAGCTTCAGGATGCACTGGGAGCTGTCAGGGATTAATCTGCATTCTTTGCTCGTGTTTCCATCCAAACACGCATGGATCCATGGTGGCCATGGGGAAAGGAGCTGGAGCTGCATCCCAGGGCTGTCAGGGGCTGGCCAGGGCTCTACAGCACAATTCCTCTGCTCTGGAGCCTGCACTTTGCCTCTCCCTCCCCACACCACCAGAGTTCCTAGGCACAGAGCTCTGCAGCTATTTTTATACAGCCTGAAGCTGTGCTCTTCTCACTCCCTCTGTCTGCAAGGATAAAGTAAAATGTAACAAAGACACTGCTGGTTTTTTGTTTGGTTTTTAATACATGAAGTTTACCTGGTGGGCTAAAGCTTGCTTTCCACTTCATCATTGCATTCCCACGGGTGTAGAACTCCACGGAGCCTTCGCCTTCGTTTGAGCAGATTTTGAAGCCACTGGAAATCACTCTTCCACCAGAGGCAGGGAGAAGCTTGGCCTGCTGGTCTTGAGTCTTCCAGAAAAAGGAAAAGGTTACTCCTGAAGAAAGCAAGGGAGAGGAGAATGAAATTTTAATGAAAAAAAAAAGAGTGCAATTAAAAATTTCCCATGTGTAGAATACAGAGAGTGGGAATGCTTTTGAGGACAGATCATCTGCTGGCATAGACCAGGACAGCACTCTTAAAATCAACAATGCTCCAACAGCTTAAACCAAATAAACATCCCTCCCTTAGCTTTCTATTGTACCACCCTGCAGCCACAAGAGAGCTGGAGCTCAGTCCTTGTGCATACTTTGGATCAGCAAATTCTGAAACTAAAAATAAAAAATTAAAGGCACAATAAGCACACATCTTTTGCTTTTTATAGGTTTGCTTTTTAAATTGTTTTTTTTTATTTCAACTTGACATATGTTAACTACAGGCAGCTCCTCTGAGTGAGTTCACACAGTGGACAGAGAACAATCTCTTGCATCTTTCACAAATGTTTCTTTTGACTGAAAATGTCACTTCAGTGAGCCCGAAACCACTGACAGAACACCACTCCTTGAAGATGATCTGAGAAGGAGCAAAGCGGGGGAAGAATGTCTCAACATTTCAAAAGCGAGGAGAATTTGTTTTCTCAAGTAAAAATAATAGTCCTGAGGAAAGCCCTCACCCCTGGCCAGGTGCAGCTGCTCTGAAGCAGCCACAGCCACATTCTTTACACAGAGGGGATTTGCCTTTTCCCCTTTTTCCCTTCTATTAACGCCTGCCACGGTGACTTAGTGTTTATTGTTCATGTGATTTCTCCTCCTCACATTTTATCTGCTGAACATTTCAGTGTTTTATGCCTTTAATGTTCTTTTTTGTGAGACACTGGAATTGCTCTGCTACTGTAAAAATAATTTACTCTGATTGTTACGTTACACTATAGATGTTGGGACAGAGAACGTGAGCTCCTGGTGATTTTTATCTCCCAGTGGCATGAAAAAAAGTATGAAAAGGTACAGCAGGTGTCACAGAGTGCACCTACAGTAGGATACTGCACCCCTTTGCCTAAGGCTATCAGGTACCAGCTGCTCTCTGAGTGCCTCCTACTTCCTTACAAAGTCCAGCAGCAGCTCTTGCTTCAGCAGCTCAAAATAAAGATCCTATTTCAAGCCCTGTTACCCATCTGAAGGACAGCCTAAACCAAAGGAAGCAAGAAAATTCAATATTAACAATGCTGCTCAAGTTTAGGGACTGCTGGAGTACAGAGGAAGTTCCCATTTTCCATGGAAACTTCCATTTCCACTGAATTTTGACTGCCTGGTGGATGCCCTGTGTCAGTGACCAGGAAATGCTTTTCTGGAATGTCACACAGAGTTTGAATCACCCTCTGTAATGAGCACTCTCAAACCTGGCATTTGGTGATCCACACCCAAGGGAAAGGGAAGAGAAACAGAACCAAGAGGTTAAAGCATCTGCAAATGGATCCCATAACAGCAGAGACTGAAACTTCTCTAGAGAAATCTAAAAACCCCAAGCCCATTCCTGCTCAGAGGCCACACTGACCCTGAGCAGTTGGTGATCAGTTCTAATTTAAATTGCAGCTAGAAAAGACTAAATTTTCAGCAATCAACTCTCAATTGCTTTAAGAGCCAATGAAGTGTCAAACAAGATTTTTAGATTTCATTCCAAGCAGGAAAGAAGCAAAGATTGTTGAATAAGGTAACTTGGCAGCAAAAGAAAAGTCAATAATAATTAATGAATTTGCTCACCTTCAGGCCCACAAGCCTCTGGGTTACTAATGCAAGAATTTCTGTAGCTTCCAAAGAAGAGAAAGGTGACTCCTTTCTTCTCAGTGACGTAAATCCCTTTGTTCACCATTCCTTCTACAATATCTAAAGCAAAATACAACTTAATGTTTACATAAAGGAAAAGTTCCTGGAAACATGACTTTAACAGACTCCTATAGCTCAGATGTTTATCTTGTTCCAGCTGTGTGTTCTTGTCACTTTCTGTGCTTGTTTCCCTTGTTTTTGTTTCAGTTTCTCAGTGGTTTGTTGTTGTATCTCAAGGACCACACAGAGATCTCTTTTACTTCAGGTTTGTGAATGTTATACTCACATCCACTCAGCTCTGTGGTTAACTGAGACTGTTTGACAGAACCCATACACACAAAAATGACTATTTTAAAGTAATCTGGGTAAACTTTCTGCTTTCCTGGGTTTTGAAGGCCAGACACTTCCCAGAGGTCTTACTGTTAATGTGATCTAGTGAAGAAATCCTTTAACCAATTAAAATGTAACAAGGCAGTGAGGTTTTTTCATTTTTTGAAAGGGCAAGTTGGTGATCAAACCCCACTTTTCCATAAAAAATAATTCAGTGAAATTTACTTGACAAGGAGCACTCACAAGACAGAAATTCATGTCCTTTTCAGACACCCTTTGCTCTGGAAAGGCAATTCCTTAGTCTGACATGGACAATGAGTAATTTTCTTGTGATTTTCTTGTGCTCCCTCCCAAGGAAAAGCTCTGTTGATTCATCTCCTATCAGCTAAAGCACATGAATCCTCCCAGTACCAAAAAACTTGGTGCTTGTTTACCACAGAAACCTCTGTCCTGCCTCTAAGTGACAGATAAAATTAAATATCCTTTAAAATTGTGAGTGTGTTCTGTGGACTAAACCCAGCATTTCTGAGTTCTTCTCCAGGCAGGTGAATTATAAATTCATCTGTCCTGAAAAATGCCCATAAGGTAATGTCCATAATAATTTCTGTTTCCATAGCATCTCCTCTGCCATCGGTGCCACTCCTAATAATGCTCCCATTGAACAGATTTTATTATGTGAGAGCTATGAAATGGTCTATAAAGCAGATAAGAGAGGACTGAGAGGAATTAGGGTCATTTGAAGTTCATCATTAATAGAGTTCACATCTGCCAGCATACTTTTACTGTGAGAGAGTGAAAAAATAGTGAGTTTAGTATTCTGATATAAAATCCTTACAATCTGAGCAGCCCAAATGACAGTTCTGCCACTGCCATCCTCCTCCTTGGGTCAGAATTTCCAGCAGCTGGGTGTGAGCTCATACCTAAGTGCAAAGTGGGCAATGTTTCAGCTGCACCTGCACAGCACAAATGGGACTGAAATTAAGTGGCTTTGAGCTGCTGCAGCTGTAACTCATTTCTGTCAGGTTTCTGCCTGGGGAGTTGTCATTTTCTGCTCTTCCTTTGATCCCCTAGTGCATTAAAAAAGTTAATAAAAGAATATATATATATACAGATTTCATTTCTCATTTAAAAAAAACCAACAAAACAAAATAAAATGTCATGTTAACCAAAGTTGTCATGGCTGACAAGATCTCACTTCCAGGCTTTGCAAATTTGCTTGCATGTGTCTTTCTTAATTTGTGCCCTAAAAACTATTATGAAACAGTGAAAAAGAGAGAGCTTCTTTTTCATTTTAACCTTGAAAGACAAGAAAAAAATTAACCTGTTTATTCTCATGCGTTCCTCTGAGATGTCACCTGTTTCTTTTAAGCCTAATAGAAATTTTTTTAGGTTTTGGAGGAGCCCTGGGGCCCATCCTCCCACGTGGGGATTCCTCTCCCAGCAATCCAGGGAACACTGCAGGAGCACCTTCCCAACAGCATGTGACAGGATAATAACAATAAACAGATTTTACCACACCACCACTTGAACCAAAACTCAGAGCTAACTCAGAATCCAACGTTACATGAACCAACCAAGCCTGACAAATGCAGAACAACAACAAAAAAAAGAGTAAATCCTCACCTACAGTTGCAGAGAAGTTAGAGTAGGCAGAGTCATTGGTATATACAAAGGTAGAGTTATGGGAAGGAAGCACAGTGAAGTTGTGGATTCTTAGAGCTGGGTGGAACAACAAAAGAAAATAAGCAAATAAGCAAAACAATGAATAAACATAATCAGTAATGAATTGGCCAGTTCATATCTCTCAGCACAGCACAAATCACAGGTTTGGTGAGTGGCCTTTGAAATGAAAAGACACAAGCACTTCTGGAGTGCCAGGAGCTGCAGGGAATGCAACATCCCTGAAGGAACATCCCTGAGAGGGAAAAGGATAACACACCCAAGTGCAGGGGAAGGCCTCTGGGACAGATTCCTGCTGGTGAGGAGCTCTGCATGCACAACAAAAATCATGGAACTGGTGCAGGAGTTGTGGCAGCTCTGGGAGCCCAGGGGAGGAGAGACCTGGGCACAGCAGGGACAGGGACAGGGACAGGGACAGGGACAGGGACAGGGACAGGGACAGGCTGGGAGCACTGGGACTGCTCAGCCTGGGCACCCCAGGGCTCAGGGGCAAAACACATCTGTGCAAAAACACATCTGGAGATGCAGAGACACAGCCAGGCTCTTCTCCTTGTGCAAAAACACACCTGGAGATGCAGAGACAGAGCTAANTTCTCCTTCCTGAGCAAAAACACACCTGGAGATGCAGAGGCAGAGCCAGGCTCTCCTTCCTGAGCAAAAACACATCTGGAGATGCAGAGACAGAGCCAGGTTCTCCTTCCTGAGCAAAAACACACCTGGAGATGCAGAGACAGAGCTAAGCTCTTCTCCTTGTGCAAAAACACACCTGGAGATGCAGAGACAGAGCCAGGCTCTCCTCAGTCCTACCCAGCGAGCAGATAAGAGCGACAGGCACAAGTTAAAGTACAAAAAAATCCATCCCAATACAAGAAAAGCCCCAGCATTTTTATATCTGATAGTAAAGTTTTATTCTCTAATTTTCTTTTCCGATTTTGAAGATTTAACAGTATCTTGCATGCTGTAATTGTTTACCCTGGGCAGGCAAACAAAGCTTGATGAAAAGCCCATGAAAGTGGATGGGGAGATGTTGGTGTGGGATTTAGACCAACTGAGCTCACAGAGCAAAAATACAAATGTTCTTAGGGAAAGAAAAATACACACAAAAGCCTCAAGATAAAAATGCATGGAAAGGGGTCAGGTGGGAAACCTGAGCAGGGGCACTTCCTTTCCATTTGCTGTATTCTGAGCTGATTGTTTCTCTTCTGCTGCTTCTAGTGCTGAGACATCCAAAACATGAATTTGCTGACACACTCACAACATGAATGCTTTGAGAGATATAAATCTGGCTTCACACACAATGACTTCAACAAATAAAATGGATTAATGTGACAGACAGATTATGGTGCTTCAAGGATTTAGGAGGAGAAACATGGAATGAAAATAATTGCATGATAATGATGAGTAGCAAAACAAGAAAGACTCTGCAATAAACAGAAGAGTTGTGTCATCAGAACAGAATCAAAACCAAGCAAATTGTCACCTGCAGTAGATTACAACAATAATCTCTTCTTGTGCATCAAAGTCAAATATCAGACAGACACATAAAACCTCTGCTGGAGGCAGCTGAAATAATATCTGTGTCTTATAAGACACAATACAAGAACTGAGAGGAACCTGAGCTCTCCAGTGCAGCAATAAAGAGAATTGAGCACTGTCAGAATTGCACTGCAGAGACAAGGACTTCAGGCATCCTCTGCAAACAATAGCAAGGAAAATCCTCCAAATCTCTCAGCAAAGCCATGGAGCTCCCTCATTTATCAATTTCTTTAGCATCATGTCACAACAGGAGTCAAAGGAGATTGCTCTTGAGAGCCAGGCCCATTCCTGTAAGTGAAGGTTTACAGGATCAGGAACTTCATCTCTTCTGCTTTAACAGGTCTAAGAGGCTAAAAATATTTCTGAATTTCACTGAAATCATGTAATGTAACAAAATTTGGAAAACCATCTAACAGCAGTTGTCATTTTCCAAGAGCTATATTTTATATATATATAATTTTCAAGCACTTTCAAAACAACTTTGTTGTAACGTGATTGCCAAGACAGCCCCAGATATGGGGCACTTCACTCTTCTTGAAACTGTGTGGAGTCCAGGGTCAGAAAATTACTTTAACACACTTCTAGAGGACTTATGTGGCAACTTTTGCTAGCCAAATTATTATTCTATTGAAGTCAGTAGGAATGCTGCCATCAGCTCCTTATGGAAGCAGAATATTGCCCAGATCCATTTCAGGCAATTTCATTCCTTTCAGAAACTTTGTGGAAAGATAGGTCAAAGTCGAGGCTTAAAATACTTGAACACCTCTACAATAAAAGGATTTAGATATTTATGGATCTTTTTCCCCGCTCAGGACCAGAGATGGACATTGCCATTTCTGTGTAATAAACAGCAATAACTCTGCACTTCTGGTAAGGTTTCCCACGCAGTGAAGGTCTCCATGCCCTGGTTTAACCTTCAGCAGGGATTGTGTGGGTGCAGCCACTGCAGCCCCCAGGGGTGACAGAGAGAGGGGCCCTGGGAGGGCAGGGTCTGGGGCTGGGGGGGATCCCAGGGCAGGCTCCGAGTGAGGAGCACTGGGAACACACACCAGCACAGCCTGGAGCGGCTGAAGGGCCAGCAGAGATCAAACAGATCCTGGGGAAACCTCTGAGGGACCCCAGAGGGAGGCAGAGCTCAGCTGAATGTTCCATCCCAAAGGAATGTCCCTGAGAGCCCCAAACCCTGCCTGGGGCCTGGGGGAGCTCCTGGGCTGCATCACCTGCACAGCCCTGGGACAGCCTGGGACAGCCTGGGACAGACCTGGGACAGACATGGGACAGCCTGGAACAGCTCTGGGACAGCCTGGGACAGACATGGGACAGCTCTGGGACAGCCTGGGACAGCCTGGGACAGCCTGAGACAGCCTGAGACAGCTCTGGAACAGCCTGGGACAGCCTGGGACAGCCTGGAACAGACATGGGACAGCCTGGGACAGCCTGGGACAGCTCTGGGACAGCCTGGGACAGCCTGGGACAGCCTGAGACAGCCTGGGACAGCTCTGGAACAGCCTGGGACAGCCTGGGACAGCCTGGAACAGACATGGGACAGCCTGGGACAGCCTGGGACAGCTCTGGGACAGCCTGGGACAGCCTGGGACAGCCTGAGACAGCCTGGGACAGCTCTGGGACAGCCTGGGACAGCCTGGGACAGCCTGGGACAGCTCTGGGACAGCTCTGGGCCAGTCTGGGACAGACCTGGGACAGCTCTGGGACAGACCTGGGACAGTCTGGGACAGACCAGGGACAGCTCTGGGACAGCCTGGGACAGACCTGGGACAGTCTGGGACACCCCTGGGATCAGCTCTGGGACATCCCTGGGACCAGCCCTGTGCTGCCATTCCCTGGGGATGCCTCTGCCCTGACAGCTGACCTGGGCTGCTTTGCCTCAGCAAATCTCTCCTGGTTTGGCCCAGCTGGAAAAAGAATTGAATGAATGTGAGCTAAGGCTGCAATAGTGCTCCTAAGGAAACACCCAAGAGCAGATTAAAATGAATGAGAGGTACCCAGAGGAGAGATTACACTTTCTGTAGACACTACATGCAATGTTCAAAAGTGCAGGAGGAGCTTGGGCACTTAACTCCTTCCCAAACCCAAAGGAAGGAGACATTTCCCTGGTGCAGAGCCAAAGATCTCAGACACTGAGCGTGCTAGAGCATGCTGTGCATGTACCAAACCAACTAATAACAATGTGATTTCAATGACTCTGTGGATCATAAAGCTTCTCTCTTTATAACCCCAACAATGTGCAGACAGCCCATAAAACCTCGGAGGGTACTCCATAAAAATCAGCTCACAAATACAACATCCCTTGGATATCGGAGCTCTGCTAAAACATTAACTGGAAAAAAAAACCACAATCTCAACTTGTGAGCTGCAGAAGTGAACTCCTTGCTTTTGTCCTGCTCCCCCTTCCAAGCACTGAGAGCTGTGTCCTCCCCCCTGCCAGGGAATGCTTCCTCTACCTCCGTCGGTGTCCCGGAACTCGTGGATCCCATCCACATCTTCCAGAGGCCAATAGTGGGATGCTGACGCCAGGACTTTGAACCCTTGCAAGAAACACAGGTTAAAAGATTATTTAATAAAGGACCAACGAGGGGTGTAACAAACCTCCGCAGAAAATAACCATAAAAGAGGTCAAAAGGTTAAGTAAACCAAAATAGTTTATGTAAATCAAGCGTGGCACACAAGCAGGATCATAAATCAAAGCAGCAGAGTAGATTAAAGCCACGTAATTGATTCACCCCTGCAGAAAACCTGTGTTTAAATCCCGACTGATTTTCATTTTAATTGCACTTTAAACGTGTGACAATCTCTGACTAAATCTCTGCTCGTGCACCTGGCAGCACCCACTGAAGTGGCAGCTGAGGACTCGTTCAAGAGTAACTTCAAGATTTTGCTGAGGTTTCCAGCCCAGGCTGGGCAGCCCAAAGCGTTGGGATGGGAATGCAGGAGGGAATGTTCATCCCTCAGCAAACATTGCTGCTCCTGCTTCCTGCAGAGGCAGCACCGAGGGCGGCAGGGAGAGCAGGGATTCTGTGACCCCCACCCCCTGTGCTCTGCCCTACAATCACTTTTCATTTCACTGGCAAGAGACTGAGGGGTGAGGCTGGCAGGAAAGTTTGTTAAACCCCATTTCAGCTGCACAGAACCTCCCCACACCTGATGTGCAAATTCACCAAGCAGTGTCCTCTGACTTCTGCTCTTTATCCTTTTTCTTCACTTCTGAGATCGAAACACTTTGCCTGTTTGATCCTTGCTCTCATTTTAATGTCCTGGATACACATCAGATTTTTGTATCATGGATATGAAGGTGCAAAAATTTTACTTTCATCCTCAGAGTGCCTGATGCCCACCCTGGAGAGCAGTTTGATGGCCTCCATCCTCAGGGTGCAGCTTCTGAGTGTGACACAGATGGGACCCCAAGATTTATGGTTTTATTAGGAGTGCAAAATTGATAAAATTTCTAAACTTCACAAGAAGCAAATGCAGTTCTGAGGAAACAGAACTTTAAGTTCTGCTTCTTGTGCGGATACAAGAACTACTCAGACTTGCTTCCAAAGTCAACTATACCAGAGATGTCTAACAAATGATTCATAACTGAATTCATTAATTCGGGATCTATTATTAGCCCACCTAACCAAACGTTTGCAGTTGTCTCAGAGGTTTTCCCTCGGGAACAGGAGCACAGAGAGGTGAGATGGGGATGGACTCTGTGGTTATCCACCTCCTCCCACTGCTGGGAGGGCAGAGAAAGGCACAACTGCCATGAAGGGACAAGGACACTGCCAGCCCCAGGGAACAACGACCCAGAGCAAGCACACACAAAACACAACCTGAAAATTGCAGGCAACCCAAACTCAGCCCAGCTGAGCAGGGCTAAGGGCACTGGGGAAATGGGATATGGGAAAAGGAGCTTTGCCTTTGTAAATCTGTGCTTAGCTCTACCTTCAAAGAACATATTCGGGCTGCTGTAAGAGAAATGGAAATTATAAATTTCTGTGGTGTTGAGAGCACCCACAGAGACTACCTGGGCTAATGTCCTCCCACACGAGGCCCAGAGACTCCCAGGACATCCCAGCCCTTCCACACTGAGCTACAATGCAAATATCTCATGCTCCCCTCAATGCTCCCCTCCTGTACCAAGGGGGGGAAAGGATTTAAGTTGAAAGAGGTGGTAGGGGGAAAAATAATGAGAAAAATTGCGAGAAATGAAAAGAAAGACTCCTGGGAGAAAATGATGCCAAAGCAGTATCAGAACACGGCACCACTATCGCGACAGAGGCAGTGCCACGGCTGGCACCGAACCCACCAGGAGCAGCAATATTCCAGGGAGTTCACACTGAAAAGCTGGGAAATGGACCCAAAAACCGGGAAGGGAGATAGGGACAGAGGGAAGGAGCTCGGCCCGAGCCGCTCCCAGCCAAACTGCGCCGGGAAGAGCTCGGGAAACAAATCCCTGCTGCCCGGAACGCAGAGCCCTTTCCAGAGGCACCCGAACGGAGCAGGGCTGGCTCCAGCCTGCTCCGAGCCCAGGCAGCGCCACCGCAGCGATATCACCACAGCGATATCAATCACCGCAGCGATATCACCGCAGCGATATCAACACAGCGATATGCCCGCAGCGATATCAATCACCGCAGCGATATCAATCACCGCAGCGATATCAATCACCGCAGCGATATCACCGCAGCGATGTCACCGCAGGGATGTCCCCGCAGGGATGTCCCCGGTGTCCCCGCAGGGATGTCCCCGATGTCCCCGCAGCGATATCACCGCAGGGACGTCCCCGCAGCGATGTCCCCGCGCACACCCCGCACCTCCCGCTCTGAGCTCGCCCATCTCCCGCAGGAGCCTTGCCCCTTCTGCTCCACCAGGCAGAAAGCCTCAGCTCTGGGGAACAGGACTCTTCTTCTCGGTTTGAAAGAAAAGGCAAAGGAGCAAAGGGAATTAATCAGGCCGAAGCTGCTCCTCTAACAGACGTGGCCTTTCCCCATCGCTCTGTGTTTTACTGAAATAATTACATATGGTTAAAGCTGGGAAGCACAAAGCCATGCACGAGTTGGCAAAGCAGTAAAAATTGTACTTGTACACCACCACGAGGCTTGAGGTTAAACTATTTATATAAACAGGAGAGTTCTGGAGTTACACACACAGACTCTTGTGAGCTGCGAGTGAGGATTTTTACATTGAAAACAGATGAGAAATCCTTAATCTGCTCTGTAGCTGATTTAAACTGAAGTGTGAAGGCTGGGAGGAGGGTAGGGGACCTGGAGCCACGCCAGAGCACTGCAAAGTGTACAGGCTTTGGCAAATCCAACTGTGAATCATTGAATCAAAAATGCTGAACGTCGAGAAAAAAAAAAGAAGAAAAAAGTCTGTGTAGAGATCTGATTCAGAAACTTACACTCAAGGAAAGTCATGATTAAACAAGTGTACATAGGACATTTCCACATTGCAAACACGAGCCGTTTTCCCCAAATGTATTTTTATTCAGAATATTCAGTGGGTAGGGTACTGAATTTAAAATTACTGGGACAGGCTGATATTTTTGGACTATGAATTGTTAATACAGAGCTGACATTCAAACATGGGCTCAGTTTCTTTGGGGCTACTGAGGAAATAAAAAAAATACGAACTTCTAAAACGCAAATAAATATTTAAGCACATTGTCACAAAGCGGAAAGGGAGCATTCCTTACCTGGGTGTTTGGAGAGCTGGGAATGGTTTCCGTACACCTGCACATAAAACATTACACAATGAGACACTGTGAGGCAAAACTTGCTCAGAGGAGTCCAAGCTTGTCTCGATACTGACCAAATTCAAATATTACCTGATATTTGTGCTGAAATAAAATCAGCAAAGAATAATGGCAACAGAGTAGGGATAATAAACTCTCCATGGTCTATTTAAGGTTAAAAGTACACTTGAAATCAAATTCCTTTAAGATCTCAATCATAAGTTTTCCTTGTCTACTTTTGGTATTAAAAAGGACATTTTCCATGCAGGTTCAAAAGTCTATTCCTTCAGTGGTGGCGAAATATCCTTCCAGACCCTTCAAGTAGTATTTTCTTGCTTCACCCTTCGATATCTTCATTTAACTCTGAATAAATCACCATGACTGGAAGAAAATTCAAAGAAAAGCGCATCAATTCCCGAAGTTGTGCTGCTCGAAGTTGTGGAAAGAAGTCAAAAACTTCTGCTACAATCCGTGCCAAAAAGAAAAGATCCTGTTCGCGACTTTCCCCCTGTGGTTGCGCTTTCCTCGCAGTTCCTTCGCCGCTGTCAGAGGTCTGGAGGCAGTTGTAGCTGTGCTGGCAGGGAAAGGCACTTCCTTACAGCACCCCGGGCGGAAACCTCCCTCTGCCCTCCGGAATGAGCCGAAAAGAGGCGAAATGAGCTGAAAAGAGGCGAAATGAACTGAAAAGAGCTGCCAAGTCCCCGCCCGTCCCGCTCAGGTTCGCACCTCCAGCGCAGAGCCAGGGGCGGAGAGAGAGCCGGGCTGATGTCACTCTGGCTCCCGGGCTCTGTCCGTCCCAGCTCTGTCCCATCCCATCCCGGCTCTGTCCCGTCCCGTCCCGGCTCCTTCCTGTCCCATCCCCAACCTCTGTCCCTCTCTATTTCTACCCCGCCGCTTCCCGCTCCTCTCCGGCTCCCAGGGCAGCCCTATCCCTCTCGGTCCCTGTCCCTCTCGGTCCCTGTCCCGCTCGGTCCCTGTCCCGCTCGGTCCCTGTCCCTCGGTCCCTGTCCCTCTCTGTCCCTGTCCCTCGGTCCCTGTCCCTCTGTCCCTGTCCCTCTGTGTCCCCGAGCTCCGGCAGGGACAGAGAGGGGAGCTCCCCAAACTCGCGCACCTGCGGAGGCACCAAAGCCACGGCGAGCGCCCGCAGCTCCAACACCTCGGGAAATGAGAGAGATTCTCGGAGGAAAGCTGACATCTGAGTGTTTTGAAAAGCGCAGGTTGTATTTCTGTCCGAAGGGAGTTTAAAAAAACACTGATTTTAATCACATGGCACTGCTGGGGATTGATTTTCCCTTTCCGAGCAGAGGAAACTGAGGCATTACCTATTTCACCAGTTTCCTCAGAGTTGCACAAATCTCAAAAAAAACTTCTGCAGTTGTCACTTTACTTTTCATTTTAATAAAAATAATTACGTGTAAGTATTTTTATGAGTCTCTCAATTACACTCCAAACTATGTCACAAATATTAATCAGCATTTCACATGTCTAAGAAAAGCAGCAGCTAGAACTAGCTGATATTCTTCATTTACTCTCCTCTTCTATGGTAAAATCTTGTCTTCAGTTCTCCCCAAGTTCTTTATTTTCAGCCAAATAAACTGAAAGAGTAATACATAAAACAAAATTTGATAAGATTTCCATCCCTCTTAATTTCTTCCCTGCATTTCCCTACCAATCCCTTCTTTACCCTCACACAGGCTGCTCAAAGGTGGCCTAGGCACTCTCAGAAACTAACAATCAGAATCATAATGTGCTAATATCTCAACAAAATCCAGATTATTTTATTTACCTTTTCTTTCCCCAGAAGTTGTGCAAATATTGGACAACATTTTTGGCCCCGCTCAGGCAGCAAAACTTTCTTTGCTTAAAATCAGTGAAGGCACAAGATTCTGACCCAGAGGAGAGGAATTCCTGTGCATGGCACTGCCCCTACAGGACTTTCCTCCTGACCTTTGGGTGTCCTCGGTGGTGACTCCTGCCCCATCTCTGGGCTGCTCCTGCCCCTCTCTGCTGCCTGAGCTCCGGGGCTGTCACCACCCCTGGGCCAGAGCAGTTTCCTCCTCTCTTTCCTTCCTCCCTTCCCACAGGAATTCCCAGCAGCAGCTCAGCCCCTCTGCCCCAGCTGGGCTCCCAGGCAGACCCCGAATTCCACAGCCTCGCTCCCTGACAGGAGCTGGGGGCACAGGGCTCGGGGGATGGAAGCTGAGTTTGGAAATCCTGAGACACTCATGGGGCACCAATTGCTCCAAGGTTACTAAAGATCAGTGTTACAAAATTTCCGTGTTGAATTAAAATGGGAGTTTTGTTTGTGATCCTGATTTAGGACCTGTGAGAGAATGATTTTGAAAATTTTGGATTTTTGAATTTCAGTTCCTACAAAAATTCAGTGGTAACCACTCTGGCTTTTGCTTATTCCCCTCCAGCTTTTTCAAGACTTCCTCCCTCATTACTCTCAGCCACAATCTCCTCGACATCCTGAAGGAAGAGAAGGAATTCTGTGTAAACCCTCTGAATTGTGCATCATGTAGTGACAAATAGAGCCATCCTTAGAAACAATAGAGAGCTGCAGCTAAAATCCTGAGAAAAAGCTAAAATGTAAAAAGAGAAAGACAGGAATTTGAAATATTTGCCAAGAGAGCCCTGTCAAGGGAAAGAATATGCTTACCAAAACAATTGTGAGAATCCAAGCAAACATGGTCACTGCCAGAAATTTCTGTGGAAACAGCAAATTGCAAGCAGACATCGGAGATTATTTGCAGAAACAAATTCTGGATTTATTCCTGTGATCCTCTGGAAACACAATCTGAAACCCACACTGCTCCCAGCACAGCCCAGGGGCAGCACCTGAGGGCAAACTGGAGTCACTGGTCCAGTGCTGGGTGGAAAATCCATCCCAGGGGACAGCTCCTGAGGAACAGGAGGATGGAACTGAGCTCACACAAGGTCCTTGCAGGTCACTGAAAGCACCGAGGGCAGGTGCTGGGCGCTGGGACCTGTGCTGAGCCAGCAGGAGAGGCTCCCCAAGCACAGCTCCCCAGCCCCACCGAGGGATGCAGGACTGGGGGGCCCTGGAACGACCCCGGAATTTCTGTCCCCCTAGGGCAGAGAGCAGGGAAAGGCTGAGCAGGGAAAGGCTGAGCAGGGAAAGGCTGAGCAGGGAAAGGCTGAGCAGGGAAAGGCTGAGCAGGGCAGGGCTGAGCAGGGAAAGGCTGAGAAGGGAAGGGCTGAGCAGGGAAAGGCTGAGCAGGG
>VZTN01012389.1:79019-91999 GCA_013400515.1 Erpornis zantholeuca
GGGCACTGCGCAGGGAAAGACTGAGCAGGGAAAGGCTGAGCAGGGAAAGGCTGAGCAGGGAAAGGCTGAGCAGGGAAAGGCTGAGCAGGGCAGGGCTGAGCAGGAGCTGCTCACAGCAGGACAGGGTTCAGCAGAAGGGAAAGGTCCATGGGTTCTGTCGGTGGCCACCACACCCTGCAAGGTGACCATGACCCAGGGGTGACCCAGGGATGACCCAGGGGTGACCATCAGCCTCCTGGGGCAGCTGCAGCATCCCTCGCCCTCCTGGTGCCCACTGAGGGCCAAAACACGATTGAAACAGAAAATCGGCCAGGGCTGCAGCTGACATTTATCAGGAAAGGACAAACTACCCCAAGTCAGAAACCTTTATAGCCAACTACCTAAATACAAGCAGAGAAATAACCACGGAAAGAAGGTTTAACCCTGAAGAACACCAACAATTCGTAATGCAGTTTCCTTCCCTCGTTTGCATTGGAATCACTAACTTACCACATGAGGGCTGCATAATTGGCATTGAAATATTTCAGCAAGCATCTTAGAAAGGAGTATTTTAAGAAAAAAGGAGTATTTTAAGAAGAAAGGAGTATTTTGAGAATCAGCCTAATAGATTCTGTAAAGCTTCTTTAACATCGCAGTCTCTACCAACACTTCACTAACTATTCTGGGTTAAAATGACTTTCTGGTGAAACTGTTTCTCTGTCGAGGTGATTGCAGCTGACAGATGAACACACAGCTCCTACACTGTACTGCACTCCTTTCTGCCTGTGATGGACACGCAGCTAAGAACTTGCAGAATGATTTGATTTGATTCTCTTGCGCAAATCTCCCCGCAGCTGTGCAAACTAACTCAGCTGTCCTTTGCTCCAGGGAGCTACTCACATGCACCTAGGTGCAATTTGGTTAGATTTGCACTTTAAAATATCATTTGCCAGCTGCATCACCTTCAAAGGCACTGAGGAATGGTTCCTCCCCTCTTTTTCCTGGATGCATTACAATCAAATCATGGTAATGGGCCATGCTAATTGGAGGTTCACTTGAAATACAACAACAGCCCCTGGTTCAGGAGAAAAGCAGGAAAATACGAACTTCACTTAAAGGCAGAAGGTTTTTGCTTTAAAAAAAAAAGCGCAAACATCGATTATTTGATAGAGTATAATCGTATTAATCTGTGTTGATGTAGTGGATGGGGAGGAGTCAGAAAAGGCAGAGGTGTGGGGGCACAGAGACACTCGAGGAGCTCTTCACTGGCCCAAGGAGAGCCTGCTGAGCAGCTCGAGAGCTTCCACACCCGCCAAGAACCACGGGAACGCTGAAAAATCCCTGAGAGGCAGCGGGGATGGAGGCTTTGCAGCTCTCACCTGCACTCTAAAACACCCTAAACACCCACAACACCCTCTAAGATACCCACAACACCCACAACACCCTCTAAGATACCCACAATACCCACAACACCCTCTAAGATACCCTAAATACCCTCAACACCCTCTAAGATACCCTAAACACCCACAACACCCTCTAAAATACCCTAAATACCCTCTAAAATACCCTAAATACCCACAACACCCTCTAAAACACCCTAAATACCCTCAGCACCCTCTAAGATACCCTAGCAGAAGGCACCGAAGGGCAGGCAGTGCACGGCTCCACTCCCCAGCACGGACCGAGTAATTAACGGACCGAGTAATTAATTAACGGACCGGGTAATTAACGGGGTTTCGGCCAAATTCCTCACCAGCAGACCCCGCTCATGAGAGCACTGCCCAAAATCTCCTTGGGGCTGACAGAGCTGAGCAGGACAAACTGAACTGGAGGGAAAGAAAAACAAACACAAATCCTGGAGTTAATTCAAGGAGGCTAACGCTATCATGGAAAAATATTTTTCTAATTAAGAATATGAGAAGTTGCTGGTTGATGCCAGAAAGCAAAATACAGCATTTTGGCAATAAAATTTAGGCCTAATCAAATGCAAATACTTTTATTGTGCAACATAAGCAACATTAAGCTGATTTAGTGTGTAGAGGTATAGATTTTCCTTATGAAAACATTAGGACAACGATGATTCAAAGACCAATTAAGCAGGTGGATAAAACCATACAATAAATTATGCATTTAAAGTTTCTTTGAATGAGGTCCCACCTCCAATGATAGTTACTGGATTAGTCCTTTTATTGTCTACTTACTGCTCATTGGACTTTTTTTGTATCATGGTAGTGCCATGAACATCTTACTCCACACGCTGGAGAAAACATTGGATTTTTGCAATGTAGTTCAAGCTTTTGTGCCAATCCCAAAGATTTAATTGAATCAAATCTTTGGTTATCTGAGTCTTAATGTCAAGCTTACATAAAATTGGATAATTGTATAAATAAAACATTTTACAAATCCTTTTTTATGTGATTAAGCCAAATCCTTTTCGCTGTCTGTGACTGTGTCTGTTTTGGGATCGTTCAGGTAGTCAGATCTTCTTAATTACACAAATATTAAAATCATATTTATAGTATTATATGATAATGATGAATAATCCCTAAACCATGACAAATTTAGCCTCTAGGATTTGTGCCAGATTTTCTTTTGGAGTTTTACGTATTTGCCTCTTTCTCTTCAGGGTGAAAGCAACTCCATGGAGGTTTCATCCAAGTGCTTGGTGAAAAGTTCACCCTCACGAAAGGAGAAGCCAGAAGCCAATGGAAATCACTTCTCAGCAAGAACATCTGAGGTTCTCACAGACATTTATATTAAAGACTCTTCATCCTATGGGCAATGACACAGCTCCTGGCTTTTGGAGTTTCCTACTTTAGATCCAAGTGGCAAAAGCAGCGAGAGGGCAAGGGGCAGAAATCAGAGCTGGCTCAAGAGTTGGCAGAAGCTTCCAGATCTCTGCTCTTATTAAAATCTGAAGAGTCATCAAATCCGAAATGCAACTCATTAACTAATTTAAAAGCATGAAAACTGAATTCCAGAACAAGTCACATAATTCCAGGTATTGAGCCTTGGCTCTCGGGCCAGCACATAAACCAGCAGGAATTCTCCTCCACGACCTCCCTTAGCCACAGTGATTCCTGTTCCTTTGATCCTCTCTCTGCTGCAATGCTTAATAATCTGAATAATCACTTACATCTGTCAGCTGGGACAGTCATCCCAAAGATCCTAAAATCACAAGACACGCCCTGGAATCATGGAACTGCCTAAAAACATATTGTCAAAACAATAAATGAAAGAAAAATCCACTTTGTATCTGCCACTGTTCTTAATGCACACTGCAGGAAAGTAAACTGGAATAAAATCAACCATTCAAAATGTGATTTTGACTATGAAAACGGATATGATATGGAGATCATAGAAATCCCCCCCTTCTTTTTCTAGAGGATTTGTCAATCTCTCAGTGATTTTCATAGGCTCCTTAAAGAAATGTCATTTTCAGATGTCATTGCAGCTGGAGATGATTGATGCAACCTAATTCATACCCTTTTTAATTAGTTAGAAATACTGATTTTTCAAGAGATTAAGTGTTTCCCTTTTGGGCTCTAAGACTGTTTTAGCATATGCAAAGTCAGCTGGGATGAAGAGCAGGAGACAGAAGCATCAAGGAATACTCACCACATCAATCTGTAGAGTTAAATATGCAAGAAACAGTTCTGCAGTCAGGCCAGTACCTGTGGAAATGGCATTAAAAACTTAACATGTCAGATTTTCAGCAGCCAGGGATATGTGCCATGTGCTCACAAGGAGGATTTTTTGCTCAGAGAGAATAAAACCATTAATCCTCTGCTAGCAGCAAACCACTTGTAGCCAGTATCTCATCCATGGATGGCAAATAATAAAATACAAATAAGGCTGGGAAAGGTGATTAATTAAAGCAGATAGCATCGTTTTCTCCATAACTGATATCAGATGTGCTTTGCTGCAGCTGCCAGGCCAGCACAGGTCACAGGTAGGAGGCACTGAGGGCACAGATCAGAGGCAGTGCCCTGCCTGTGCCACAGCACCCAAAGGGCACACACAGAACTCAGCTCTGCTGAAAGGAATCACAGAACTCAGATCTCCTTAAAGGAATCACAGAACTCAGCTCAGCTGAAAGGAATCACAGAACTCAGATCTCCTTAAAGGAATCACAGAACTCAGCTCTCCTGAAAGGAATCACAGAACTCAGCTCAGCTGAAAGGAATCACAGAAGTGGCAACAGGAAAACGGCCCGGGCTGAAAGCCTTTCCAGCTGCCACACAGAACACACTAAGTGCCTAAAGTGTGTTAATCTCTCCCCGTTCCCCGCGGGCCCTGCTGGTTTTAAGGAGATCAGAGAAAACCATCCCAGAGCTGCTCTTCCAGCCACCCCAGCTGCCGAACCGAAGGCCTGTGAGGAGGAGCATCTTTCTCCATTATTTACATCTCTTCACAGCAAAACAGGAACTATAATACCTAGGACACCAATCCTTCAGGCTTTCTGCTCATTTTGCTATCCTTAGCATAACTTTAAGCTCAAACCATGAATGACATGACAGCACCGTGCTAGATTTGAGTACTGCACGTTCCTCATCACATTTTTGTTTTGTAACATTAAGTGATCAGCACTTAGTGGATGGGTTTTTTTCCAGGTGAACCTTACTTCAGTTCAGTGTCAGTTATAAATGTGTTGGCTGTCATCACATAATAACCTCTGACTTTAACAGTTTTTCAACCTAACCTTGATGAAGAGTGGGAAAGATGGTGGCGGTGCCCAGGCGTGGCTGTGCCAAGAGCAGCAGGGCGGAGCAGTGATCCCGCACGGATCTGGCTCGCGGCCTTTCCCACTTCTGGCAGATTTCACATGAAAAAAAATCCATTTTGGACAGGAGACCCAAACCGCGGGCGGGCGGCGGCCGCCACCGCGTGGCCAAAGGGGGAACTGCAGCGGCGGCCGGGGCAGGGCTCGGCCCGGAATGGCCCCAAAATCACCCAAAATCGCCCCAAAATCACCCAAAAATCACCCAAAATCGCCCCAAAATCACCCAAAAATCACCCAAAATCGCCCCAAAATCACCCAAAAATCACCCAAAATCGCCCCAAAATCACCCAAAAATCGCCCCGTCCGCCCAGAGCATCCCAGCTGCTGCAGCAGGAAAAGAGAACTCTGCATAACCACCCCATGTCCAGGACAAAGTGACCCCAAAGCTCCACCAGAACTTTGTTCACTGCGTGTGCCAAGAGCCACTCGCTGCTGGACCAAGCCTGGCAGTGCCTGTGCTCCCGACTGTCAGGGGATGTGTGTCTGACGCTTCTTTCACACATGAACTTGGCAGAATTACTCCTTTGCTGTAGTCTGAAATAAGTTTTATACTTAGACCTCAACTTAGGTATTAGAATAGAACATAACATCCAGTACAAGGAAGAAGTAAAAATACCAGATCCAGAATCAAAATACAACGAATAATGCCCAAAACTGCAAAATCCTTGTTATTTATGGCCCACCTTTTAATTTGTAAATGCAACAAACCTCTCTGGTTGAGCTCTTCCCCTAAAACCTGCCCAGAGAACCAACTCCTAGGCCCAGAAAATGTTCCCTTTTATTTTTTTTAATGATGTAATCCATTGAAGAAGCCTTGAGAGGAACATTACCCTTTATATTCTCAGCCTAACCAAAACACACAGTGCTCCCCTCCCATACTATTTTTGAAAGCCACCACGATGGAGAAAAGCCATCAGCAAGGTACCACTGGTTTTGTGCACAGCAGGAGCAATAGGAATTATTGTCACTGCTGGGAAACCAGACTGGAGCAAACTCTTCACTGGAAAAGATCTGCACAAAGAACCATTTGTTACCGACTTGATTTGCTGCCTTTGGCTAACACTTTGTACAGAGGCTCAAATGGTGCTGGGGCTCCAGAGCATAACCAGTGACATCTCAGCAGCCATGGGAGGAAGGACACTGGTAAAGCTTTCTTCTTCCATGTTATAGATCACCACGGCCCTGAAGAGCTCCCTGTTTGTGTCTGTTTTACAGCTGGCATTCACTCCCTGCTAGTAAAGTGTCAAGGCAGAAATTGGCAACTCTGAGCAACACATAACTGCCTCCTAGAAACCTGAACTGTACTGATAACATTCGGTTTTGAATGTTTGGATTCAATAAATTAAAACCATGGCTTTAGAGATAAGTTTAATCCACTAAAACTTCTGGTAACGTTAATATAAATATAAATTTTTGTTTATAGTATTATCTGGGGAAATTTGTCATCACAGTCTCAACTTTTTTCCCCTCACGTAAGTAGAATAAATATGGGAACCTGACACTTTTCAAGACAGAATTCTAGGATCACAGCAAGACAGACATCAACTATTACTATCCAAAACAAAACAAAAATCAAGCAACCTATTCCTATACTGACCTGGTGCCCTAATACTAACACTGGCCCATGTCAGTGGTGCAGCTTTCAGAACACTGGGATTTGGGGGAAATGTCATTCACTCACTGAACTCTTGCTTCACTTGCTGAACTAGAAGATAATTACCCACAGAACCCAATTAAAAGTACTTGCCTTGTACACTCCAGTCTGTAACCCAAGGAGGTTTAGGCTGTGCTAGAGCCTTGCTATAAATAATGTTCCTCATGTGTCAGTCGTTAGACAAGCAAGGATGTTCTTGTTTGGGCTCATCAGCAAAACCCTCCAAGTCTGTTATCTGGAAAAGCTCCTGGCTAGGACAGCACAGTCACTGATATTCTCCAAAATCGAATCCCCAGCTGAGTGTGGCCCATCCTGGCCACTCGCAGAGCTAACCCAGAGTTACAGCACAGCCACAGCTCCTTCAGGGGAGGCACACACAGAAACCTGCACTGGGAAACGCCAGACTTCAGCTCAGTGCCAAACCCAACACAGACACAAAGCCAGGCTCTGAATGAATGCTCCCAGGTGAAAAGAAGGTTCAGCATCTCAGTAACCTGTAATTGCTATCACTCCTGGCCCAAGAGGGACAAGCAACTGCTGCCAAAACTCAGGTGAGGAAGGGATCTGTAGCACCAGTCCAGGCAAAGAACTGGCTTCAATCAAACCATGCACTTGTTTCAGGAAGGTGAGGGCAGAAGTTTATCCCAGCAGTCTCAGAGTGTAATAGCAGCACAACAAATTTCTGTAGAAAAAGACAAATTTTGTTGCACTTTATAACTTGTATGTACAAGAGGGGCAGACTTCATCCATCTTGGCACATAGATTTCCAGCACTGCTGACAAGTGCTACACAGTATTTCCAAAAACAAGATTGCCTGTTGGAATCCCAAGATCCAAGGGCAGCCCTAGCCCTCCTAAGGGGGCTCTTAGCTCTCCTTCCTCTCAAGGCCCAGTGAGCAGCACAACATTTCCTCTGCCAGCTTCCTGCCGTTGCTGTAGCTGCTTTGCACACACATTTCTCCAGCTGCCTTTGTGGTACACTCTGGGCTTGGACACTCTGTTCCTCCCAGCTCTGTCCTGGAACAAGGACAGTGAGCAGCCCAGCTCCTCATCCTGCCCTGATCACCACTGGGCAGGGTCTGGCATTGAGGGACTTGTCAGTACAGCCTGGAACCAGAGACCTTGGCTTGGGAAAACTCACCCCGTGGTGTGCAGGGACACACAGCTCCTACAATTGCCTGATCCAAGCAGGGAGCAGTCAGGCACGAGCCCCAGCAAAGGATTTCAGTCTCCATTCAGTCCTGCCATTGAGGAGACTTCAGTAAACAGGTTCTTATAACACAACTTTAATTTTCCTCTTCCCTTAACTAAGTAGGTTTTCTCTAAACCAAACTAGGGAAAACTTCCTCAGAATGGATAAAGAACTTGAACTGAGCAATCTGCATGTGCATTTAAGGCTACCTGCATCATTTAAAATCAACAATTAGCAAGGAGCAAACACAATAAATCTAATGCTACAAGTGGGCTTTACTCCACTCCCAAAACATTGCAAATTGGAGAGATTCCTTCAGCAGCATTAGTACTCCTATGTACCTCAGAGCTGGATTTTTCTGGACTTGGGAGCAGCACTGAAGATCAGAGCAAAGCTCCCAACACTTAGAGCAGTCTTTAAGCAGCTTTTGCACCTTTCCAGCTGCTCTGGAGGAATCATACCAAGGACAGTACCTGTGTCAAGCAGGTGAGTTGTAAAGATGACACCATTCACAAGCTATGAAACCATACAAACAACTCCAGTGCTGCTGCCTTTTCTTCTTGAAGTGCCTCAATACTGTGGAACTACAGAAGTTTTCCATTCTGTGTTTTTGAGCAGTATGTTTCCCAAAGTGAGAGCTCAAAGACAAAAAAGCTACCAGAGCTACTACAGCAGCAGCCAAGCCAGCAGGATTAACCATGAGCTGCACAGGGCATTAGTAGCATTACAGGCAAGAACCTACAACAGAAGTGAAAGCAATATTATGCAGCAAGAAGAGTCAGTGAAACATTAAGTGGGAGTTTGTCCCTTTACAAACACCAAGTGTACAACATTCCTCATTTTCATCCAGGAGTTTCAAGTCTTAACACACAACTCAGCTTGTGAACAGCTAAAAGAACCAAACCAAAAAGCCCAACCCCCCAAGAATTCCTAACTTGAACTAACGTTAAAATAGCTCCTTTACAGCAATATCGCACACATAATAACCACAGTCCAATTTTTGCTACCGCAAAGCAGAAGTTGAATATTCAAGTAATTTACGTACACAAACATGCAAGTTAAAAGGAATAAATGAAATGCTCCACTTTATTAAGAAACCAAAAATACAAAACTGAAGAGTTCAAGGCTTCATGTACTCAAACACTACTGAAAAATAAAATCCTAAACTTAAGTTTTGCTTACTTGCAGTACTAATATTGACCAAGAATCATCTCTACAGGGTAGTGTTAAGAGTTGACATTTCCCACCATTTGTGCTGTAATAAGCCAGTTTCAAATTAAGAACTTGGTGCAGTTACAGTAAAGTCTAGATGTTTAGATCACTGTGGCTTTAGTTAATATGCCACTGGGCAGGCAAGAGCTTTTTAGCTCAAACCATGGTTGTTTTTCTAGTTGGTGAATTTGAAGATGCTTAGAATTCATTTAACCAGCTATAGCTCTACTGCTGTTCCATGCAGACACAGCTGAAGTCGCCTAACAGACCTGGGTGCCATTTGCTTCTGGCTGCTAAAACAGAGCTCTGAAGGTAGAACACAGTAACAGTGAGCAGTTGAGACTGTATCTACTTGTAACATGTGCCAGCCCAGCTGCAGGCTCTGCTCTCCAGCCACACCACAGCAGAGCTCACTGCTGGGGTTCTGCCTGGCAGCTCAGCTTTCCTCAGATGCCTTAGTTCTATGCGCCAACAAAAAAAGGAAAGGTTAACTGTTAGCTCTGAATTAGCAAGAGGAGCACATGAGAAGCAGGAAGGAAAACAATGAGAAATGGAGTAGGAGACAATCAAGTATTACCCTTGAATGGAGAACAGAAGACACTTTGAACAGGTTTCCTAACAATGCATGAAAGTTCACTTGCTTAGAGATACTTGAAATACAACTTTATTACCTAAACAAAAGAATGGGAATGACAGAAACAAGATTTTCCACTTAACACTCTGATGTGACTGCAGCAGTCTTATATTTGAAACTCAAAAGGGGAAGTAATTGCAGTCCAAAAAACAGCTAAATATGCAGGTCCAAAATAAGAAGGTTTTTTGTTTTGGTTTTTTTTTTCATTTTGTTTTTTTTTTTAAACTGCCACATTCACTCCGAAGCCCATTCATCTCTTTCAGCATCCCAAAGATTAAGCACATGTTCTGCTCAGCTAGATAATAAAGTGGCAAACACGCTGCACCACTGACATCACAGGACAGTTGCCTATAAAACTAGACTTCTGACGCTGGGCTCCAGCTTCATCCCTCACAGGTCATCATCTTCATCTGGCAGTGCAGTGGTCTGAGCAATCTGCAACAAACAAAGTTACACTTAGGAACTGATCTTCAGCTACCTGTGCCATGAGTCTGACACCAGCGCCTGTGCCACGAGTCTGACACCAGCGCCTGTGCCACGAGTCTGACACCAGCGCCTGTGCCATGAGTCTGACACCAGTGCCAGGCGATTGCCTGCCCTCTGCCACTGACCTGTAAGTCTTGCTCATACTGTGCTGCCAGTGCCGGGTCCATGACAACTTCAGGAGGTGCGAGCGCAGGCATGGCAACAAACTCCAAGTTAGGATCTCCAATTAGCTTTCTAGCAAGCCACAGGAAAGGCTTCTCAAAGTTGTAGTTACTCTTGGCTGAAATGTCGTAATACTGGCAAAGATACACATTAGACATTATTTTAAAACCCCTCTAATATTTAGGACATACCAAGACTAACACACAACCAACTCCTTCACTTTACTTTTTGGACTGTGTGGCTTTTGTTTGCATTTTTGTAAGCAGTTATGATCCAAGTGTCTAGAAACAAACAGTTTCAGGCAGAAACCATGAACTGAATGGTATAAAATCTCAAAGGTGAAACTTTCAGGAGGCAATAGTGCATCTACCTTTCTCCTGTGAGGTGATCTACTGCTGTCTCAATCCTACCATTGGATGAGATTCTGAGCAGTTAAGCCAAATGCACAGAAATTCTTTTAGAACTTATCACAGCTTTTGTGATGATCATCCTTAATATCATCACTTCCCCCTCCCCTGAATTTTGGTTTGAAAAGCCAACAGATGTGAAGCTGCCTGTAACAACAAAGGCAGGGCACAATTACTGCCCAAAACCCAAATGCACTCAACAGACTCCACCCACTGGATTCCTGCTGACTTACCTGGAGATTCTTCTTCCTATGGAAGACAATGGATTTTGCCTTGACTTTTCTGTCCTTAATATCCACTTTGTTGCCACACAACACTATGGGGATATTTTCACATACTCGTACCAGATCTCTATGCCAATTAGGTACATTCTTGTAAGTAACTCTTGATGTTACATCAAACATTATGATGGCACACTGAGCTGCAAGAGGAGGAAAGTCAAGTTACACCAGGAGAAACCACCTGCTTACAAGATGGGATAGAGAAGAGGAACGCAGAGATATCCCACACTGGGGTTAAGCATCTGCATTAACTTTTCCCTCTCAGCATCACAGTTCTGACAGCTCCTGTTCTGTGCACAAGTCCAGAGACCTGGCCCACGACTGTGTCACATCACATCTGTGCTGCCCCATCTCAGACCAGCTGGTTTTACTAATTCAGCTGTATCACTGAGGAACATGGTCTTACTTCATATGACAATATACAAGATTATAGCAGCCAACTTGGATTTGCCCAAGTATTTGACAGAAATCAGTTAACACCCGTTTAACTTATCTTGACACACTAATGAGTGTAACAGCAAAGCCCACAGGAACACACTGAAACACAATCTTAATGTGTTCCCCTGCTAGCACAAGGTGCCCAGCACAGGACATCATCCTGCCTACATGAAGAGTTTGAAGGTTTCTAAACCAGCTCATCACTGCAGCCACATTGACAGCTTCCAGCATGCCCAACGTGAGCAGAATGAAGGACTGAAGTCTAAGAGGTANATCTTAGTGTGTTCCCCTGCTAGCACAAGGTGCCCAGCACAGGACATCATCCTGCCTACATGAAGAGTTTGAAGGTTTCTAAACCAGCTCATCACTGCAGCCACATTGACAGCTTCCAGCATGCCCAACGTGAGCAGAATGAAGGACTGAAGTCTAAGAGGTAGAGAACTGTCCCTCACATCTTACCTTGGATGTAATAACCATCACGCAGGCCACCAAACTTCTCCTGGCCAGCTGTGTCCCATACATTAAATTTAATAGGACCTCTGTTAGTATGGAACACCAGGGGATGAACTTCAACACCCAGTGTTGCTATGGAGATAACAAAAAGCAATGCATTTAGCAAGTCACAGATTGCACGTCCATTTGTAAGGTATTGGAGCTCAAATGTTTCTTCAGACATACCTACATACTTCTTCTCAAATTCACCAGTCAAGTGACGCTTTACAAACGTTGTTTTGCCGGTGCCGCCATCACCAACCAGAACGAGCTGTGGGCAGAGAAAGGAGAAGAGTCAGAGCAATGCATCTTGAGACATTTATCAGCCACTCTAGCACAGATACTATTTATTACTACAAAGAGCTTAGTTCCTCCAAGGTGCTGTAAACAAAACACAGAGCCCTCCAGGAAGGAACCATTTTGTTAAGCCCATCACGCTGTAACTCTGGTCAGTCTTATCCAGTCCTTGTAGGCAAAGGTTACAATGCACTGTGAATATGCTTCTACATTACTACAAGAGACTGAATGAAGAATGTTTAGGGCTTTCAACCTAAATGTGACCAGATTTGGAGAGGAAATGCTTAAAACATCCACTGGAGAAACCCACTGGTATCTTACAATTTAAAAACCCAACAAAACCAAAAACCCACCAACATTTGCACCATGAACTGGAATATGCTAGCCAAGCATTGCAGGAAACAAGTAACAACCTTCAAGAAGCAGTCTTCAGGAATTCTGGCTGTTAAAACAACAATAAACCACCACCAACACAAAGCACCAGAAATTCTCTCCTGAAATATTTGAACAATTAGCACATAGAAAGCAGGCTATTCTAATTCATTCCAAACACTTTTTACAGCGAACTTCAGTTCTCAGATTTAAAAATCACTCTGTAGGAAAAGATTCATTAAAATTTATAAGACTAAGCTACAAATAGAACAGATTGACACAGTTTAACAGACTCTCTTTGCGCAGGCTGTACGCAATACTACAATAAATTACCCCATTCAGGAAAGACCAGCACTTCAAAACCAAACCCACCATCCACGTCGGCATTCGGGAGTCGCTCCTGCTACTTATCCAGCGAAGTGGGGAAAAAAAATCAACCCCAAACCCAACCTGCGAACCACTCCCTTACCTTAAACTGCACTTGGGGCTCTCCTTGGGCAGCCATGCTGGGTCTGCGGGGGAAATGGCAGCGTGTGAGCGCGGCGGGGAGCGGGGAGCGGCCCGGCCCCGCCGGAAGGGGCCGTTCGCAGCT
>VZTN01012389.1:95742-115529 GCA_013400515.1 Erpornis zantholeuca
GGCCCCGAAGCCGCGGGATCCATCCCCGGCGGTCCGGCAGCACAGTTCCGCCTCGGGCGGCTGTTAGGGCGCGCCGCGCTCCCGTTGTTGGTGGCGGAGCCCCCGGCAGTGCCGTGAGGGAGCCGCCCGGGCTGTGGCGGGGTCCGCCCGGCAGCTCTCGGGCCGTGCTGCGGCAGCAAAGCGCTCTGCAGGCTTTATTTTCCGCGTGTTTACAAAATGGTAGCTGCTGCTGTTTACACGCTCTTTTCCTTTCCCTTATTTGTGCTTTGGAAACAGTATCCTAAAAAAGAAGGGAGAGCTGAGGGGAGGCACCGTCAGTCTGTCTGCAACAGGATATGGCTTGGGTAAAACAAAAGGTTATTTGAGGTTTTTTGGTTTGGGTTTGTTGTTGTTTTTTTATTTTCTCTGGAAAGAAATGGAAATGGAGAACACGCAGGAGTTCCTGTGATAGTTCCAGTACTCCACGTATGTGTGGAAGTTGGGCTGTGTTGAGCTGCGTTCGGGTCCGGGGCTCTTTCACCTTCTGGACCACCAGAGACATTTTGGAAGCTCCATCTCTAGTGATGGGATTGCCAGTCTCTTTGTCTTCCTCTCTGAAAGGATGAATTGGCATCTGAAAAGTTCGAGGATGATTAAATTACAGTTTCTCTACCAGGAATGATGATGTGGAGTCATGCCAAAACAACAGTGTCATTTCTTTCAGGTGTACTCGTCCCCCTTTCCTGTTTCTCACCATGTCCAGGGTGTTGTAACGTGTGCCAAATTTCAGTGCTGGTGCGTGCTTCCAGATAGAGGAAGCAACCAATAGTGATCCAAATTGGCTTTATAATTTATAATCCTGCACCCGTAGACTTAATCCTGTTCTACGATTTTGTACATGAAAGAAACCAATAACACACCCTGACACACCCCTCATTGACAGAGTTAAAAGTGTTTAATGCAGCTGTACTGAGGAATTTTTAAGCCAGCTTTAGTGTTTGACGTCTGAAGACATTCCTGCAGCAGGCTGCTGCTTTAAATATATATGGGCCAGTAGTGCTGAAGTGCTTCGTGTGTTCATCAATGTAATTTTCACTGCCTGTAGAATGGATAAATACCTTAGAGACTTAAAAGTTTTCTTCAAATGAAAAAAAAATTTAAACACCAAATGATGATCTGAAGATCTAGTCTATGTTTTATCACAGTTATAAGTGTGTAATTGACGTGAAGTTTTGAAAAGTTGCAAGGGAGATGGATATTCCCATTTCCATGGGGAACTCACTGAAGTAGCAGCTTCCATCTTCCATCTTTATCTGAAACATCAAAAAAATAATGATTTTGTGAAGTGGTTTTCCTTTCATAGAATAAACGCTTTGAACAGAGATGCTTGACACATGGGTAAGCTGCTTTGAAAAGGAATAATGAGTCTGAAGAAATAATGTGTTAACACTTGCTTGCCTATTTCCCAAACCGTTTGGGTTTATTAATGTACTTTCATTGTGTTTCATTTGGCTAAGTCATTAAGTGAAGAGCAGAACATAGACATTGTGGTCTTCAAACAGGCCTAGGCCTGCAAAACCTTCAGAAATAACTATACCTTGCCTCTTTTCACTGTGCTCCTTTGGTCATACCTTAGCTGTCAGTTCTCTCCCCTGTCTCCCCCAGAGAACCAGCGTGGTACCCATGGAGTTTAAAAGATAGCCAGCCTACACTGACCTGGTTTAACTGAGCATGCTGTTGCCTTTAGCAGAAATGCTAATTTTCCGTGTCCTCACTTGTGTGTTCCTGGATGGTATTGGGCAGCAAGCAAAATATTTTGTCTTTTAATTTTTCCTAGATCATTACAAAGAAGAGGGGGAAATGTTACCTGTTGATGTCTGTGGTTCATTAACACAAAATCAGCATAACTTTCAGATATTTTTGTTAATACACTGTGTTTAGGCAGTTGAACGGTTGCTGGAGAAAGAAGTGGTTGATGACACACAGATTATATAGCCTTCAGATAATGTTGCTTCCTCTTGTTTTCTTAGCTCGAAGAAGTTTTGTAAAGTACATGCTTTTTAAGAAGATAGCAACCTTAATTATGTTTGTTCAACTTTAGGGGGTTATTTTAATGTCATTTTTAATTACTCTAAGCAGGCTCAAATGAACTTCTTTAAGCTGTTTGAAATGTCCTTTATTACAATTAATTGGACAATGGATTAAATCCCAGAGTGGTTTTAGTTATTTCGAGTACAAATAAGTGTAAGATTAAAAGGTTCTCTCTGATCTAATACACAGTTTTCAGCAGTGGTTTATAGTAGGTGTTTAGGGAAGAAAAAAATGAGTATTTTGGAGCTTTGGTTGCAAAATGTGCTCCCAGCCTCCAGTGGTTTGCTGTTCATGGATACAAGTCCATCTTAAAATGGCCCTAAAGGAGCTGCACAATCTGTGTTCAGACGTTCAGTTGAGCACATTTAGCTAATGTCAGGAATTAAAAACAGATGTCCTTTTAAAGGTCTGTCAATGAAACCCATTCATGCTTTCTTTTGTTGTTAAATCATTTCAGAGCAAGGTAGGACATAAACCTCTGCTCAAGCAGAGTGATGTTTTAGATCTCGGGTTTGGGGTGCCTTGTCCATATGGCTCAAAATCTAGCCCCGTGTTACATGCTGAAGTGGATGCAGAGCTGTCTCTTGGAATCCATTTTTCATGCTTGATTGGTGAATCACTTAAAATACTTGATTTTTATATTTCTTTACTCTTGACTGTTAGCGAAGGAATCTTACACAGAATCTTTGAAAAATAAGTAGCACAGAGCAATCTAATCATATTTGACTGTAGCTTTTCTTAAGCAAGGACCTGTGACTCGAACAGAGCTGCATTGATTTTTTTCTGAACTGTTTCTTGGACAGTCACGTAGTGCCCCCAGAACTGTCTAGGAACAGGTGAAAAACCACAAAGTCACAGAAGTTAAAGTTGTTAGAATTGGGTGGTGTGGAAACAAACACAAAATGAGCCTTTCCAGAAGGAGGGAAGCACAACTCTTGTTTTTCCCCGAGTCAGCCTCTGTCGTGAGACTTGGTTCAGACATGGAATTTTCTGAGGATGAGCTGCGTGCCCTCGGTGTCCTAGCAGCATGAGGTGATTTATTGCAGTGCTTGTACAGCAGTGCTGGTAAAAGTGTGTTAATGACTGACCTGCCAAAGCTGCCTCAGCTCTCCTTGGCCCTCTGCAAGCCCTCCCTGGCTGCTCGGATGCAGAAGGATTTCTGGACACAGGATGCCCTAGGGAGAAGCTGTAACACTCTGTAGTGTAGTCCTTGGGGCTGATGCCCTGGGATAATGGTCAGTTATCATCCTTGCAGCCTGCCTGAGCAACACGTGATCTGCACCGAGAAAGAGCTAACCTTGAATGGAATTCCAAGGGCAAGTAATAGTCACATTTCTCAGTCAAATGCTGTTTTCAGTTTCAAAGGTCAGTAATTACTAAGATACCTCCAGCCTGACTGATTTCTGCAATTCTGTAAAGTAGTGGAAGTGACAGAAGTTTCATAAACCATCAGGATAGCCTCTGCTTGGAGCTGAGAAATGATATTGTGTGAATATCTGTAGTTTAACCCGGCTGGCAGCGAGAGCAGCACATGGCCTAGTGGGATAGGGGCAGAATTCCAAAAGTGAGAGAACTCATGGATTGAGAATAAAGGCAGTTTAACTGGTAAAGCAAAAAAAGGAATTCTTTCTACTTCCAGTGGGCAGGCAGGGGTCAAGCCACTCCCAGGGAGGCAGAGCTCTGTCACACCTAACAGTGACTTGGGAAGACAAAATGCCCTAACATTAAAGGTGCTCCCCTTCCTTCCTGCTTCAACTTTATACACAGTGTAATGCCATGGGTCTGCATAGCCCTTGGGTCACTTGGGGGTGGCTGTTGCCATCTGTGCCCCCCAGCCCCCTGGGTGAGGAGCCGAAAAGGCCCTGGCTCTGTCAGTGCTGCTCAGCAGCAACTGAAGCACCCCTGTGTCATCGGCACAGATCCCAAACACAGCCCAGATCATGAACACTGTGCCAGCTGCTGTGAAGAGAGTTAACTCTGTCCCAGCCAAAGCAGCACCAACTCCCGAGGCAGCCTGACATGTTTTATAGGTCTCTGGGTGTTTATGGAGCTGCATGTCCTAAATTGGAGTCCCAAGGTCAAGGTATGAGCTGCAAACAGATTTTATTAGATTGCTCTTGGCATTGACGTGAAACTTTTTATCAGCTTTTTGTGATACTGCTTGTACCGGAGAGGTGAAGTCCAGGGAGAGCAGTATATGTTTCTGCCAACCTCAGTGACAAAAGTGAGTTTTTGGTGGGTTGTGTGCTTGTCAAAAGAAGCACAAAAGCACATCAGTTAAAGAGAGTTAGCAAATGAGCTGTATTTTAGGTAAGAGATGATTTAAAATCATAGAGAACAGAGGTTGACAAACTTACCAGGTGTCTCAAGTGCTGATGACTGAGGTAGGCTGTCCATAAATCCTTTGACAAATTGTAGAAAGCAAATTGATCTGTCGGGGGTGTCATTGCAACCACGTATGAAAGTGAAATACACGTGGCACAGGCTGTGGGCTGGGGAGTCATGATCAGCTGCCTCCCAGCTGAGCATCTCCAGACACATTTCCGAGTCACATTTCTGTGTCTTTCATTCATTTAGGATTCACTCAGGTGTTACATGTTTTACTAAGAGCTGATCAAACTAAAAGCTGACATTCTGAATCTCTTAGTAGGTGCTATTTTAATTATTTTTAGTTCAAATAACTAAATGTAGGATGTGGTTATGAATAAGCAGAATTATTCTTTACTCAGTAAATATAAACAGAAAGTGCTCTTTTGCATAGATAACAAAATTAAATGTCTTTAAAGTGTAGCTCCTTCTTAAATATTAACTTAGAGCTTGTGGCTTAGTAACAGTGCAGTCTTGGGAATGGTAACATGTTGGGTGACTTCATTAGGGCGCAGACTTCCTCCCTTATTTGTGTTAAGCAAGACTGCTAATTGATGACAATCTCCAAGGACAGATAATTGAAGTTCTAGCATTATCTCCCCAAAATGAGTAACTGCAGGAGGCCTTCAGTGACCCCCAGCCCTGTGTGGTTGGAGGCTGGTCCAGGAGAGCAGTGGCATCTCCGTCTCACTTGGGGCACTTTTGTTTCCCTGAGCAGGAATCCCACATGATCCCTGACAAACGCACATCCACAGGGCTTTGTGCATCCCTGAGCTTGCAGGAAAGGAACTGGCACCAAGTACAGGAACTTCTCCCTGAGGATTTGGGGCACTCGTGGGTTTTGATGCATGGATCTTCATTGACTGTAGCTCCTTTGTAAGATAATGGCAGTGTTTGACACTGGATTAAATTGCAGAATTGTCACGCAAACAATGCATATCTCACGTCATTTAATTAAACCAGAACCAAACTTATGGGGCAATAGGATCAGAGGTTAGGAGCAGAAAGTGGGTTTCAGAAGATTGGAGGCAGAGGGCCTTGTAGGAAAAACAGGTGTTGGAATGAAAATCCCTTAACGATACCTATAGTGAAGTTTGTGCTTTCTAACAGATAAGCCACCGACTGTATGTTAAGGGTAATAGTTTGTTCTGATTTTAATTCAGCACAGTTCAAACAGCCTGTGCTCCGCAGAGGGAGTTATGGAAGAGAGAAGCTTGAACTCCTCGCCCTCATGTGATGCCCGTTAATTGTGTCTTTTCCCGTGCTAGCAATTGGGGATGCACGGGTGGTGCGGGGCAGGCTCCGGGCTGGGGAGGTGTGACCCGCGGGAGAGCCTCTGCTGCTCTCCCCAGGCGTTTTCAGCTGCCAAAGTGTTCCCACTTCAGGGCGAGTGATCAGGGCTGAGCTGGTGTGGAATGGCACCCGAAAGCTCCCGAGGGCAGCGCTAGTGGTGCGGGTGGCTTTTGTTCTGGCTGGCATTGGGTGTTCAGCTTGTTACACCACAGCACTCGGCACCTCTCTGGGCTCTTCACAGCCCTCCAGTAGTGGTTGACTTTCTGTGGCCTCTCTGCTTATTTGTTTTTAGATTACAGTCCTCAGAAAAGGAAAACTTCTTTGACTTGGCAGACTGTAGATGAAAGTCTGTGCTGTAGCAATGTGGCAGAAGTTGTAGTTTTTTCAGAACAGTGTCCTGGGGTTTATTTCACAAGTTTGTTTTTGTTGTCTTTTACAGTATAAAGGAAATGAAGATGGGGAGACAGTTATCATCGAAAAAGACCATTTTATGGATGACTTTTTCCAACAGGTAAAGTTACACTTTTCATGGATTAAAGACTTACTGTTTTCTCTGTGCCTTTTCATAATTAGGTTTGATAATTGCTCTACATATCCTACCCAATATGGTTTGTAATTATATGCCAAAACAAATGCTGGGAACACTTCATTAGTTTATTTCAGGGTATTTTCTGTATTTATTGCAGAGAAATGTTTTAAGCTCCCTATCAACAAGAAATTTGCTAATAGAACTTTAAAACAGTTGTTTATTAAGAATATTAGCACTTAAGCTTTTGGCCATACAGAATATATTTGCTATTAACAATACCATGTTTTAGTTTAAAAAAATAATCACAGACTATTTAAACATTGACATTTCTGCTGGGATTTCTTTTTCTGGTACTTACAGATGAAATTGATTGGGTTTTATTTTATTTTTGTTTTTAAAAAATATTTTCCCTGAATTATTCTAATGATTTCTATGCCATATTTCTCTTCATCTAGGTTGAGGAAATTAGAAATAATATAGCAAAAATAGCACAAAATGTGGAAGAAGTGAAGAAGCAGCACAGCATTATTCTGTCAGCACCAAATCCTGAAGGAAGTGAGTAATAATTTTTAAGATTTCACATAATTGCTGCTAGATATTCTGAAATATTGTCTGTTTGTTTTAGGTCTCTACAGGAATAGAACTTCAGGTGTTCAGAATGCAAAATGTAACACTAAGGAAATATTTTCATTTTTAATATTGAGTTAATACTTCCATTGACCTTTTTAAAGTCTCATTTGAAAAAATGTATTTTCAGAATATTTCTTGCATCATCCAAGCCTTTCCTAGACCAAAACTCAGTTTAATATGCAATTTTTTCTTCAGAAACTGAGAGGTTACTTAGGTTTCCTTTAATTAGTGAAAATGTTGAAGTTGTCAAGTGAAGCTTACACTGTCACATCCTCCCTTTATTCTTCAGTGGGGTCAAGGTCCTGTCTGACACCAGAGCCAGCTGCTGCAGCAGTGCTTCCACTTCCATGTGGAGCCCTATTTTTAGAGGCTTGAGCCCCACAGCTGGAAGTGAAGTTGTGCTTTCTGAGCAGAGCACTTGGAAGTTCAGGGCACTTGCCCATGGACCCTTCCCTGTTCTCAGCCCTTGTCAGCTCCAGCCATGTCTGTGCCTTGGGCAGGGCTCAAAGAAAAGGGAAGAAAAGATGCTGAGATATTTTTTTTTTTGAATGTCGCAATGCCAGCTTGACATTTATCTTGTTGTTTGGTCTTGTTGATGAAAACTGAACATGGGGTGTTATGTTATACTGTCCCCCTGTTTTCCTTGGTGTTTGTTTGTACTCCTGCAAGTGATTTTGCAGGCTGCCTTGTCAGTGAACCTCGGGTATAATCAGGGTTCATTCGAATGTTTAAAGTCTGTGGTCTCAGCTCATCTGTCAGCTTGTGTTTGTGCTAAAAATTGTGCTCAGAATGCATCTGAGTTGTACAGGAGCATCCAGTGACAGCACATGTGAGCAATGTGTGTCCTCAGCGAGCCCTGAGACAGGGATCTGGCAAAGCTCTCCCTTGGAATTCCTCAGAATGGAACAGGTAGTGCATGGCATGGCTCTCATGCACTCCTGGAACACAACACAGTCGAGAAAAAGGGAAGATAAATCTGTATTTAACTTTTGACTAGCAAATTAACATTACCCTGAATGTGTTAAAAAAACTGTCTATCTCCTGGTTTAGTTGAAGATTTGGTAATAATAACATTTCCCAGGTGTAAGCCTGTCATAAGAAGCAAGAACCTGATGGTTGCTGTTATAAAAACAGTATTTAAAGTACTTAGGAGGATAATAAACTTCAACTCTGTGTGGTTATACTGGATACAGTTCTGAGATTGCAAGGTAGATTCTTTGACTTGCTGACTTACTATTATCAATCATTAACAGTTTAAAAAAATTCTGTTTTTTAAAGGAACAAAGGAAGAACTTGAAGAACTAAATGAGGAAATAAAGAAGATTGCTAATAAAATCCGGGCCAGGCTAAAGGGTAAGTTGTGAGGACAAATAAAACTCCTTGCCTTCAGAAATAACGTAGAAAATTACAATGCAAAGTAATTCCTCTAGGTAGAAATGTATTCTACAACTGAAATGGGTTTTTTTGGAGGGGCTGATATTTTGGAAGATTGACTGCAAAAAGACACCTTTTAAAATTTTTCCAGTGTGGCACACAGCAGTGTGACTCTGTTAAGAGTACGATTCAAGCAGTTACTGTGTTTAAAGATCTCTACCAATATTTAAATATTTTATTTCTGTATCACTGCCACCCCTCTCCTCCCCCGGAATGTCACACAGGTCTGTGGGGAACTTGTACCTTTAGAAAGTGCTAACAATATTTATAAATAAACTCCTGCCCTGTCGTTAGCTATCGAGCAGAGCTTCGAGCAGGGTGACAACGCTAACCGGACGTCAGTGGACCTCAGGATAAGGAAAACACAGGTAGGACCCCTCCCCTCTAAAGAGAACCAGTGGCTTCTGGTGAAGTGGGGGATGAGTGTGGCCATGCTGACATCCTTGCCCTGGAGGAGGTTGGGCTGTGAGTGCCTGCAGCGCTGTGAGTGTGACAGCAGTGCCCCTGGCCGTGTCTCCCCAGCACTCGGTGTTGGCACACAAGTTCGTGGAGGTCATGACCGAGTACAACGAGACCCAGACGCTGTTCCGGGAGCGCAGCAAGGGCCGCATACAGAGACAGCTCGAGATAAGTAAGTGACCCAAACGTGCTGCTGAAGGAGCCACAATTACCTGCTCTTAGTAATTAGTACCTGCCTTCTTGTGCATTAATTAAATGTGGTACAAAGCATCAGAGATCTCGGACAGCATCTTGAAGTGTGTGAGGGAAAAGAAACAACTGTACTGCACGACACAAACTCTTTGATATCACTCTTCTTAGAACAGCTGTGCAGGAAAGAGAGAAAACTCTCTAAATAATTTCCTTCAGATTGAAAATTATTAAAGAAATCATCTTTTTCCTTTGCTTCATTTACTTCCAATATTGTAACTTTGAATGAAGCATTAAGAAAAGCTGCATTCTGAAACAGCAAGTGTTATTAAAAGTCATTCCAAAATTAACATGCCTAACAGGGTAACATCTCTTTTTATGTGATGCCATTTTTGTCTACAAGGACACTTGTTAAATTCATCTGGCATAAAAGCAGTGCTGCTGTTATATGTGCTTTAATCATTTGTTGGCTGACTCATGTGTGACTTACTTCTAATTCATTATTATGAGTATTTAGAAAGGTTCCTGGCTTTACTTTGAACTACAGCATCTACCCTGAGAGGTGTCTAAAAAGTGCCTGCAAAATCTCAATGCAAAAATTGTCTCTGAATTGTTGTCCTTCTGGATGGTGAAATGTAATGTTCAGTAGTGAGTCAGTGATGTTATGTGAAGTCTGTTGTTTTCGGCCTAGCTGGAAAGACCACCACTGACGAGGAGCTGGAAGAAATGTTAGAGAGCGGAAATCCTTCCATTTTCACTTCTGATGTAAGTGCTTCTGATCCACTTGTGTCTCTTCTGTTCTGCTGCTCCTGCTCTTTACAAATGTGTTGGCACTTCCTTATGTCTGTGTCTCCTTCTGTTCTCCCAAAGATCATATCAGACTCCCAGATAACCAGGCAAGCCCTGAACGAAATCGAGTCACGTCACAAGGATATTATGAAACTGGAATCCAGCATTCGGGAGCTTCATGAGATGTTCATGGACATGGCAATGTTTGTTGAGACTCAGGTAAATGAACCAACTCAAACACATCTATGGGGTGCTGGGTTCTTTCCTCTTTGCAGTGTGCAGAAGCAGTTGATGATATTCACATAGTGCAGACTTAGAGGGGTTCTGGAGTGTGATTAGAATACATGGAAGTTAATCACTGGAGGTTTTGGTTTTGTTCTGGACAAACTGACCATCTCAATGTACCTCTAGGACATGCTCTCAATAACTGGCCACAGCCTTGCCTTCCAGTCAGTATATTTAATATTTTCTTCAATATGTTTAATTGCAATATGCTGGGACAAAAATGCATGTTTTAAGTACGAAAACTTATCTTCTGGGACATTGCTTACCACCTTGGGAATTTTGGATTCTCAGCCATAGAGGAGTGACAGGTGTGTCACAAGGCTGTGTGACCCTGCCCTTCATGCAGAGGTGCAATTGCTGTGGTCACTAATGTGAACACAAAGGGCTTGGCAGTCCTTCAAGTCATCTCCTGTGTTCATAACCTTTGTCTTGACGTGTACATACATTCGTTCTATTTTTAGTCTTTAAATACCAATTATTCAACAAAAGTATCTTTAACTTAGATCTTAAAATGGTTTGACTTCTTCAGGAAAGTGAAAAGAATAGTGTGAGAAGAGAAGCCTGCCTGGAAAGGACTATTTTTTGTAATTTGGTTTTGTTCTAGAAGTCCTTTGTTGCTTTGATATTAAATAAAGAGCCAAGAGAAATTGGTAGCAGGTTTCTTTTGAATTACATATGAACCAAAGTTACTTGTGCATCATTTTGTAATGCTTTGCTGTTTACTGCTGCTGATTATTCCTTCTGATGGACAGAGACACAGGTAACAGACTTACTGTCATTTTTCACCAATCCTCCATTTCATTGCCAGATTTCATTCATGGTAATTGGTTTGAATGTGTCATGCACTGATGTCCTACTCCCTGAGTTCTGAGGAGCTCACGTGTGTGCATTTCCTAGAGAGCTGTTGAACCTCGTGTGGAAATAATCAATGTCCTTTCCCACCTGGGATTTCTGATCCTCGACTGTGTCCCTCTCAGCTTTGGCTGTTAGAGCATCCCTCCCACGCAAGGGATGTGTTCAGGTGGTCAGACCTTGTTCCTTCACAAGGGAGAGCCTGCCTGCCCTGCTCCTGAGCCTTCCTTGTGTGGTGAGAGCTGCGAGCCCTTGCTTCTCATCCCCTGTTCCCTTCACATGCCAAAGCAGAAGAACTTCATCCCCTGTATGTACATCACGTGAAAGTAATTCCTGATGTTCTAGAGCCTTTCTCTTAGAGTCATTAAACAAATATCCATGGCTTCCAATCATGTGGTTTTCCTTCAAAATTTCATTTTAAGGGTGAAATGATCAACAACATCGAGAAGAACGTGATGAATGCAACAGATTATGTGGAACATGCAAAAGAAGAGACAAAAAAGGCAGTTAAATATCAAAGTAAAGCACGGAGGGTATGTTGTCTTTCTGTTGTTGTGCTAGTCAGTATTTTAATTTAGCACAAGAACATTTCCAATGTGAATTATTTTGTTATAGTTAATATTGAAAATTTATAATACCAGTAGAGGACTGAAGCTTCTTGGACTATGAAAACAGCAATTCATGCACAGCTAAGGGTGTGTTCACAATTTTCCACTCAAAGCTGCCATTACAGACTGTAAAAACCCCATAAGAAGAATTAATGTATTATTCCAGTAGATAAATTCATGTGGTTGTCTTACTAGCTTTCACAATACCTTAAATTATTCAGATTCTAAATAACCTTAAAAGTCTCTTGCTGTTTGTCACTGGTAAACTTACCTGGATTTAAAGCTATAAAATCTATTTGCTAGCAGGAAAAATAAAAGTGCTTTTGGTGAAATAGGCTTATTTTTTTAAAAAAAATTCTGTCTGTAATTATTAGTTTTACAGATAAATTAGGGGGATCTTCCCCTGGGAAGGGTGTGGCATTGTGCCATGACACTGAGTTCATGGAGGACTTGAGTTCAAAGGAATGTTCTGGCATTTGCCATGGCACTCGTTTTGTTTTGGTGTTTTTCTTCCCATCAGACACCAAATAATGTATTCTGATATCAGACTACTAAGTAGTTTATTTTTACATTCCAGTTTCCCCTTTTGATACACTGTGCAGTGTGGTGAGGCTCTATGGTGAGCTGGGTTTGAGGCAGTAATTCATCTCTCTGTAGACAGAGGTCTGCACACAGATAACTTCTGCTTCATTCACAAAAGGTCTTTGCAGAAGTGTTGAAAGAGCTCACTTAATATGTTCATAAATGGTGGTTGTATCATCTCTGATAACTGTATAGGCATTAATCACGAGTCTGCTTGTTTAAAAACGTTAATTCTTACATTTGCAAGATGATACAGATAAATTTATCTCGATTTGAGAATACAGGAGGCTTTAATAAAAGTGCTTGTGGATCTAAAAACTATTTGAAGAACTGAAAATAAATGCAAGTGTTAATGTGCTTAATATTAACAATACCTTGTTTTTTGACAGAAAATGTGGATAATTATCATTGTGTCAGTGGTGTTGATTGCCATAGTAGCTCTAATTATTGGTTTGTCTGTTGGTATTCGGTGATGCTTGGATAACCTCAGCATGCATGGCTTCCTGCCACTGTGGCAGTAAGTAACTAATCAACTAATTTGGCTCTTGTTTCCTCTGTGTTGTTCTGCTAACCCTTAATGTCTGTGGGGGGCTTGGGGAGGGCTGAGTGCCTGGCTGGCTCTGCTCTCTGTGCCCTGGGACAGTCCCTGCCTGTGGCTGCTGCAGACTGAGCCCTGCTGGTCACCTGCCCGGGGCACAGAGCCTGGCACTGCCCAGCAGCAGCAACTGCCTCACAGCTCCTGCAGTTACTGCTTCTGTGCTGAGAGCTCACATCAGCAAGCAAACAATACTGACTACACTTGGGGCTTCATCAAGTGGGGGCTTCTGTGGGTTTAAGTAGAGTTTTTAAAAAAGTAGATTTCTGCAGTCATAAAGTTGGCTGTTATGCCTTGGAGTAGATAGTAAAATTTCTTACTTTGAAACTGTTTATTAATGCTGGACCAAATGAATCAGTGGGAGATAATGATGTGTTTAGGACATGAGATTTTTTTCAGTGTTCGTATTTTTGCTGCAGTAATGTACCATTTCTTGTCCAGATAATGCTTAGCCAGGTGAAGTAGGGATAGCAGTTAACTTCTCAGAGTCCAGCAGAAACACAACTTTTAACATGCAGTGTCTTTGAGCTCTACACAGAACACTGTGAGCAGGTGCTGGCTCATACAGCTCATCAGAAATTCAGATTTCTCTACTAACACTCTTTTAACATCTAAGTTTTCATTTCAGTGTTAGATTCCTTCTCAGCTCGGGTTTGTGGGCAGGGAGCAGAGTTTACTGTGTCATTCCTTGCAGTCAGAAATACCTGAGCCAGGGTCACTCCTCCATGCATCCACACAGAACCATCTCCTTTTTAACCCCTGCAGCTCCTCTGAGCCATTCCCCACAAAATGTTTTTGCTGATCTTCTGCTGAGTTCCACTAAGGGTGCACACATAAAGGTTTGAGCAGGCTGCAAATATTTATCCAAGGAGGGTGGCAGTGAGCAGTTACTTAGACTTGACCTACATCTGTTCCTAATGATGTTTACAGAAGTTGGGTATGAGTAATATCCATTATTCTGTAAAGGAAAATGGAGAAATGTTGCACAGATGGCTCTGTCTTGTGACTATGGTTACATGAATGTTAGAAACAGGAAACAACAGGAAATGGTAGCAGTGACTGCTCCTTAGAGAGAAAATCCCAGTGCTCAGCCTGGGTGTCAGTGTTATTGAATAGATTTAAACAGTTCTGTCTCTGACAAAGTATTTCAATCTTAACTTTTCTCTCTTTTCCCTGCAGAAATTGATGTGCATAATAATATGTGTAACTGTATTGCTTCTGATACTTGGAATTATCCTAGCAACAACTCTGTCCTAGCAAGCACATTCCAAGAGCCTTCAGAAACTCCAAAACATCTTCAGTGAAACCAAACCTTTTCCACAGCCGATGCCTGACACTGCCCCAGGATGATGACCTGTCACTAATGGTTAAAAATGAAAGCAAAATCGCTCTTAATGTTTACTCATAAATGAAGATCAGAATGTATTAGGGTGTGTATGGATTTTGCATCATAAACTAGACACTTGTAAGACTGAAACTTGCTCCTCCTTGTTTGGAACTAAAGCAGCTTAGGGTTTTGTTCACATCTCAGTGTTACAGTTGGAATAGGGAGTTGAGAGACAATATATTGAGTTTTGCCTGTTTGGCTTTTTTTCCTATTGCTAATCCAATTCTAATCATGACCTTAAGTACCTTGCCAGTGCTGCCTTTGTTGGCACTCTTGTGAATATTTTTATGAGGTGTAGCCTTGTGTTTAACTGTATTAATTATTTAGTCACCTTAACCTATTTAAACTTAATGCTTTTTCTCCAACAAGTGCTAAAGTATTTTATCCTGAAAAGACTGCTCATTTAACTGCCCAGTGCACTGCACTTGAGAAGAAAAAAGAAAAAAAAAAAAAAGCTTTTTTACACTTGCCAGTTTTTTTATTTTTCTTTTCAAGGTTAATTGCTTTAAGTAACTTCCTTCATAGTTAATAAGAAGTTCATTGCAACATTTCTGGTGAAAGCATACAGCTCTGAGAGCTGAATTTGCACTCGAGCAGGTAATTTTCCAGGTAATTCTTGTGCAAAGGAAACTGATGGATCAGTCTGGCCTTACTGCTCCCATGAGTATGACAGAAATGACTTCACAAAGCCAAATCAAGTTTTCTTGTTCTGGAGTTTGCTGATGTTGGTGTGTGGATATAGCCCATGGGGATGGAGCCCCAGAAGAGTAACACAAGCTAAGACACTGATTTGTTAGGAAGTTTGTGTGGATGTAACATGGATGAAGTGTTTTGGTGTACACATGCCTGTTGTAATGCCAGCCTGCACGACTTGAAAGCTTGGAAGAATTCAAACGTTCCCAAATAACTGCATTTAATGTTACAGGTTATTTTTGTATTTTTGTGTGTAAAATATTTGTAACTTGGGTTTGTGACTCCTCGTTGTCTAAGCATATCCATGTAGATATGTAGATATATGTACACTCTGAGGGAAAGGGAGGAGAGGATAATTTGTGCCTTTTTAAACATAGTCTAAAACCATACTCATCAATGTTTTCAGATACTCAGCTCTCATGTTAACTGCAGTAACTTGGGTCCTGCAAGTCTAGAATCCTTAAAGTTAGGTTTTGTTAAAAGTGTCTGAGATCAAAGTTACTCAGTAAGCAAGAATTTAGACTTCATAAAATTCAGCAAAGTTTACAATTTATATTGTATGTATGAATATTCCTGCTTTGCTGTCCAGGTATACTGTGAATGTGCTGGAGCTATTCAGATGTCAAACACGTTTCAAAAAGAAAACATTATTATTATTATTATTATGATTATTGGTCTCTTTACAAGTCAGCCATAAAGAAGTCGCCTGCAAAATTCGGCTTCAACAATGAACAAATTACTTTTACCTCTAAGTCCAGAATGCTCACTGATGTTTGTGAGGAAGTTTACATGCAAAGTAAGGAAGGATTGGTTGCCTTAATGCTCATTCTAGGTAAACACATTTTTTATTCTGTAGTTTTCTAGATTTTTATCAGTTAATATTATTTATACAGATATGCAAATTAGATTGGGGGGCGGGGAAAAAATCACTCCTGCTGTTTACCATCTGGGTATGTAAAATGACCTCAAAATCCTGTCACATTGAGTTTTTTTCTCTATAATGCAGTAATTTGCCCATCAAGACCAGAAATTTGAATAGGCCACGCCATAGTTTTTACTTCTTGTTGAACAGCTGCCTCAGTGAGTTTGTTTTAAAGCAAAACAAACCTTTTCACATGAACCTCTTTGTTTGGTTCATATTGGAGGGGAGAAAATCTCTAACCTATGCACTAATAAACTCATCCACGCCAGTCTCTTGTGTCTCCTTGACAGTTTTTTGAGTCTTGTATAACCCTCAGCAACATCTCTGCCATCAGGCAAGTCTGTTGAAGTTTCGTGCAATTGGTTTAATGATCTTAATCAGCATTTCCCCCTGCAGAGGTCTCATGAGGGTTTTCCAGAAGTATTTCCCACACACCTCCAGGAATTTGGCCACGATGTAGGTGATGTGCATTGGCCAGGACGTGACTGACTTGGCAGGCAGTGTTCTGTCCCTGATCCAAACCAGGCTGCTGGTCAGGAGGGGTGCTGGCCCTTAAAAGCATGGCTGGGCCCTGTTTTGTTTTTAATTTACAGCTGGGTTTTATATTGAGAACGTGGATGGGAAACCCTGTGAGTGCTGGCAGTGGGGCACACAAAGCCATTTCACCCAGAGCTCCCTCTCAGCCCTGTGCACTTCATGCTGCCAATTTCAGTGGGGTGGAAAGGCTCTCAGAAAACACAATTACTTCTAATTGTATTCTTCCAGGCCTTCCCTGGGATTTCTGATTGAAGCACAGCTCCCAATCTGGACCCAAGTCTAGGGAAAAGCTTGAGACCTGAAGCATATTTAGTGAGAGCAATTAAGCTCCAATCCCTCTGCAGCATCAGCTTGAAGCTTGGGAGAACATTTCCCTGCCGCCAGCTGCAGCCCTCTCGCCTCACTGCCCTGCTGCTCTGAGCTCTGGGGGCGTGAAAAGGAGGAAAAACTGAAACTTCTACATTTGGCTCAAATACTGCAGGACCTTCGGCATGTGCTGAAACGAAACATGACCTTACTGCCAGAGCATTTTTATTAAAACATACCACAAGAGCATCATACACCAAAAAACCAAACCAAAAAAACCCCACAAAGTGTTAATTTTCACAAAATATGTCTCAGTTCTCTCTCTGTGGTTGCTGCTGACCTCCCTTTCTGAAGCTGCAGTAGCCACCTTTGTGCAGATTAATTGCCTTTTGAGAGTTTCAAACGTTGCTGATTGTTTGCTGTGCCCTTTCCATCTCGGGGCTGGGTGGTTGCTGCCTTGCTCTGCTGTTACTTCATTTCTTTCCTGAACTCTTGGTAAAGGCCTTTTAAAATACCCTGGCTGGTAGGTCTCAGCCTTCTGCAGTGCTCCAGACTGACTTGGCANAATAGCCCTGGCCACTCTGGGAATAGCCCTGGCCCCGCTGGGAATTGCCCTGGCCACTCTGGGAATAGCCCTGGCCCCGCTGGGAATTGCCCTGGCTCCCTGGCTCCCTGCTCGGTCCCGTGGGGCTCGGGCTCTGCTGTCCCGGGCGGGGTTTGCCCGCTCGGCTCCCTTGGGCCACCTCGGCCACCAGCGGGGCACTCACCAGGCAGCGCTGGGGAGAGAAAGGAGTAACAGAGCTCTGAGAGCAGAAGTGCTCGTGGCAGAAAGGTTTTTACCGAGGGAAATCCACGGCAATGGTGAGTGCTGGTGTCTGTGGTACGGAATGGATGCTGCTGGCGTTTCCATCGTGCTGCAGCCAGCGGAGAGAAGAGTTTTAGTGCTCAAGAGTAAATAGTTCCTAGAAAAAGGCTAAGTTACGATGCAAACAGCTACCAGGGTGTAGCGCCAAGAGGGAGCAGACGTGGATCGTTTTGCATACAAAATGACATTTCCTGTGTCCGTACTTTGGGGAGAACCTGACCCTTGGCTGGGCCGGGCTGTGCCAGGTGCTGTCAGCTGAACTGAGCTGGGCAACATTAAGCTGGGCTTAAAGGGGCTCAGCTGAGTGACTGGGCAGAGGTGCTGTGCATGTAGAGCTCACCTGAGAGTCCCTTTGTTTGCAGGGGCAGCTTCAGCAAGTGCTTGGCAAGGTGATTTGGTTGGTGCTGCACACAACTCCCCTGTTCCTGCACTTGAAATGTTTCGTTTTTAGGTGGTTTTTTTTAGTTTTTTGAGTCTTGTATAACCCTCAGCAACATCTCTGCCATCAGGCAAGTCTGTTGAAGTTTCGTGCAATTGGTTTAATGATCTTAATCAGCATTTCCCCCTGCAGAGGTCTCATGAGGGTTTTCCAGAAGTATTTCCCACACACCTCCAGGAATTTGGCCACGATGTAGGTGATGTGCATTGGCCAGGACGTGACTGACTTGGCAGGCAGTGTTCTGTCCCTGATCCAAACCAGGCTGCTGGTCAGGAGGGGTGCTGGCCCTTAAAAGCATGGCTGGGCCCTGTTTTGTTTTTAATTTACAGCTGGGTTTTATATTGAGAACGTGGATGGGAAACCCTGTGAGTGCTGGCAGTGGGGCACACAAAGCCATTTCACCCAGAGCTCCCTCTCAGCCCTGTGCACTTCATGCTGCCAATTTCAGTGGGGTGGAAAGGCTCTCAGAAAACACAATTACTTCTAATTGTATTCTTCCAGGCCTTCCCTGGGATTTCTGATTGAAGCACAGCTCCCAATCTGGACCCAAGTCTAGGGAAAAGCTTGAGACCTGAAGCATATTTAGTGAGAGCAATTAAGCTCCAATCCCTCTGCAGCATCAGCTTGAAGCTTGGGAGAACATTTCCCTGCCGCCAGCTGCAGCCCTCTCGCCTCACTGCCCTGCTGCTCTGAGCTCTGGGGGCGTGAAAAGGAGGAAAAACTGAAACTTCTACATTTGGCTCAAATACTGCAGGACCTTCGGCATGTGCTGAAACGAAACATGACCTTACTGCCAGAGCATTTTTATTAAAACATACCACAAGAGCATCATACACCAAAAAACCAAACCAAAAAAACNGTGTTGCTGGGCCCTCTGTGAGTATCCCAGGAGGAGTTTGGGTAAGCTTGGTGTGTTTTTGCAGTGACCTCCATCAAACAGTGGGTTCTGCTCTCAGGGCAATGAAACTTCCTCTGCATTTCCTGCAACTTCTTACCCAAAAAGGTGTCGAGATAATTATGAAGAAAATAATGGGATTTATTAATTTAAGCTGTGCCCAGGGGGGAGCTTTTTCAGAGAAACGCTGAGGTGAGAAACCCCAAGGTTTCATTTGAGTGAGTGCTCTCTTCATACAGAAATGACTTGTGACAGCTCCTGTGACAGCAGCGAGGGTTTGCCTGCAGAGTTAATGCCAGAGCACTTAGAAAATGACCAATTAATGACTGCCTGTCACTGAGCACAGGGAAAATGTCACAGAGCTGCTCCTGCAAAGGTCAGTGTGACCAAAATGCCCAGACTGTTCCTAAGTGCAGGTACCTGCTGCCTCTCACCAGCTGTGGAGAAAGCACCAAACCTGGACAGGAATGGATCTCTGGAATCAGCTAGATCTGCCTTAGTTCTGCCTCTGCTGTGTGGTGTAGAACACAGAGTTTTAGGCAAAGGAGGTTTGTTTATCAAAGCACTGCCCGAGTTGTGATGAACACTTTGATAAAAATGAGAAGACCAATGGAAAGGAGGGAACTGCTGCCCATGAGGAAGGATGCTTTTCTTTTAAAAAAGCCCACATTATTTAAAATAAAAGTTGTGCTTGGCGTGGTTCTGAGAGCACAGTTTGGGTGTGGGCTTTGTGTCGGGGTGTTCCCGGGGGGCGGGTGGGGTGTGGATTTAAACACTTGGGTTACCCCGGGCTAAATTTGATCGGTGTGTTCATGTGCCTCGGATAGCACCTCCGAAAATAGCCCTGGCCCCGCTGGGAATAGCCCTGGCCACTCTGGGAATAGCCCTGGCCACTCTGGGAATAGCCCTGGCCCCGCTGGGAATAGCCCTGGCCCCGCTGGGAATAGCCCTGGCCACTCTGGGAATAGCCCTGGCCCCGCTGGGAATAGCCCTGGCCCCTCCTGGGAATAGCCCTGGCCCCGCTGGGAATAGCCCTGGCCACTCTGGGAATAGCCCTGGCC
>VZTN01012389.1:116394-126553 GCA_013400515.1 Erpornis zantholeuca
CTGACTTGGCAGGCAGTGTTCTGTCCCTGATCCAAACCAGGCTGCTGGTCAGGAGGGGTGCTGGCCCTTAAAAGCATGGCTGGGCCCTGTTTTGTTTTTAATTTACAGCTGGGTTTTATATTGAGAACGTGGATGGGAAACCCTGTGAGTGCTGGCAGTGGGGCACACAAAGCCATTTCACCCAGAGCTCCCTCTCAGCCCTGTGCACTTCATGCTGCCAATTTCAGTGGGGTGGAAAGGCTCTCAGAAAACACAATTACTTCTAATTGTATTCTTCCAGGCCTTCCCTGGGATTTCTGATTGAAGCACAGCTCCCAATCTGGACCCAAGTCTAGGGAAAAGCTTGAGACCTGAAGCATATTTAGTGAGAGCAATTAAGCTCCAATCCCTCTGCAGCATCAGCTTGAAGCTTGGGAGAACATTTCCCTGCCGCCAGCTGCAGCCCTCTCGCCTCACTGCCCTGCTGCTCTGAGCTCTGGGGGCGTGAAAAGGAGGAAAAACTGAAACTTCTACATTTGGCTCAAATACTGCAGGACCTTCGGCATGTGCTGAAACGAAACATGACCTTACTGCCAGAGCATTTTTATTAAAACATACCACAAGAGCATCATACACCAAAAAACCAAACCAAAAAAACCCCACAAAGTGTTAATTTTCACAAAATATGTCTCAGTTCTCTCTCTGTGGTTGCTGCTGACCTCCCTTTCTGAAGCTGCAGTAGCCACCTTTGTGCAGATTAATTGCCTTTTGAGAGTTTCAAACGTTGCTGATTGTTTGCTGTGCCCTTTCCATCTCGGGGCTGGGTGGTTGCTGCCTTGCTCTGCTGTTACTTCATTTCTTTCCTGAACTCTTGGTAAAGGCCTTTTAAAATACCCTGGCTGGTAGGTCTCAGCCTTCTGCAGTGCTCCAGACTGACTTGGCACCTGACCAGCAAAATATTGCTCACTTTTTAATGCCATTACTTTAATTCCTGGCAGCACTGACAGAATGCTGTTTAAAAAAGATACCTTTCCAAATGCAGGCATTCTTAGCTATTGAGCCATCTACTTGTGGGTATTTTTCTGCCCATTTCTTATCTTCTTTTCTGGTCTTTCTTTTTGTTTAGGCTGTGGATTTTAGAGGGATAATTCCTTTTAATATTGAATCTACCTCGTGGTATTTGTAGTGAAGAGAAATGGCAGCATGTGGCTGTATTTAAGAGGGACAGTCATCCTTGATAAAGACTAATCTTGGTGCCATCCACGCTGCTGCCAACCACCCTTAAATGGGTAAATATAGCTGCAAGCAAGGGAGTCTGACTGCAGCAGAAAGCAATCTGAAGAAAGAAATACATTTAAAAATGCAAATAAACTGCTCTTAAGCATCTGAAAATCTGCAAAAAACCCATTTCAAAACATCCTGGGTTTGAATCAGTTCAAACAGGCACACATTGCATTTCCAGCTCACATGCTTGCTCTGCTTTTGATTTTCCCTTTTGGCAATTTATTCAGAGTAGAGTTAGTGGGTAGAATCTCAGAGGAGAATAAAAGCCAGTGTTTTGAGAACTAATGAAGTAATTATCTAAAGCATTATTTACAATGATTATTTAGAAGATAATGAGACCCTTTAATTATGTTTGTTCTGCATAGCTAGCCGTTCAATAATTCAGGGTGTTGCCACACAATTTCCTCTGTGTTTACTTTGCACATTTTTTGTTTAGGAAAATGTTGCATTTTTGTGCTGCCTTGTGAAGCACAAATCTGGGCCAAATTCTGGGCATTGTTTGTCACAGGAAGATCACCTGCTCAGCTGGGCTGGCGCTGGGGCTCTCGGGTTCAGGCCTCCTCGGTGTGATGTGCAACAAAGGAAATGCAAGAGGGGTGAAACGGAGCTGCAGCTGCTGAAGGCTGCTGTGATTTGCTCCTCCAGAGGCACTGCTGGAGCGCTCACAGAGTGCAGCAGCTCGCTGCTGCTCCCATCAGCATTTCTCTGCTGCAGCTGCAGCCTGACTCGCAGTTTGTTTTCATTTTGGGAGCCATGATGGTGACGTTTCTAACACGAGGTTTGCTGAGGAGAGCTCATTTGGGCACGAGAAGCTCAGAGCATCGTTAACATCTTTAGCATCTAATACAGATTTCAGCACGCCTGTGAACCTGCTGCTAAAATAAAACAATTCTACTTCAGCACATCCTTGGCAGTGCCTGAACAGCAGAAGCTGCCTGGGGAGATGCAGCTCTCCTCAGGGGCTGGGAGCTCCCTCCTGCCCCAGGGAGTGCTGCTGCTCCAGGCTGCAGAGGGTGAGGATGGCGAGAAACCAGGGAGGAAAAGCCTTCAGAGGGGCTGAGGGCTGCCAGCTCCTGCCCCAGAGTGGAACCAGCCCCCAGAGGAACCTTTCCCGTGGCTCCAAGAGATGCTGCAAGGGGTGGCTGCTCCCCCAGGCACCCTCTGCTCCCCCAGCAAACACCCAGCACGTGGGGCACTGCATCTCTCTTTTACTGGGGACTATTTAAAACACATAGCACAGGGCCCTGCTGGAATGGGGCAGACGTTAAAGGTTCAGAAGGTTAATTAAGAGATCCAGTGTTGGGTTTCACGTGGCTGCTATGCAGAAACATCTAAAAGAAATGCATTTCATAGTGAGCCTACAATTACTCATGGATAAAGTGGGATTCTGGATTGCCTGCACAAGTGCAAATGAGCTGCTTCAGTTTAGGAAACCCACCCAGCACCTCCAAGGGTGAAGGGTGCCAGACAGGCCCTGAGTGCTCTGGCAGGGAAGGAGGAAGCAAAGGCACATGGAAAGGAAAGGGAGAATATCCCAGCCATGGTACCTTGGAGCTGTGGCCATTGAAATGGTGCTGCCTGACTTTATTAAAAGTCAGAAGTCCCAAAAGCCAATTTAGGCTCTCTCTGGAGGGTTTAAATGCTCTCGAGGCACTTTCCCTGTGGTGCAGAAGAAGGCTCTCAGTCACACTGTGGATCAGGGCTGTTCTGTGCTGGATTCCCCCAAGGCAAATCAATCACTTTCAAAAGAAGATAAGCCCTTGACTAAAGAACAAGAGGAAGACAAAGTGGTGAGTAACCATTTCCAATCCAGGGCATACCAGAACTTGTCTGAAATCTTCCCTGGGTTTTCCTTTTGGAGGGGTGGAGCTGCAGGCAACTCTTTTAAATAAGCATCTCTAAAAATCTCACTGCAGAGAGGAACTATGCAGAGCCTTGTTAGTAAAATGCTTTATGGAGTAGGATATGCCTCTAGTATGCAGAAGAATGACAGAAATCCCCAGTTTGGTAGAGAGCTGAAAAAGTGGAAATGCTTTTTGGAAGAGAAAGTGAGGACAAGGAGCACAATCAGAGTGCAGGACCTGGGAGCTCCAAAGCCACGAGTCTTGCACAGCTCCTCCAGGAGGGTTTTGGTTATGTCCTGGCTGTAATCACAGTGCCAATCCTATCACAGAAATGTTCTGTGGAACTTCTGGCACCAGGTCAGTTTGGGAGTCCTGGGTAAGCCTGAGCTGAGCTGCAGATGCAGCTTTTGGGAGCCAGGTCCTTGCGCTGCAGGTGAGGAGAGAAGTTTATCCACAGTGAGGATTCCAGTCTAATATCTGTGTGTCTCTCCTGGGTTTCCCACAGGGCCTGGTCTGTCTTTATATTCCCCACATCTGATATCTCCATTTGTGGTGAACTGATGTCACTGTCCCAATGAACAGTCATTGTTAAAAATAATTACAGCTCCTTTCCTGTTCCCCACATTAAAAACAGTCCCTGCCTCCTGAGCTGCCTCCCAAGTGCTACATTGATTTTTAAATAAATTCATTTGCATGTGTAGAAGGGCACATTTAGACTACTCCTACCACATCGAGCTATTTCTCACCACGTATTTACACAGCTCCTCAATAGCCACCCATGGCAGGATTTTAAAAAAGTTCACCTAAAATTAGGTTCAGAACAGTTCTAAGAAGCACAGCAAGTTTGTACAGCAGGTTTTCAAAGTGCTCAGCAGAATACTGAGTGCAGGGCATTCCTGGCACGGGGCTGGAGAGCTGTGGGTGAGTTTGGGAGGTGATTTTGGGTTACAGGGATCTCGCCCTGAGCCTGAAGAGCTGATCCAGGTCACCCTGGGTGTGCCAGGACAGGCTGGGGGAGAGCTCTGGTGCTCTGCCCGGGCCCCAGGCCTGACAGCTGGGCACACTTGTGCTCTCTTGACTTTGAAACCATTTATAAATAGATTTTGTCAGAGTTCCCATTTATACAGTTCCCCCTAATGGATTTTTGGGCATGGTTTTCCTTCCAATATGAGGCAAATAAAACCATGGAACCAATCAGTCTTAGGACAAAAATTCACAGGACAGTAAAATTCAGCAAGTGTTGACATGTGTTTTTAATCACAGCTAATATATTTATATTTTAATCCCTAAAATAACAGGAATTACCATAGACTTCAGGCGAGTTTGAAGGAAATAAAGGCAGAATCAGTTTCCCTGCAATCCATCTGGACTCACACATCCATACACAGAGCTGGGGTTAGGTTACAGATCTGCTTTCTATGATTTTCCTCACCAAAGCTGGTTCATTGCTAAGGCAGGCACATGCTGAGGGAGTGACTCAGACCTGTGGGCCAGGATTTTCCACTGAGCATTCTCTGCATCCCACACAGATATAAATAAGTGCCCTTGTTGACTTCCCTACCATTTATACTAGAAAATAAATGTGACATTATTTTAATTGCATTAAAATATCTTTCCTGGGAGTGAAGGGGAACTGTTCTGCTGGCATCTGTTAGAGCCTGAGAGGTTCTGCTGATACCCACAGGGCCACAACACAGAGCAGCAATGCAGAGGAGAAGAATAAAAGCTGAGCTGAATTGCTGTAAATGATCAGTAATTAGACCTTTCTGAGATCTGACTAGAGAGGAGAATGGACTCCAAACTTCCTTTTCCAAAAAGATCTTCTTGCTTGGCATTGCAAGGTTCAACTTTCCTCGAATATGAGATCCACACCTCAGAGGGGATCGTGGACAACACCAAGTCATGGTGGCCAAACAGAGACAGCCTGAGTCACCCTCAGCAGAGAGGAGATGAAAATAAGGGTAGTGGTGTTTGGAAAAGGAGATCTCAGTCACTCTGTTTGCCCTCTGGGAGCGGTCTTGGCTGTGCAAGATTAAATGTTACATAAAGTGAAGGAGCAGCTGCTCTGGCAGTGCTGAGGGCAGGGGGAATTGCACAGCTCAGCATCCATGAACCCAGGAAAGAGGCACCGACCTTCCTGGAGGAGGGAATGCTGAGCTGCCCCGAGCTGAGCAGGGAGGTGTGAGGCCAATTCCCCACGAGCTTCGTGGTGTTTGTTTGGGTTTGTGAGTGCTGGGAGGCAGGACTGGCTTACACTGCGGGCAGCACGCTCTGGAACTGACCTGTGCTTCAGCAACAGCTTGGGATTTAAACAGGAATCAGTGCTACAGCATCCAGCCCACTTAAACCCACCCTGCCTGCTTGCTCTGCCCCCCGAGCTCCTCCCTGGGGAGCAGCAGAGCAGCCCAGGGCCCTCCCCTGTGCTCCCCAGCAGCCCAGGGATGCTGCAGAAGGAGCCCTGGGCAGGGCAGTGCCACCTCTGTGCCTGCAGCCCCTGACCCCCCTGCTGCTCTGCCCAGCCCCAGGCAGACCCAGAACCTCCTGAGACTGACAGGGACACAAAACATGGGCACGGAACAAACCTCTCGAACAAGTCCCGGGGGCTGCGGGGGCGTCCCGGAGCTGCCGAGCTCGGGAGGGAGCCTCAGCTTCCCCTGCCCTCGCCGGGCGATTTGGGCAGCACGGAGCTGCTGGGGCTGGATCCAGCACAGCCCCGGGGATGAGGGTTGGGCAGCAGGAGGTGATTCCCGAGCCACCCATGGGATGCTGAGTGCTGAGCTGGGCACTGCCCCGGGGATGCTGAGTGCTGAGCTGGGCACTGCCCCGGGGATGCTGAGCTGGGCACTGCCCCGGGGATGCTGAGCTGGGCACAGCCCCGGGGATGCTGAGCTGGGCACAGCCTCGGGGATGCTGAGCCGGGCACAGCCCCGGGGATGCTGAGCTGGGCACAGCAGCAGCGCTCGGTTGCCATCCAGTGGTGCTCACGTCGCTGATCGCAGCTGGCTGGGATCCACTGGGGGAGAAAAAAAGAAAAAAAAATAAAAGAAAGGAACAGAAAATAAATTCCTTGCTTTTCATTTCTCTGTGTTATCCCTATCTCTTTACCTGTGATTGATTAGGCACGATTGTCTCTTACTCACTTAAGGCTTGAATGAAATGTCTGAGGAAGAAGACTTTCAAATAAAGCACTTATGCTATGATTTTTGGAAAGAATTTGAATTAAATTCTTTCCCTCAGACAAAGCTTCAGCAAGAATGACATGAAAAATGTATTTTCTCCTTACCAGGCTGTCAACCCTTCAGCTTCATTGACATTGTCATCCAATAACACTGCTGTCATCACCAAAACAATCACCACAGCTCTGCCTCTAAAGCAGAAAATGCACTTTGTCAATGTTACGTCTCAACATCTGCAAAAGATCAACAAACAATCCAAAAGCATAAAAGATCTGGAGATCCAACTGCTGCAAGGGGAGTGTGAAGACCTCCAAAATCAGCTGGGATGCCTGAGGGTTGGTAAAAGTCCAGTTCCATTCTAATATTGAGCTGTGCTGGTAAACAGTTACATTGAAAATAGTTTATTGATAGGTGTTTTAAACCCCAAATATTTACCTGTCCACTTCTCACTCAAACAGAAAATTTATACAATATTTAATACCAATAAGCTGTCCTGTGTAGAAGAGAGTTTGGGTCAGAATTCACCATACTTTTGGTTTAGACTCAAGCCAAGATTTCCTCTGAAGATATAAACTTGTACTTTGGAATACTCAGTGGCATTCCTGTCCTTTGTATTCGCTATCCCAACATCAAACTCTTCTTGGCATTGTCTTGTATCAATTTTGTGCCCTCCCAGCAGCACCTCTGTGCCCTTTGTACAGCAACAAATCACTTTGAGAGGAATAACTTCCAGTTCCCAGAACTGGGATTGCCCAGCTCCTTTCCCACCTGCCCTGGCTTCATCAGCAGCCAGAGGGAGTTCCCTGGGCTGCTGGGGGTCCTGGGGGTCCTGCTGCTGTGAATATTTCGATTTTAGGGGGCAGGGGATCCCTAGGTTAAACACAGACAGTGACTGCAGGAATGCAGAGCCGTGGCCACAGCAGCAGCTCAGTGATTGAGCTGGGACAGATCCTGTGTCACTGCTCCCCAGTGTTTGGCCAGAGAGAAATGGAGAACTTGGAGAGAGAAATGGAGAATTTCCTGTGGGGCAGGTGCCAGGAGACACCGAGGAGTTACTGAAACAGTCTCAGAAGGAGCTGCTGTGGCTGCAGAGAGAGCTGTCCTTGGTCTCACAGCCTGCCCTGGGCGCGTCCTGGCCGCAGGGAAGGTGAGCTCCTTCCTTGTTCTTGCATTCAGAAAGTGGAGTTGGGGAGGGTTGGGTTTGTCTCTGTTTGCTTTGGTTCATTGAGGCCACACCCTGCAAAGTTGGCTTTTCATACTGAGGGGACTGAGAGGAAAACTCATCTCTTAGGACTTATTTAAAATAATTGTTTCATGTAACTCAGAGAGAGTGGGAAGAGCATTGGTTCTAGCCTGTGAAAGGCTACACAGTTAAAATGGTATTTATCGAGCCCTCAGCATCTACAGAAAGATGTCTTTTGTTCTCTCTCTGTCTCTGGAGAATGCCTATGAGAAGGGAGGGTCATTCTCTGGGGATTGTTGTTCTGGGGGATTCCATGGCCTGGCACACAGAGCTGTAATTCCCTTTCTTCTCTCAGCAGAACTGTGATGTGTGTTCCCACATGCCAGTGGCCCATCAACAGCATAACTGCAGCCAGAAAGAAATATTATCAAGCTGTATATGTAACACTGATACTTGGCCACATAAACTAGCAAATTAATAATAAAATGTTTATTATAATAAAGTCCTAACATCGTTCAGTTCCAGTAAAATGTCAGTTCTCGTCTGCTGTGGCATAACAAGTTGCATATGTCAAATTTTTATGACTCAAAATGCTAAACATGTTCCCGAGATAAAGAATGTTTTAAAACCTTCACAGCAGTGAGTCTGTACTGCTAGTTTAAAAAAGAAGTTGCTATTTTACTTTGAGAGTGACTTGATCAAATTTATTCATATAATTTTCCATATTTTTAAAACGAGGCTTCCAGAAGGTTTTTGATAATTTCCATGGTTTATCCCTGTCTGTGCCCCCACCCCGGGCACAGATGCATGTTTGCAATGCACCCATGAGGAGGAATGAGAGGAGCTGGTTTGGCTCAGTGTGGCACAGATCTTCAAGTATCAGGTTGGCCTAGCAAGTTTTTGTTCTGACTGTGCAATGTGCATAAGGGAACAGCCACGTCCCTCCAGTCCCCCCTGGACAAGACAGATCTCCCAAATCTGGAATTTTGTGCCACCTGGAATATCCTGGTCCCACTTTGTGCCATGTGCACAGATCTGTGCCTGTGCTGGAGCAGTGAGGTGAGTGCTGGTACAGTCAGGAGGAACATTTCAGTTTGGAGCTCGCCTGGAGCTCAGCCGAGGGGGAAAAAATTGGCTTGCCAAAATTAGACTTAAAAAAAAAAAAAGGAAAGCCATTTGTGCCACAAACTGGTTATAAAAGTAAGAGTGCCTTGCCTGGTGATCAGAGCCATAATCTAATCTGGGAATGAACATATGAACCTGGCCAGGGACAGCTTTTCACTCAGAAAATGCCAGAGTTTTGTTGCTCCTGCTACAGTCGTGGAAGGTCATTTGGGGCTGAGATTTGCACAGCAGAGAGGTCTTGGGGACCTTATTTTTAGATTTTGGACTTCTCATTCAGACAGTTCTAGTCTTTCTAGAATGTGCCAGTGCAGACCTTCAGGGAAGGAAGCACAGATTGTCTCTAAACCTTCTCCTCCTTGGTTTTTCCTGCAATGTCACATCACCAGGGATCAGATCTTTGGCTGCTTCGTGCACAGAACGAGGGACAGATTTTCCCAGTTGCTCTGCAGGTCACACTGTGGCCATGATTTAATTCTAAACCTCTGAAGAGAAACGTGTTCCAGGTGGTTCTCAGTGCTGCTGGAAGCGCTGGGGGCCATGGTCTGAGCGAGCTGCTCAGAGCTGCTGCATCCAGAGGCACAGACAAGGCCAGCTTGGAAAGATCCTCAGCTCTTAGTAAAGATCCTAGTTCATGGGTTCACACTGAAAGTGACCTGCAGATCCAGGTAAGGCAAAACTTGAGAGAGAGATCATCTGACAAATCCCTCTTCCGTGGCTCCTGATTCCTTCCAGAGCAGCCTCAGAGGCTGGCAGAGCAGAGTGCTCCCCGTGCCCTTCCCCTTCATACAGAACTGCTAGGCTGGAGGGGAAACCTGCCTTGTTAATGCCAAACTTTCCTGAAAATTCTCCTCCTCTTCCTCATTATGCCCGTGGGTAAAACTATGGGAGGAAGGCTGGTACCTGAAAAGGAACTCTAGGGAAGACCTTATTGAATTGAGGGATGCATTTCTCTAGATACTTTAACAGAATTCAATAAAATAGAGCCCTGAGAGTGCAATATTTTCTTAGCCTGTAAAACACTAAAAGGGAAATACAGAAATACCCCTCAGTATAATTCAGATGTTTTCTCTTCACCAGCCTGGAGAATTCAGTTATGTTGTAGTGAATGCACTCCCGAAGTGATCAGATTCTGTCACTCGGATCATCTCTGCTCAGGAGAAACTAGGAGCGAAAAAACAATGAGAAAACGATTGAAGCTGGGTTTCTAAAATTTAATTTATTTATAATCTTGCCTGTATGCCCTTACAGCATCTCCCTCTGCCTGCCGGGGAGATGCTGTCGCACCTCAGAAGTTGTGTGCGGACGCGTTGCCCCCCGTGTCCCCGAGAAGGGGCGCGGCAGGATGCTCGGGATGCTCCCTCCAGGTAATCTGCCTTAATTCCCTTCCGCACCGGAGCTTCCGCGCCTTCCATTGGGCGAGGGGGGAAAAAACCAACCCTGCCGCTCGCATTTACAGTTCATTGGTTCGTGCCAGTAGGCCACGGATGACCTACTGCGGAGATCGTGCGATCGCCTCCCCGGGGGGAGCACCGGCGCTGCCCGCAGCCGCCTCCCCCGCGGCCCCTCCG